>JAGFMF010011862.1:7752214-7794924 GCA_019455555.1 Galemys pyrenaicus
CAAGGAATTGGGCAATTATAACCAAAAGTAAACAACAACAACAACAAAAACTTAATAAGACCAAAAAGCCGGGATAAACCAAAGGGAACATGGGGGGGGGGCAGGGGGGAGGGCAAAGACGGGGAAGAGGCCAGAGGGTGCACAAGGGACTGAGGTGATGGTGCACACGGGTGAAATGGTGGTGGGTACTCCCTGGGGACTACAAATGATGTCTAATATAACTAATAATAATAATTAAAAAAAACCTTATATGTTTATCTTAATGAGGTGGATGGAAAAACCCATTTAAAAAAGGCAGATTTTGGCCTCCCTGGTGGCGCAGTGGGTTAAGCAACGCACTATGAAGCAAACCGCAGCCACTACAGCACGAGTTCGATCCCTGCTGCTGGCCAGGGAGGGGACCCACATGGCGTGGCAGACCTCTCCTGCTGTGCCCGCTGCTCCCCTCAGCAGTGTACTTCTGTTGATCTGCCTGTTCTGCTCCCTGCTCCGTCTGTGGTGAATTCTCTCACCCTCCCCTGGCCTGTACCCCAGTGCTTGTATGCATAAATAAACCTTTTAAAAAAGGGCAAATTTGGGGGTTCTGGGGTGTCCCTTCCCTTCTCTGTAACAATATCAAGAAGGATAAGTAAGGTGGAGCCCTGAAATGGCGTGGAACATATGGAAATCGGGTGCTAATACTGTGGCCAATTTAAATGTTCTTATCACAAGCCTCTCTTCACTGATTTTGGGACTCAAGTTGTTCTTTGCAAAGGTTCACTATACTACTCTCTCACCCTCCAGGAAACAGACTAGAGACACTTAGAGAAATTTGAGTGCTTGAGCATTTTTTGACAGTATATTTTATTATTAAATAATACTAATTTGCATAGAAATAAAACTTCATAGATTTATGAATGATATCTTGGTCTCTTTAGATGATATGCACTAGGCTAAGACAACATTACATCAACATTTATTTGATAAACCAGCTAAATTATGTGGCCTGACATGCTTTGCCATCCCAAATTTGCCATGCTTGTAACTGCTCTGGAGAACAAGATTGTTTTTTCATGGGTGCACCGCAATAGCTTTCAGCCTGCCTCTTCATTTATCTACTCATTGTGTTTTATTATTGTTATTTTTTTCATTGTGTTTTTATACCAATTCCTTGGAGCTCTTTCCCAGGAGTTACTCTTGGTCCATGAGTAAATATCTCAATTTGTGACTAGGAAAAAATCCTAAGGAAACATGTAGTTTAATATCTTAAGAAAAACATGTAGTTTAATCTCCATATTTTATAGACTAAGTGGTGAAGAAAGACTAAGGGTTTTTTCCTTTGTTTTCCAGAGTAAGTTACTAGGGGTGTAGCACTGTTAAGATATGTGGGGATATTATCAGTACTGGAATGAAATGACTGCGATGTCATGCTTTATGCTGAGATTTTTAAGTTCAGTCATTTAAGAGGAAGTTAATACTAATCTACAAGTTAGGTAGTCCAAGAGTAAAATATCTATTTCCTTGATCTGGTTTTTTACTTTTAGAATGGTGAGGGCAACAAGTATCTGCATTTTGGAAGGGAAATCTTTACTATTGACTTTTTCATTAAGTCAAGCTAAAACATCAACCCTTCAGAGCACACTGCACACTACGTTGACCATGCTACTAAAATATTTCCCAAGCCCCTATGTCAGATTATCTTCTTATTTCTTCTATAGTATATATCACACCTAGAAAATTGTTTTTCTTATTTATTGTGTTTCCTCACCCCATTGAGACACACAATTGTTCTAGTCTATCTATTTAACATTATGGGCCTGGAGCCTAATGTAGCATTTGGTTCAGAGAAGGCCCTAGTACTTCAGCGGGTGAAGCCAAATTCATACAGCAAATGGGACAGAGGGGACAAGATAGCTATAGACCTGCCACGACTCATGGAGGTAAGAGATACGAGAAAAGCACTGAAAAGGAATTCCTGATGAAGGGGCAAAGACACAATGGAATGTAGGCAGTTATGAAAAGGTTAGACAGCAGGAGCTGCACCTGAAGAAGCTTAGGTGCATGCAGAGCACGTAGGGCTGTTAGACATTTCTTGTTAAATTTTAGGCTTATGAGCTGAGTTCTTCCTTCATGAGTTGGGTTGATTGCCTACAGTGACAATATGCAGGTTGGTTCTTGCCTAGGCTGATAATAAGTATTTCTAAAACCCCCAAATCCTTTTCTTAAGCCTTCATGTTACCACTATCTGGGCACCCCACACCTCACCCTCCTATCCCCTGCCATTACTGAATGAGCCCACCATGATCTGAAGAAGCCTGAATGCTCAACATGGGTCCAGCCATACTTCTTCACAGTGCTCCTCCATCCTATGTCACTGGAAGTTACTAGAATAACCAACTAGTGCTGATGATCACTTAGAGAAGTTATCTATGAAGATCCTTAATGCCAGAATCTGGGAAAAGGAAATTTCAGGCCAGACCACCAGAGAAGAAACTCATGTACATTTTCTCCAAAAAGGATTAAAGGTTTAAAAAACCTCCCTAGGGCAGAAAGTATGTCTATTGTGGTAGTTTTCTGCAATCCCCTGCTCCAGAGGATTGAAGACTCCATGTATCTTGCCCAGACATAAGCCTCAGCTTGTCAGCTTCCAAACCATTGAGCCCAGATATTTCTGTGTTCTCCACACCAGCTCCTTAAGGATAAACAAAACCTGTGGCAGAATCAAGAGGTAACAATTTGCAAATAGCTGAGGGCAGAATGAGGTTCTGGAGCTGTTGCAAATATGTAGACAATTGGGCACCACTGAATGTATGGAGAAAGCCACAGTACCTTAGCCAGATGGAAAGAGTGAATGAGCCTAGCATTGTTGTACACTTTAAATATCAGGCTAGGTTAGAGTGTAGGAATGATGCAGGAAAATTCACTTGTGCTCACCCAGGTCTAGTTCTACTCTCCTTCTGGCCCAAGGGAGGTTTACATTCCTTGTCTGCCCTCCTGCCTTTCAACAGATGATGTGTTTAGTGCTACTCTGTGGTGGATGTAAGTGTTTAATTTTGGGAAAAACAGCACCTGCTTGCCAGGGGGGAGAATGCTCAAGGATAATTTCCCCCTGCTTGGCATTCAGTGATAAACATGTTGAGAGTCAGGTGCCCAGGATATAGTAGCCTAAATTTATGAACTTCTCCATGAAGATTAGTAGTTCCATTGAGCTTCCCTGATTGGATGTCGTCTTGGTGTGAGGAATCATCTTTTTGGCCAATCCCTGAGATTTTGGTATTGTCTGTCACTGCAATATAACCTACCTTCTCTGGACAAGTAGAATGGCCTTATGGATTATTTTCTACATAAGGATGCTTTCCTCCATGCTGTTTAGTTCCAGATTCAAATATACTTTAGAGCTCTTCAACATTTGACACTTTATTTTTTATTTCTTCAATACTAGACCACTTTCTTAAGCAGTTATTAGTATATCCCACATTCATATTCACTTATCATTTACTGTTCCAAATCTCCTATAGGCTAAGAAAGCAGACACTTAAAATCACAACAATCATTTCTAAAGTTAAATTGTCTCTGAGAGAAGACATTGAGGGAATTTCTTGTGACTAAAGTGTGTCAGTAGCATATGTCATATAACATTTATTTTGACAATTCAACAGTCTTCTTTAAGTTGCATCCTTGTTTTGTGTGGTTCTAGATCTGATTCTAGATTTGATTTGATACAAGATCAGAGAGGCTATCAACTGGTAATTTTGGATTAAGACATAAATGAATTACCATGTATTTAATAAAGCTGCATGGGATTATTTTGGAAATTTTCAGACTTATTATGTCTGATATATTTTTAAATTATTTTTTTCACATCTATCTTCATAATGACATAATTGCCAGTCTTCTCAAAATAGACATCACCATTCTATATCACCCAACTTAGTAACAGGTTTTAATTATTCATTATTCATCAGTGATCTCTTTTTTGACTCCGCCCTTATCACTCTCCCAACAGACGATAAACCATGAAACTTTGTCAGTTCTACCTCTAACATTTGCTTTGCAAGTCTCAGCTGACATACAAGACCCTTCACAAGTTGGCCCTATCTTAAAATAGACATTTGTCATTTTCCTGGTCAATATTTATTTCCATCTGTAGGGGTGAAAGCAACCAAATTTGACTGGGGAATCTATTTTCCCCCACTTGGTACAGATTAATAGCACTTTCTATCAAAGGACCCTGTTCATTCCAAGCCAAAAGCTATCTAAGTTGTATCAATCAAATGCTGTCTCATTGAACTGTGAATTTTAAGTAAATGCACTGAACTTGAGCCACCCTTAAGGGTGCCTGAAGAGATCACCATCAAATTCTGATTCCTCTGTTCCTGTCTATCTTGAATCCTGGCTCTTCAGTATTTCCTATAATTCTGTGAGAGGTATCATATGCTTCTAATAAAGTGTGTGTGTGTGTGTGTGAGAGAGAGAGAGAAAGAGAGAGTGTGTGTGTGTATGAATGTGTACTGGAAATGTACAAATGTATATGTACATATTTGATTTTCATTATTTCCATTAGTTTTTGTTGCTTATAACCAAAGAATCTGACACCTAACCTTCCAAACTATTCCCAGGTCCTCTCCTTCTACATCCCATATTCCAAGACCATAAGAAGTTTTAGTTTTCACAGAATGCTATATACTTCTATTCTTCAAGCTTTTGACCATACTATTCTCTTCCCATAACACCCTTTTTTTTTCATTTCTGGAAAATTCCAATTCATTCTTCAAATGTTAGCTTCAGTATGGAAGGATGTATTTCTACTTCAAACCCTTCCCCAGGTTTAACAGGAAAAAATATTGTCCTTGTCCTATGGACCCATAGCCTTTTATACATCTTTTTTTACTTACAGTATGGTATCATAGCTTGTGATTCATATGTCCAACTCTTCCAGGAGATGCTGAAATCCTCAAGGACACACAAGCAAAGTTCAGTAAATATTTGTTGAATTGAATGAACTGAATCACATCTAGAGAGAATAAAGAGATTTTTCTTTCAAAGTATAACCCTTGATTTATTACATTTTGGTTTATATGTTTTAAAATCTCCAATCCTACTCTCTTCTGAAGTGTATTCCATTAACACTATGTAAAGTTTAGAATTAATAGCTGATGAGAGATAGAAAGCAAAAATAGTTGTCCCACTTCACTTTCTTCTGTAGTTCTCTGCTGCTCTCTTTTTCACTGACACATCACATTTTGATGTCATTTTTTGTTTCCTTCCAAGTTCCCTTGGCCTCTGTCTTTGCAGAAATATGCAATGACCCATTATGCAATAAACTCCATTGTATAGCAAACAGGATTTCCCTCCTCTCCTGAGACAATGTGGAAGAAGGGGAAAAAAATCAACATGAAATCCTTAATAAGACTGCTGTGTGAGTGAAGGCATAGAATCAATTCCTCATGAAATGCTGGAGATGGATTCAGTCGGGCTCCTCTTGGTAAATTGCTAGTGAATCAGTCAATAAAAACAAAACCTAAAGAAGAAAATATCAGAGGTTCTTGTCTACCTTCCTGAAAAGATTGATCGAAAACCCCACTTTGCAATTGTTCAAATGAATTAATGTTAATCAGAGAATCAACATAGTAATCAAAACTAAGGGGAAATAAATGGAGTTGGTTTTCTCTTTATATTGTTTAATGATACTTGCTATCCTTCCTGATTCACCAGAGTTAATATTTTTTATATTATATGCCCACATTCTTGAAGGGAAGAAAATTATCTTTCCATTTGACATCTTGGCATTTTAAAATCTTTGTCCCTTTACCTATAAAACAAATTCCAAATATCTGATTTTAGGACAAAAACCCCTTGATGATTTTATCTTGTCTCAACTGACCTCCACTTTCGCTCTCTACCATGTTCCATAAACTAGTTATGTTACACTTTTCCAGTTCATCAAAATTCTTTTTTAATACTTGTACTGTCAAGTCTGCTGCACCCTCTAGCTGAGAAGTCTATAGTCTATATATATATATATACATATATATATATATCCTTTTGTCTAGAAGAAAATTCCTCTACATCCTTATTCACTCACTCTTGGCCCCCACACTGCTATAAACACATCTGCATATTCTCTGTAATTTCCATTTCTCTCTAGATCCTTAAGAGCTGGGAGCATATGCCGATCATAGTTTTCAATGCACTGTAATAGATGACACAATATTTGTTGGATGAATTAGTGACTACTCACTTCCAAAATAAAGTCATGAAGGAGAGTAAATGTTGATGAGGGAGAGTAAATATCCAGTTAATTGTAGACATAAAAGCCTTTTCTTCCTCCTCAGAATGTAAAAGAAACTAAAGAATCATAACATTGCTCATTTACCCATGCAAGGCAACACAAAACAGAGATATAGTCTGAGCTTTAAAAGTACATAGCATAAGAGAGAAACCTCAAACTGGGATAAATTACAAAATAGTAACAGTACTCAAATGTACATATTTAAGTCTTTCTTGTGGAAAAACAAACATATGTTTTCTGAGATCCAATGAAAAATGCTTCAATGACATATAAACATGGGCTTCACAGTGCTAGAGAGAATTTCATTGGTCTTTGCTATGCCAGTTAGCAATCATTTGGAAGTTAACACCATCAGAGCACAGGACAAATCTCTATACATATAAAGGCATAAAATGTCTAATCTATAAAACAGTTATAGACACCAACAATAAATGACAAGGTATAAACATATACTTATCCCAACTGGTTCTTTTAGGGGAAGAAGAAAAATGAGGTCAATGACTTCACTCGGAAAGCTATTCTAGGTTAAGCCTTTCTAACACGAGCATAGATAGAAATTGGCTATTTCAGCCCAGATTCCAACAGCTTTAAAGAGCTTTTCTCTTTAGAGGGTAACATTCATTTAAGGGATCTTTCAACCTATACAATTTCCCAATTCCTAAAATTGATGATAGGAGCAACTTGATCCCAAAAGAAGATAGGACTTCTGTAATGACGGTAGGATAAAAAATAAGGAATCTCTAAAAACTATTTTACAGGCCTTGAAAGTAAAAGGCAATATGATACTGTGGAAAATGTGTGCGTTTTAGAGAGACATGTGTTCTAATACTGGTTCTGTATCTTCTTGGTTGTCACTTTCTGTCTGTAGGAACCTCAGTATGACTTTTAACCAATTGCACATCAGCTCGTCTGCTATGGAATTGAGATTAAAAAAAAAAAAAACAATTAGTAAGGTTTTGTGAATACCTGAAGATATCATAAGGGACTTATCCCAATATTTAATACACCAAATACATGTCCATATCAATTAGTACATACTCTCTTTATGTAAGTATGTTAATGACTTCATTAATTATTAATTAAAATAAATTTAATTATTTTATTACTATTTTGGAGAGGAAACACCAAAAGTACATGGGCGACATCCTCATTGTTTCTGCTAAATTAGCACAAAGTGAAAACTACTAGATGTCTTTATGTGATTAGCCCAAAGTCCAGTGTCCTCATTGACATAACAAAGTGGGTAAATATTGGTGGAGTAGATATGTGGATAAGTAGATGAATGATAAAACCTCACATCTAAAAAAGTAAAATAAAATAAATTTTAGCTTTACAATAAAGTTTCCATTTCCTGTATCGATTATTGCCCAAGCTTAGTGACTTCAAACATCCATTTTGTTTTTTGACGATTAAGAGTTTGGGAAGGGCTCCTTTGGATGGTTTATCTCACAGCCAAATGGCATCAGCCAGGATGAATAGAGTTGGAAGATCCATTTTCAATCTGACTTACTCACTTGGCTGTGGCTTCACAGAACAGTCTCAGATGGGATCCATTCACTCTCTATCCAGGGTTAGAGACTGCCCACCTTTTCTCCTAGCCTTCCTAGTCAGGCTTCTTAGAAAGTAGCAAAGGTAAGGACATGAAAACTACAGCCCACTTAGGCCTGAGATATAGAACTGAAGCAGCATCATTTCCACTGTATTTTATGAATCAAAGCAGCATTAATCTGGTCTGTAATTCAAGGGGTGGGGAAATAGAGTTTATATTTGACCAGCAGGTTAACAAGAAATGTGAAGCCCCGTTAATCTGCTATGGTTTCCTTAACCAAGACAGAAAGTTCACAGATATTAGACTGGAGTTGCTCTTGTTGCCACCTAATCGGACTGTCCTCATAGAATAGCTTTCATTTCCCAAATATCAGTAAATAATTCTATAAACCTTGGGATTAAAATTCAATGAAGTGTGAATGCATATCTGAATTAATTTTCATGCTTCAGTGAGCATGTCTCAGGGGTAACATAGAAGTGTCTGTATTTTAGTTATTTAAGGTAATTCAAACTTCTCCAAATCTGGTGGGATCAAGCAGCCCAAAATATCATTACAGCTAAAAATTTACTCTACAGTAGTGTCATTACAAATCAACTCTGTGCTATCCACCTCCTGGGCATGCAAAAAATTCAGCACTGCCACTTTCAGGATATTTTAGCAACTCAACAGGGAGTTTGGCTAAGTAAGAGCTAAAATAGCACAATGATCCCAGAAACCACATAGAAGAAAGGAAATACAAATAGCACAAACAAGCACAGGGCATCTCAAACAATCCCAAAGAGAACTGAAGTTTTATTCACAACATCATTTTCTAGAAGCTCCATATTTTAAGTTTTATTTCTGAAGGTTTTAGATACCCTCCCCTACCCCACATACACACAAATTCAAATTATTTCCACAGGAAATAATCAGATCCACAGGAAATGATCATTTTTTTCATTGTGGTTATGATCTTAATCTCTACTCCTCACAAGCATTTAGATTGCACCTTTATTTTTAATGACCCAGCATGTTTGCTATCTATTAACTGATTCAAAAGAGGAACGAGATGCTTTGGTCACATGCAAATTTGTACTTGGATCATTGTGATCCACAGGAATTTTCAGTGTAAGCGTTCAGTATACTGGGGAAGAAAACATTTTATAAATGTCAGACCTGCTATAATTTAGGTAAATGTGGGTACAAAACATGTGGAAACCTTAGAATACAAGAACAAAGGAGAGAATCAGCAAAATGGAATTGGTGGGAGCTATAGATGTTACCCTAAGAAGAGCAGCTGGGAGAACTGCTTGAGGTCTCATGAGGCAATGTGGTTCCAGCCCCAACATCCCAATTTCTCATTCCTGAAGCATACAATAGAATGCAAGATGCAGAAGCAAAATTTAATCTTTTCATCTACTAATGTATCCTTGACATCTAGAACAACACCTGGCATATAATTAGCACTCAATAAATATTTCAACAGTGAAAGCGCTTTAGGATTGGCTGGATAGAATCCAGGAGGCTAACTGAATGTGTGTGTGGTTACTGGAGATCAGTTCACAGAGCAGAAGACCTGCCGCTGGCATAAAAATATGGAATCAAGATAACTACCAACACTGGGACAAGTCTCAGGGCCCTTATCCAAAGAACAGAGTGTAAGAAAGGATTTTACAGAGCAACCATCCAGTGCTAAGCAAAGAAGACCAAGGTAACCAAATTCTATGATGAAAGTAAAGAAACTGAGGAAAGGACAGTGATAAGGCTACTGCAATCTTGCTATCACTTGAGGGCCCAGATCCCAAGACTAGTGAGCAGAGTGGGGCCAGGGAGCAAAGTGGAGAGAAGGCTACATGATCCAAGAGGTGAGACAGGATGTCATTCCAAGATTTATCAAATACTAACTATAGGAGTAATGTTAAAAACATCACTATTCACCCTCTTTTGCTTTAGATTGACTCAGGAACTGGGGGTTATAACCAAGTCAGCTTGAGGAGTTGAGCATTATTATTACCAGCACTGGGCATTGTGATGATTCATGGTGAATAAAGGAATCTGGCCTTGCACATGATACTGTCTGAATGGTGCCAGAAATACATTTCACACCATGGTTTGTGGGTAGCAAATGCTGTTCTCTTTATAGGGGATGCCCAGTCCCCTGGAGATATTTCTTGTGTCTAATCTCCTGACTCTGCCAGACTGCAGTCCTTTCCATGGGTATTCCTGTCTTCCACTGACCTTTGTCATCTAACCCTTTTGAAATGCAAAAGATCAGCTGGGTCTCAAAACAAAGAAGAAAAACGTTAATCTTTTGAGATGTTTAAAGTTGACTAAGGAAGAGAACAATATTAAAAAGGAGGATGTAGGGTAACATACATCCATAGAAAAAAATCTGAGAAAATATCCAAACATCAGAGGTAAATAATAGGTGGTTTAATTTTGTGTCCTCTGTGCTATTTTTATGTTTCTCACAGAGAACACATTATTTTTAGATTTATAAAATGTTATCAAGTTGATATATATTATCTCATTTTTATTTAAAAAGAGTATATTTTTGTGTGTATATATGCATGTTTATTTGCTTATATTTGTATAGACTAAAAATCTGGAACTACAGACATCAAAACTATAAATAGTGACTAAGTTTTTGGAATGCAATTGAGATTATGGAGGAAAAGGAGAATTTAATGTTTTTCTTTAACTCTAAAGTTTCAATTTATATTTTGCAATGAATATGAATTACTTTATAGTAAAAAAGGAAAAAAAATGGGTGATTAGAAAAGATGTCCTAAAGTATTTCCTGGGTAGTCAGGGCTATGGAAAATAAATCTAAGATACAATGAAAAGAGTAATTATTATGATGATGTATAGTAATTGATACAATAATGTTATTATACTGTTATTGCTATTCCAGCAATATTTTATACTTGTACAAGTTGGTTTTAATATTGTATATATTTTATTTGTCCGCCCAAGTAATGAGAAGAAACCTGAAATGATAAGACACAACTCTCTAAACATAATGAACGACTATGACTTATGTGTAAGTCCTTTACAGAGTTAGTGATCAAGTGTAAGACCTACTCCTTGAGGAAGATAATTGAGCTACAGGAATGACTACACATCATGAGGGAAGTGACCCCAGTGCCGGTTAGTGGGAGGCACACACAGAATTACTTTCCCTGGAGGATTTCAAAAATAGGCCGGTGCATCTGGGTGAGTGGAAATGTGTTTGTGCTAAAGGCCAAGCAGATGGATCTGATGACCCTTCAAGGTCCCTTCTGGTCCTGAGATTGGGGCTTACAACTTTGGCTCAGGATCAAGAGTTCCACCCCACCTGAATAGCCTCACCTGTGTTCACTGATGCTTAATTTCAATGGGCTCCAGATGCTCCCCACATCCTGCTACCACTTAGAACCTTTTAGCCATCTGGATAAGTAAACTGAAAGCAAGCTCCTACATGGACATTGTTTTGAAGGAAACTCAAAACATGAACTCTACAAAACCCAAGTTAGAAAACATATTATAAAACAAGTAGCCCATAATCTTCAAAACTGTCAATGTCATGTAAAATAAAGTAAGGCACATTAGTGATTAAAGGAAACTAAATGCAATACATGATCCTGGACTAGATTGTGTAATGGGGGTAGGGAGATTCCTCAAAAGACATGATTGGACCAGTTAATGAAATTGGGGTTTAGCTCATCAATGCTCAGTTCCTGAATTTGATAACAATACTATGGTTGTGTAAGAGAAATCCTTGTTCTTAGGAAATAGATACTAAAGGAGAAAAGATAGGCAGGTATATAGATGATAATGCAATTGTGGCAAAATGTTCAAACTTGGTGACCCTGAAGAAAAAAAGGTTGTACACAAGTACTTTGTAATAAAATTACATCATTTCTATAAATTAAAAATTATTTCAAATAAAAGTTTTAAAAAGTGGGCTCTAATGACATTTCTCAGGGTTTCACTCCTGGTCTGTTCCTAACCACTAGCAAATACATCCATCTATGCCAAACCTCAGAAACTATTTCCACTCGGTCATAATCTCTAGAACCACCACAATTCTGCCCCTCAGTTAACCTCCCCTGCTCATCCTCACATTTCTTTACACCTTCAGAATCAGGACCAAAACCAGTACTCCAGTTTGGACTTCAGTTTGGACAGAGCCATCCCCACCCGATGCTGCTCACCTCCTGTGATCACAGCTGTCTGCCTTGCCCTGAGCACAGCCCCTGCTCTTTCTGGGGTTGGTCCATACTTGTAAAAGATATTTACAGAGGGCCTTCCTGGTGGTACAGGGGTTAAGCTGCAGCACTATGAAGATATCTGCAGCCACTGCAGCATGAGTTTGATCCCCAGTCAGGGAGCTAACCCACACTGTGCAGCAGCCCTCTCCTGTCTTGCCTGCTGCTCCCCTCAGCAGTGTATTTTGGTAGGTCTGCCTGTTCTGCTTCCCACTCTGTCTCTGGTGAATCCTCTCACCTTCTGCACCTCTGGCCTATAGCCCAGCTCAGGTATACATAAATAAACCTTTTTTTAAAAACCCATAAACTATACTATGGTAGAATCTTAACCTAGAAAGGGAGACAACTTTGAAGGTAGGATAGCATCTAACATTTAGGAGTACTACCTCATGCTAAGTGATTTTAGTGTATTTCCTCATTTAATATTCCCAATACTTCTTCAAGGTAGATTATATTATGCCTATTTTATAGATGAGAACAGTGGGACTCAAATAGGTTAAGTGACTTGTCCAAATTCATGACTACTAAGTAAATAAGTCATGACTCAAACCCCATCTTGATGTTTGCAAACTCTCATCTAAATGACTTCATTAAATGGCATCCCAATTCTGTGGGTAAACAGTAGAGTGGTACTATCTGCAATGCCTTAAAATTCATAATAGCAAGTGAACTCTGAACTAATTTGCATATGCTACTTGTTAAACTGTAAAAAATATAAGTATTTTATGTTGATCTTTCATTTATATCTTCTATAAATGGTTAATAAAATGCAACCGATTTAGGGGGAAATTCCCTTTATTGCTAGTACTATTGGTGAGAGTATACCTTGGTCCATACTTTTTGAAAACATGTAGCAATAGCCTTGAAATGTTTCTACCCTTTCACTTAACAATTTCTGAAAATCTACCTAGTGTTTTATTTATAAGGGTCTGACAACTTTCCTTATACAATTATTAACAACAGTTAAAATGGCAGTCTAAATGTCCAACAATGAGGAGGTGTATAAGCAAATCATGGTGTGTATCACCATATAACAATGCAGACATTGAACATTATAAAGTGTTTGCAATAATATGAAAAATTCTGTAGCATGATATTGACTGAAAAAAATCAAAATGCAAGTTATAGATTGTGGCATAGAATAAACCTTTCATATTTTAACAGGTTGTGTCTACTTCTTGTGCAGAGAGAAGATTACTCCATGAAATTACTGCATTAGTCCAGAGAAATAATGATGGGGGCAGACTGGATTCAGGTGTCAGTATCTGTCTGACTCTGATATTCTCTGAAATAAACTTGACATGATTTCCTAATGGAATTGTTGTATGGTATGAAAAAAACAGCAGATTTAAGAATGCCCTCCAGCCTTTTGTCTTAAGCAACTAGAGATGCCATTTTCTGAGATGCAAACACTGAAGAGCAGCAGCCTGAGAAGGTGAAAATCAAGGCTTATGTCACCTTCAAGATGCCAGTTAGACATTCATGGGAGAATATTCTAGTCTGTTCAATATAGGACTCAAGTTCAAGAATGAGGTCAGGGTTAGGGATGTGAGTTTAAGAATTGTTCATTTAGAGATAACACTAAAAACCATGTGACTTGATAAAAATGTGTAGGTATGGTGCAGAAGAGAGCCAAGCACTGGCCCTGTTCAATTAGAATAAGAAGATGAGAAGAACTGAGCACAGGAGACAAGAAACAGTCATATAGGTGAGAGGGGGCCATGCTTCAAAAGTCAAGTCAAAGGGGTCTGATCAAAGGGAATCATCAATGGTTGTCAGCAGCTGTCAAAAGGATAAGAAGTAGTTGCTAATGAATAGTAGCACTTGAGCATTTTTTAAAATTATGATTTCCTGACAGAAATCACAATATTGATAGTTTCCTGGGATGGGGAAAGGAGGTCATAGAGATAAATTGGAGAATGATATCAGGGAGCTTCCTGGGTGATGAAAATATTCTATATCTTAACTTGGGTGTGCACACTTTTCAAAATTCATCAAAGTGTACACTTAAGATCTGTGCATTTTCCCTGGCCGGGAAGGAGACCCACATGGTACAGCAGACCTCTCCTGTCTCACCCACTGCTCCCCTCTGCAGTGTGTTTCAGTCAGTCTGCCTGTTCTGTTCCCCATTCTGTCTCTGGTGGATCTTCTCGCCTCCTGTGCCTCTGGCCTGTGCCCCAGATCTTGTGTGCCCAGATGGATGGATCTTTAAAAAGGGTGGGGGGAGATCTGTGCATTTCCCTGTATGCAAATTATATTTCAATAAAAAAAATAAAAATAAATTCTGTTTCACATTCCTGCATTTTTCAGTATTATTATAATGAACATTCATTACTTTTATAATAAAAAATAAACAGTTAGCAATGAAGGCCGGATTACTGCATATGTCAAACTTCTTTGAATTGTAAAGGTAAGAATTAGTAGAATATTATATTTTCCCTCTACTGAAAACCAATGTAAATAATAATTGAATAGTGTACATACTGAAAACTTTGCAATGGATTTCCCAAAGGAAACTCATCTCTACAGGTAAAAAACTAATTTTTACAGATAAAGCAGGAAACATCTACTTCTTTACATGTTAAGACTGGACAGTTTGAATAAGGGATGAATTTTTGCATTATACAAATACAAAGCAATAGAAGCCAATTTCAAACTTTTGTGTCCTTGAATAAGTCATCTAAATTCTGTGTTAAATTTTTCTCCAAATGGCAATAATATTGTCAATAGATATTTATTTTCATGTCTGTGAACTAATGACCATGAAAACTACTTGAAACCATAAAGAGTTCCACAAGTGCAAGTCCTGAGAAATATTGATACAATCTGAAGTAAAGACAGTTCTATTTACCTAAGTAACCTTACAGAGAATATGCCCTTTCAATAGACCTTAAAACCTCCTTCTTTCCTGGAAAAATACTCCAGAGAAAATGCGTAAATAACTGTGAATCTAAAATGTCACCTTTCTATAGTGCATTTTTGTAGTACAATGAAAAATTCATATCCTAAGAAATTGTCAAGTTATCCTTTATTGTCCTTTTCTCTCCCCCCTCCCTATCTCAATCCCCACTAGAATGAGAGCCTTTTGTCTTCTTCATGTAAGTTAGTTGGGGAGGATATTTAATTTCTCTAAAAGGCATGTCAACTTTCATATGTCTAAAATGAAATCTCTTCCTCCCACTCCCAACTTGTAAAACCTACTCCTTTATCCTACCGTGGTCATTTCAGTATGAGTAGTGACTTTAGTACCAGGCAGTGCAATTCTAGATGACATCTTCCTACTCATCATTTAACATTAATAGATAGCAAAGGGTTGTAGGGAAGGAAAAGCTTATTATCAAGGCAGAAAATGCAAGACAGCATATAAATGTGTGTGCATGTTCATATGTGTGTGTGTTTGTACTGATGTGTGTACTTATAATGACATTTACTGAACTTTGATTATATATCAGGCAACAAATTTAGCACATTGGATATATTAGTTCACTAAATCATTGAGATAACTGTGGAGTATTATGAATAATTACAAATTATAAAATAGTCTTAATAAAGTTATGTAACTTTTTTCAAAACTATGTAGCTCTTCAGTAACTCTGAGAAAGTTACCTAACTTCTTTTAATCAAACCAGTCTCATTCCAGAATTTTTGCATTTATATTAAAATTCATGAGATTTTATGTCATTGATTTTCTTATGTCATTGATTTTCTTTTCTGGCAAAAATATTAAGTGTTACAGTTATTATCTAATATGTCATTGTAAGTTATTTTTCATGTTATTAAATAATATTCAAAGCTATGATTACAATGATTGTGCACTGGACATCATATGAAAATACAATTTATTTAATTATTTTACCTTCTTAGTTTCCTCCTCACAAGTGAATCTTTTATATTTTGCAACACAAATAACTGGCTTGCTGGTTTGATCATTGGAATGTAGATAGCCCCAGCCCTTATGAAAAAGAGTATGGAAGTCTCTGAAAACATTAAGATCTACCACATGAACCATAAATTTTCTCCTGGGTGTTCACCTAGGTTAAAAACAAACAAACAAGCCCCTAATTCAAAGTGAAATATATACGCCTACTTTCATTGTAATACAATTTACAATAGCCAAGCTATGGAAACAACCTAAGTGGCAAAAAACAGATGAGTGCATCAGGAAAGCGTGGTATAAATACAGGGAGGTAGACTACTACTCAACTATAAAAAGATAATTGTTGCCATTTGCAACAATATGAACGGATTTGGAATGGATTATGCTAAGTGAAATAATTCAGGAAAAAGACAAATACTGAATAGCATCAATTACATGGGAGATATAGAGAAACAAAGCAAAGGCGTAGATAAAACCAAGTAATTACAAAGCCCAGAAATCTGACTGTAGAACTGAGCCTACTAGAGTGGGTGAGGGATAAGACTATGGTAGACGACTACGGGTGCTTTGGTGGTAGGTGTGGTGTGGTAACAACACCAGAAGGGGGAGATTCTGTATCCCTAAAACACAATCAAAATAGTCAATCAATATTACTCCAATAAAAAGGAATTATATTTTTTTAAAATTACAATGAGGAAAAATACATTGAAATCTATACTGGTTGTCATTCAGTTCCCCTGGTGTGGCTTTCCATGTGGAATTGTAGCATAGCTCTACCACTGCATCCCAACCCATGCTGATTGTCTCAGTCAGGTTCTTAGTCCATGTTTCTAAGAAATTTGGCAAAGGTCTCTATATCTGCCCAACACAGGCAGAGCTGACAAATACTAAGCCCTAGGAGCAGCCAAAAGATAGATATGCCAACCAAATGCCAAAAATGATGCCAAGTCAGAACACTTAGATCTGTCAACTCCACAGGTGGGCAATGAATTGACATGCTCTGCTAACATGCGGCAAGTTTCCAAACCCAAGGCATCTCCTCCAATTGAGAACCAATTAGGCTGAAAGTACTTAATGATTAAATCCCTCTTCTCAATATGTCCACAGTCCTATAAAATCCCAACAGGTAATTGCAGTAAGAGTAAAAGAGATCAAGTTTAATAATGCTTATAAAATACGTCTCGAACTACCAACAGCTATGTGATTTAGTAGTGTTACCGAATAGGTTACTGAGTATCTTTCTCTTCTGCCTTCCTTTGGTACCAGGCACAAGGATAACAGGAGAAGATGAGCTGTAAGTGTAGTACTGCAACATCAATATCAAGTTTAAGCTCATGTTCAGATATGACACCATAATAGATAAAATTCATTTAAAATTAACTTCTTATATTCCTCCTAGGGGAAGAACCATCTGGTATTTTTCTTTTGCCTTCTGACTTATTTCGCTGAGCATAATCCCTTCCAGGTCCATCCATGTTCCTATGAATGCGTCTAGTTTTTCTTTTTTTGATTGCTGAATAGTATTCCACCGTGTATATGTTCCACAGCTTCCCGAGCCACTCATCTGTTTTGGGGCATTTATGTTGTTTTCTGGTCTTACCTATTGTAAAGAGTGCTGCTATAAACATAGGGGTGCAGGTATTCTTGTGAATCAGTGTATTTAGAAATGAGTTTCACCGAGATCTCATAGAGCAGATCTGTCCCATGTAACCCCTTCAGTCCACATCCTAGGTACCCTTCCAACATAGTAAGTACTCCCTCCCTCCTTCCCTCCCTCTCTCCTTCCCTCCTCCTTCTCCCCTCCCTCCCTCCCTCCCTCCCCCCTCTCCCCTCCCTCCCTCCTTCCCTCCTCTCCTCCCTGCCTGCCTAGATAGTTTTCTGGTACCCACCCGTGACCAACTAAATTATGCTGTTTGGAAAATGGGAAGCGAGATTCAGTCACACAGTGAAGTGTGATTTTGAACCCTAAAGTTTTCAAATGTAGGGAATGTATTTCAGCAGGAGAAAAAATATTTGGGGAAAAAGGAAGGACTTTTGGGATTGCCAAGTTCACTCTGCCCAAGATACAAACACTGGCCCCTCCTGACTATATGCACAGGCACAGACTCATTTAGCACGAAAACAATTCCTCCATCATCATCTTTTGTCTCATTAGAAACTATGAAATAGTTCACTTTGAAAATGAAGTTCCTGGTAAGCATGCTGCAAAATTTCTCATTATTACTGTCTGGGAAAAGATCTCTAAGGAAGAATGGAAACTAGGAATAATAACAGAATTGACTTCCTAGGCTACCTTAAAGAATTACTATTAAAAATAATCACAAAAGAATTTCTTAACATAAGGTAGAGTGGAACTTTTCAAAGCAGGAACAATGAATCTGGATTTGCTTTTATCAACTCATTAATTCATTTATTCATTTTTAATTCAACGAATATTTATTGAGCTCTTGCCATGTACCAAAGACTCATCTAATGGCTATGGACAAACCAGACAGAAGAAGTCTCTGGCTTTGTAAATTTCTTTCATTCCTTCGTTCACTCATTCATTTATTTAACAAATATACTAAATGCATTATTTGGAAGTAACTGGAATAAATACTATGAATAATATTTAGACAAATTATTCATAGATCATGCCCTCAAGCACTTTTAACCTGGTTGAGGAGTCAGAGATTGAAATGATTCATTCAGTACTAGTCAAAATAAAATGAATATTAAGTAAAAGAATGAAATTGTTTCTGACTAAATCTGACTGAAAAGAAGAGATTTAAGCAATATGGTATATTGGAGCAAATTTTGTCATGCAGATATGAGGACAGTGTCTTTCATCTGCTGAAATAACAGGAAAAGACAAATGAGTCTATATAAAGTTTGATCAATTTTAGAGTATGGTTTAAGAACTGTAGAGAAAAATATGTGGACAGGTTGATAAATAAGTAGCTAAAGGTTCCATCAATGTTGTACCCCTATATGTGCATCTTTCTTTTTCATGAATCGTTCACTCATTTAAAATATTTATTGAGGACCTCCCTGGTGGTGCAGTGGGTTAAGCAACGCACTATCAAGCAAACCACAGCCACTGCAGCACGAGTTCGATCCCTGCTGCCAGCCAGGGAGGGGACCCACATGGCCCAGCAGACCTCTCCTGCTGTGCCCGCTGCTCCCCTCAGCAGTGTACTTCAGTTGATCTGCCTGTTCTGCTCCCCGCTCTCTATGGTGAATCCTCTCACCCCCCCCACCTCTGGCCTGTACCCCAGTGCTTGTATGCATAAATAAATAACTCTTTTTAAAAAATAAAATATTTATTGAGCATCTAATACATGTCAGTTTTCATACTAGTGAACATATGCAACTAAGGTCAGAGCTGTATCCTTGAAAACTTCAGGGACCAAAAGAAAAATAACAAGTACATGTCACAGGTGCCAGTGACACTTCTATTCTCATCCATGACTGAAACAAAGAATTAACATAGTTCCCTTTTCTGTTGAGCCTATCTGCAGCCTCCTAAGGTTTTCAAACATAGTATTCCACGTGGGAATTTCCAAAAGTCAACATTAGTGTAAGAGATACATGGAAGACGAACATTTCCAACGAAGGCCAGAGCAAATGAGCCACATCCCAGATGACCATCCAGCTGACCATAAATATAAAAGCACTGATACACTGAGTTGAGTTCAGATCTGCAAAATCATACATAGACGTACATAGACATTATGTGAAATACATGGTTGTTCTTTTTTTTTAAGACATATTGTTTTATTTTATTATTTATATATATTTGACATCAATTGTAACTCCCATGTATTCCCCATCACCATATCATCAGTGCACCGTCACCTCAGTCCCCCGTGTTCCCGTCTGCCCTCAACCCTCTCCCTCTTCCCTCCCCACTAAGTGTCCCCCATTTGTCCTTGTCTTTTCATTTTTGGTTTTTGTGTCTTTATTGTTATTATTATTATTATTATCATTGTTCTTATTCCTTTCCTTGATCCTTATTTGGTTTCCTTATATTCCTCCTAGGGGAGGAACCATTTGGTATTTTTCTTTTGCCTTTTGACTTACTTCACTGAGCATAATCCCTTCTAGTTCCATCCAATACATGGTTATTCTTTAAGACACAAAGTTTTAGAGTGGTTTATGATACCTGATAGCACTTGGGTTATGCCACTATCAAAAGATAGCATATGTGCTAAGAGCTTTGGGGCAGAAGTTGAAATAATGTTGTGGAAATAACTAGAGGGAACTGTAAAAATAGTAATGAGTCTCACGTAGTGGTCAAACAAGCAGCAGAATTGTCATCTGTTGTAATCAAGAAGATAGAAAATATAGCAATGAACTTTTGGACTTAACCAATAAAATTTCCAGGATGTTGTAAGTGCTGACTGGCTCTTATTGGCTGTATTTGATAAACTACTATAGGAAGGAGAGAAGTTCTAAAAACAACAATACCTAGCTAGCTAATAAGCAGAACATACAGGAAATATAGAGTTCACAATGTTCTGGGAGGGAATATAAAATAGTTTTTCATCTCTAATCTCCCTGGAGAACAAAAATCTTCTCAAAATAGAATATAGGTTGGGGATAAAAATTCAAATCACAGGTGAGTTTAATACAACCCTTTGTAAAGGACTATGAAAGAATTAAAGTGGTGCCTAGTACCTGCTTTACAAAAAGACATGTGAGGATATTCCACCAGCTTTTAGCTTGGGGAATGAAATCATATTCATAGGAAATTCAGCTGGGTTGGCAATGTCCTGACAGTCTGGACTAAAAAGAATTGAGATTATGGAAAACCTCTATGTAGGGATGATGACTGCCCCCCCCCCCAGAATATCACTTTCTGAATCAAAAGGAACCTAAATGACCCTGATGAAGATAATACTACCCTAGACTTCAACATGATGCTATGAAAGACAAGTTTTAGGGTACTAGGATGGAAGTGAAGGTATTTGCATATGACAGCATGTTAGTAATTGTGGTGAGAAAGCAGACTATGGATGAGTGTTTGTATTGGCAGTCAGGTTTTCATGAAGTTCAACAACCATGATCTTGGTTGTAGTTTCCCGCGCTAACTTTAGGCTTGGTCATACTTGTTTTTGCCAATGGGGAAAATCTGACACCAGCAGCCTAAAAGAAAATGCATGTGCTTTTATATCTTCTCTCTTATGATTCCTGACACTGCTCTTAGAACCGATCTAAGGTAGTCTTCTGAGGTAATGAGAGATGCAGAAAAGAACAAATTGATCCACCCAAACCTATACTAGAGATAAGAACATCCTTAGTCCACATACAAATGACAGTACATGCCTGAGAGAGCTGATCCTGGCCTAGATAACAAGAACCATTCAGCCAACATGAGACTCATGAGAAATAATGACCATAAAGTTTAGGGTGGTGCATGGTAGCAAGAGAAAATTGATACAGACAGTATGTGAGATCGTATCTACAGCTGACTCAGTACTAAAATTCTCTTTGAAGTTTAATTAAGGCAAATTGTAAGACTGTTCCCTACTTAAGAGATTCATCTTTTTAATGATATCCATAAAATCTCAGCTGGATGAGAATCTCTAAATTTACAAATAGATACAGAAAAAAATAGCATAGATGCTACTACCAATATGAGAAGTCTACAATTCAGTGTCTAAATCATTGAAAACAGCAAGGTCAGAATGGTGATTAGTCTATCACAGTCTGATCTAGTTTTTCACTGCAGGATCATACCCAAGGAGACCATTCGTTACTTAGAAGAATTCTAGTTCAATTATATTTGCTGACTATATAATGCTTCAATAACAATTACATTGAGGATGAATGGGGAAGTCTTAGTGGGATTAGAGAAGAAAGAATGGATCTATGAGACATAATGAAGAAACTGACTAGTCTTATGATATGGATACAGATGGAGAAGTGTCAAAAACAAGGTATCAAAGATGATCACAATCCAGTCATTAATTTCCTTAAAACCTTCAATAGATATCTGTTATCCCTGCTGAAATCTAAGTTTCACAAAGGATGGGTCATTAGGAAACATCATTATCATCACAAAAACTAACATCTATTGAGTGCTTATGCTTGTCATGTCATACAGCATACTAATACCTTGTCCTCTATTAATTGTTTTGTTTACACTTTACAATAACTCTGGAAAACAGATATTATCCTGTTCTATAGTCGAGGAACTGAAGTCTAGGGGTCTAAAGGTCAACTGCCTGGGTCAAGCAGCCAGAACATAGAGGAGTCATGGTTCAGAGGCATATCAGACTTCAAAGCACTGACTCCTCTACACTACCTTATTCTGTATTTCTTATTGGGTTATTTGTTACTGCCAATGCCTCATTTCTCTGTCTATTAAAGTATTTTTGTAGGTGGACAATGCCCACCCATATTCTGAGGCGCATCTGACTTTGAATCTTCTCTGTCATTTAAGACACGTATTATGTCCCCTAAGAGAATATAGTTTTTTGAGAGCAGGGACTCACTCTCTAAGCAGAAGTTTGGGTGATGGCAAGGTATGACTGAGAAGACTATAAATTGAGGGAATTATTACATAAAAGATAGGACAAGGTAAGCAATGGGAAGTAGATAAGGCTATATTCTTAACAGACCAGTAGAGGTGGAAGACATACAGGGAAGAGGTAGCAGTCCAGGAAGGGATAGGAACCAAAAAGTTTGGCGGCAGTACACAGCAACAAGCATTCCTGAAGAAAGTAGTATGAGTAGGTGGTCAGCATCAAAGAGTTTACCTTGTCCCAGTACAGGCTGGACTTTAGGACCACAATGCCATTCATCAAGGCATTGAAGAGGTCTGTTGGGGTGACAAGTGCAGGATCTATTCTCAGAAGTATCAGGGGCCTGCAAAAGTAACAGGAACGCTAGGAAACAGGAAATTTAGCAGAGATTTAACCTCAGAAATAAGGAGGAGTTGGCTAACTGTTGACGATCACACCAGATCGTCAGGGAGAGGGAGGGTACTGAGCCCATACATCAGATTTAGAGGAAGATGTTGCTCAGAATCTGTTTTGGTATTTCGTTTGCTTGAAAGGGCCATCTGTGATGTTTAGAGGGATTAGGTTAGTCTCTACAGTGATTTTCAGGTTATATAATTTTATATTCAACACAGGTTCAAATCCAAGTCCTGAACATAAAGAAGACATAAAGAAACATAAAGATTTAATTATAAACATATATAACTGTGTTCTAATATGCTCAGCTATAGTCTAGGTGTTTGACATGTGTTACCTCATTTAGTCACATCCTAGAAGTACATAATATTATTCCTATTAAATAGTAAAAGAATTCAGGCACAAACAATTGAGGTAAGTTGTCTGGAGTGATGCATTTAATAAACAATGGAACTGAAATACAAACACAAATAGCTTGACAACAAAACCCTATTTGTAAACTATATTCCAATCTGACTTATAATTTGTATACAACAAGTATTTACTAAATTTTTTATTATGTGGTAGATTTTGTCTCTGATGAGAGACTAGAGAATGTTGTGAAAGAACTTAACACATGGGCCCAATACACCTTTAAAGTGAGACCTCTCAGAGAAAGTGATGGAAATTAGTGTTCACGAAGAAAAAAGAGGGAAAGGAAAGGAAAAGAAAAATGTGTTCAAAGCTTAAGTATAAAGAAAAATCATGATTTCTTTCATGTTACTGAAAGAAGCTTCCTGTGACAGGAGTATAGACTCTATGAGGAATTGGGAGGGATAAGAAATGTCAGCAGAGAAGTAGGCAGAGACCCATTATGCAGAACCAGGTAGTTCACACCACATTCAGGAGTCCGGACATTATCCTGACCAAAAAGTCAGGAAAGGATATAAGAGGAGGATCTTATGTATGATGTATGGGCTCATTTCCCAAATTTCCCAAATATTTTGGGAAAATTACTCTATGTAGACTGAATGGATAAATAGGTAGAGAAATAGATTGATAGATTGACAACCAACTCTTAGGTGTCCTATTCCATGGAATAGACCCAAGTAGGATCTTAATTGCTCCTATAGCCCATCTACTTCAGAGTCTTCTTTTAGGGTCTAGAGTCCAGAAGACAGTTAGAGGTTAAGTCTACCAGCAGGAATGCATTTATATGGAATGATGACTAGTTCTCATTTAATGGTGGTTTTCTTTCGTGCACTGCATGGCCTCTCATGTTCACTTCCTTTACTATCACTCACATTTTAACAACCCAGGTGCTCATAAAATATAAAGTTCTGTAGCTGATAAGAGGCAGTTTTGAGGAGTCTTTGGTAATGTTTTTCAGAAGGAATCGTTACTAGAACATTCTAATTGTTGCATTGAATGTCTGCCACTCTTTGCATTCCTGCTCCTTCTTTGCCATATGTATCTACCATCTCTACATCCTTATCCATGTTATCTTTGCAGAGATGCAAACAGGAGAAGGGTCTTGTAGTAGTTATACACCTTGGACACCTGCAGATAAAGCAAGTGGTGATGATTTAATTTTTTTTTATGAAACCAATGCAGCCAAGAAAAAGAAATGCCTAGAAATAATAAAATAAACACCAGTCCAGACATTTTTACTTCTTCTCTGTAAGTCTAAGACACTTCTACTTATTAGTAAGATCAGTTTAAGACAATTTTATAAGCCATTATGACTACAAAAGTGATGTAATATTAGCATTATACCAAAATGACAGATACAGATAACAATTGGGAGAACATTCTGAACAGTTTGTATAAAGGGCTCTAAAAATGAAAAGTAGTAAGTCTAGATTTTTCATTAGCCACATTTAGCTATGACATTCTATCTCTAGTCAATATTTTATCATCCATGTTCAAAATAGACACTCACTTGCAGAAATACAATAATTGAGTGATTTTACTTTTGTGGGGAGAGAGGGAGGAGGAGGATGAAGAAGAGGGAACAAGAAAGTAAGGAGAACAGGAAGAGAGGAAGGGAGGGAGCAAAAGAGGGAGGAGGAGGAAGGAGTGAAATGGGCCACTGATGAAACAAAAAGGATAATAATAAAAATCATGCACTTTATTAACACAGAATTCATGAAGCTCACATTTGGCATCAAATTACTTATATTTTAGGCATAACTTCAACTAGCACGAATTGTCTAGCTTCCCAGTTCAAGGTGTCCTGGAGGCAGCAGGTCACCAAAGAGTCACATAGTGACAGTATCAAAACAGACAGCTAGTAGCCCAAAAGATGATGAAAACATATGAAAAGCTGAGACTAGAACCCCAAACTGGATCCCCTAGAGGTTCTAGGTGCCAATACACAGTCTATTACAGTCAGACTCAATAGTCCCTATTACAGTCCTTTAGAATAATTTATGATTGAGTCATCAAGACAAGATCAAATTAGAATGTTCTATTTAATAAAGCAGGGAAGTATATATATATTTTCAAAGATGTTAGCCAAAAATAGTTTAAATGAACCTATTTTTATACATATGAACTTTGTAACCAGAACAACTCATTTCCTTAATGTTCTAGATAGACAATTGACATTTTACTGCATGTTGGTTATATCCTAATTTTAATCTCAAACCACTTTCCCTCTCCTGGCCCTCGCTGACCAGGGAGTCATGCTTAGGAAGCACAAAGTAATTATGTTAATACTACCCTAAACTTAATAAAATTAGGTAAATATGTTACTATTCACCCAAATAAAATCACACACTGATACCAAATATATGATTGTCAGTTATTCATGCTGCTTCCTGCTTCCAATCACATGTAATGTATGTTAGTGTATGTGCTGACCAAGCTTAAATTTGATTTTAGGAGACCACTTAAGAAATCATCTATCTAATCTAACAGTCTGAGCATTTTGTGATTCAATTAATCTTTGTTTTTTGGTTTTTTTTTTTTGCAATGGTCATGTAGAGCTTTAGTTACGCCAGCATGCTGGGGCCGACCGTTCAACCGTGACACGCAGGTCTGGCTGAGACAATCGACCCGGAGAGGAAGTAGAGGTGAGCTTTTATAGCYAATTTAGCCAATAGGCTGAGAGATCAAAGCCCGCGCAATGAGCACAGCAAATAGCTTTAAAGAGAGACATGTTTCAAAAATTTAAACTTACAGGAGATCCATTTTTGGCGGGCTCAGACTTCTGCCCCATACCTGGGTGCACATTCTACGATAACATTGTTTCATAGCCCTGCCCTTAACTGTCCAGGAGAGCCTAAGGTATGGGATCAGCTGAATCACTTGAGCCAGATTCTCAAGAAATCAAGTTATTGTCACCCAATAGAATTAAACTCTTGAACTTAGAGGACAAAGACAGGAGTTTGATTGGAGCAGGAACCTAGATAAGTGATATTTTTCATGATTCTTTTCATAAATGTTAACAGTGGAAAAATGAGATGTTGCCAAACCCAGAGCAAACTTGAGATATAAATTTGCTGTACAAATGGTCAAGGTTTCTAGCTACTAGCAATACCTGAAGTGAGAATGAAAAAGAAGGCAATAAAAGAAGTATACAGAAACCAGAAAACACCATTCACTTGGGAATAGCGTGCCAACAGTTTTAGCATAGTATCAAGGAGCAAATAACCCATGGAACTCTGCTTTACAGAACCATTCATAAAAAGTGATGGCCAGTGTTACAGGTTGGAGGAAAGAAGCATATGAGTCAGGATTATGTTACAGTGATGAACAGTATTAAAATGTCAGAGCTTACAACAACAAATGTTTTCTCTCTCTCACACTCCATGTTCATGGGGGTCAGCAGGGTTCTGCTGGATGTTGCCTGCTCTTCTCACTGCAGGATCTAGGCCAACACAACAGCTATTATCTGGTTGTTGCAGTTCACAGCAACAGAAGGAAAGAGGAAGTAAAATCTCTGTCTAGAAGTGGCCATGATCATTTTTGCTCACATTTCTTTGGCCAAAGTAAGTCACATGACAAAACCTGACTTTTAAGGGATAAGATGTGGGAAGAGGCTTCAAATAAGGTTGGACTAGAATGCAATGATGACAGGCAGTATGGCAGAAGTGACAATCTGTCCACTACAGCTGAGGATTTTTCAAACTTAAACATAAATAAGAACCTTGTGCAAGGCTAATAGAACACAGATTTCTGGGCCCTAGTCATCCTAACTTAGTGAGCCTATGTAAGGTCCAATAACATGCAATTTTAACAAGTTCCCAGAGGATGCTTAATGCAGCTGTTCCACAGAACTGCTGCTGTGAAGCAGCAGCCCAGACACACACTACCTGTCCAAGCCTTGCCTTTGCATCAAGGTGGGGTCAAATGATTTGTTCTCAGGAAGCATGGATAGAAGTGCTGTGTATCACTTTTTGAGTTAAAGTGGTTAAAAAACAAATTCCCTTTTTTCTCCCACTTTTTCTTCCAAGTGTATTCAGCTGTCCTGCTTGATGTTCTGGGTAACACTGTAGCTCATGCTTGAAGCTAAAGCCTTCACAGCCTGAGTCACCTTCCACAGTGGACAAAAAACACCTGCATCAGACTACTATGTGGAAGGGACACATTTCAAAGATGTGAAGTCACTGCAGTGAAGATTTTCTTTCTTTTTTTTTTGTTACAGCAGGTAGTATTATCTTAACTGACACTGAAGAGAGTGGGAAGAAGGTCAAGAGATTCTTAATCCTCTGTTCAACATTTATCATTTTTCTCTCCTGCAGGTAAACTAGAAACCTCTCCTTCCTTCTTGATTTCTGAAAATATCACCTCTTTTGGTAGTGTCTAGTCCTTTATTATATCTGTTTCCTTATCTAATTCACAGTAGTAACAGATAAAAGCAAATGGATTAGGATGGGATGGAAAAATTAATTTTAGTTCCTGCCAAAGGTCTTAGCTAGAGTTCACTTGTTTACAGTTTATTAATTCATTTAACAAAACTTAGTGCCAACTTACATACATCTAAAACATGGTCCTGCCTCCAGAAATGGCATGGGCAATCACTCCTAGCTCCTCCTCAAACCACGATAGATATCAAAAATTGGGAGAAGTGTTTTTTCTCACTCACCCCAGAGAAGGTCTCAGAATCCTTTACAAAAGAGTGCTCTAAATTGCCATCACAAATAAATCCATAATGGTGGTTTTAGCATGAAAGATGCAAAAAGTATCCTTATTTACATTTACAGTTTTACATTGGTATCTCAATAAATGGGTTTTCTCAAAGAGCTTTAGTCACCTATGAGCAATCATTTTGATCTACTTCTACTGTTTTCCAGAGTAACAGAAGCCATGGAAACCAAATAGCAAAGTTTCCACATTGATTTAGGTTCTACTAAGCAGATATACCTGTTCAAGTCTTGAAATGCAAAAATCAGAAGGTGAAGTGGTAGCTTTGTATGAAGACTTAGGATCTCCTGCATGCACAACTGCAGAAGTTTAAGTCTGCTGAGGCATCTGTGAGGGAGATTCCACAGGTTAGCACCTGGTACCTAAGGCACAGAGCAGTAGGTTTCTCTTCACAAGTCCTTTAGGGTGGTTGGGAAATTCCGCAGGTTGCATTCTTCCTGAACTAGCAATATCTACACTTGATTCCACTCTTAAAGCCAAGCAAGAGGGGCTCCTGTAGTGGACCCAACGCTTTCAAGGCTCTTGCTCTCACCCTCCTCTGACCAATCTACTCCACAATGAGTCAGAGTATTTGGGGTCAAAAGAACATAACTGGACTCTAGCTGAAGACTCTATTCTGGAAACCATAAGTCCAGATCCTGTACCCTAATAACTGAGATTGCTTCCAACATCTGTGTGAGCCAATTTCCTGAGGCCATTCTCCTGAGTGGCCACACTACCAGTATGGACACCTTTAGATGTGAGGGGACTGCAGTAGGTTTGTTGACATGGATACAGATAGAGCTTAAACATAGGAACAAAGAATGGAGTCAGAGATGGGAAAAGAACACCTGGGAACTAGGGATAGTCACTATGCTTTAGTGAGTAACCCAGAGCAGTCTGAGAATTCCAAAGTTAATCTTGACCTTCTAGGTCATTTGAGAGGTGAGTTTCCCAAGGTGGAAACACCTTATTTATTTAACAACTTGAGGTCTAGGTTTAGTTTTTAAGAATTTAGACATGTTATATATGGGTCTCTACTTGTACTCTTGTTCCAAGCACCATAAAAGCTAGCAGCAGGATGACTTAATTCTCTAGCCTTGGCTAAATTCTGTAGCTACCTCATGTTCTGTAAAAAACCCTTTTTTGCCTAAACTACCTAAAGTGTATTTTGTTTTCTAAAACCTTAGCTATTATAGTTCCTTAGATGTTTAAAAAAGAGTGGCATTTTCCTTTGTGTATAAATCAACCCAAGGAAATAGAACTCATACTATCAATTATGCCTTCTATTTATTGTGACTCTTCCTGTTCCCACGGCTGCAGTAGGATGGTTACTGAGCCAGAATAGCAGCTAGGGAGGTCGAATGGACACCCAGCTCTAACACTGTATAGTTGTGCACACTGAGCACACTGAACCCCAGTTTCTCACTGAGGATTGAATCAGGTAATATGTATACATATTCTTCATTGAAAGGCACTATGCAAATATAAGACGGCCATTTCTAATACTGGAACTCAAGAGTTAATAGTAACTGACCCTGTAGGTATATTTTCTGTGGTGTACTCACAGATGCCTTTTCTTTTGTTTACTTCAAAAACCTTTGCTCCAATCACTTTCCTCTGGAAAACCAATTCCACTGTCCTAACTTATGACTCTGTTAGAAAATATTTCTAGAAAGTCATTCAAATGTTTCCATTTGCCAATTCCATTTTGGTACTTCAAGTTCTAACTCCTTATGCTACAGGAAACCATTTTCTTCCTTGCTTGCTATTTAAACTCTTCAAGCACTTGTCAAGCATTATTATGTCATACTCACCCTACTCAGGGATTTAATCACACACTCCACTTCAAGACATATTCATTTTCTGGAGTATCCAATGACATGATCCGCAATAGCAGAGATAAGGATTCAAGCATTTAGGCTCCTCTTGGGTTTTCTTGATTTTCTAAATCTTAAGGAATCTTTTAGAGGTCATCCTATAGCAATGTAAGTTTCAAACAGCTTTCATGACATGATGTATTTTCTTTTCATTATGTTTTCACATTAAGAACCTACTATAGCAGTAGTCTCTCTGAGCAGGAAGATAAGCTTTCTGTGGCTTATAAGCTTGAAAAAGGGAACATTTTGAAAGTCATTTTTATTGGCATATTTCAATTAAATGCCTAAAAACCATGATGATATGAGCATAGACTGCATTAGGTAATTTCTATTTTTAAACGATGTTTCTACTCTCTATTGGTCTGTACCAGATGGTGCTGTGAAATACACAAAAATAAAAGTAAATGACTGGAATTGTGGAGCTGTTGAGTGAGTATGGCATCAAACAGTTGAAAGCTATAGAGCACAGGTGAGTAAATGCATTAAACTTCTGAGACAACTGATGTACCTATAGGTGCTGTGAATGGGAGCTTGGACATATTGGCTCCAGTCTTTATCCCTTTTCAGCTTAGCTGTCTAGCTTAGTTGCTGGAACCCTACTCTGTGCTTCACAGGATCTGAGATAGGCTGTATTCTAGCTGAGTTTTGGCAAAAGACGACACTGGTAGGAGAATGAATGGCGTGGGAGAGAGAAACCAGTATAGTCCTCCTCCTGCTTCCCTATTGCAGATAATTTCCCAGCAACTGCATCTTCTAACTGGCCCCAGCTACTTAGTATGACTGCTTGACATGTCTTACCTCTAGCTTCCAGCTGAAACTGGTCCTGAGCAGTGACAATGCTACAGCTTTCATCTTTCCAGCCTACAGATGGTAGTGGTTTCCTCCTGTTTAATTCTGGATCACCAAATCATTTCTATGGTTCTCAGCTGAGTTGCTGAGAACACCATCACCTGTGCAATGATTTCTCTGAATTTCATTCTATTGAAAAGTCTTAAGCTAGTTTCTCCTTTCCTGGTTAGACTCTGATTTATAAAATAATACACTGGATTTTAAAACAATGCATGTAACTATTAGAGAACCAATAAAAGTGTAAAGAAATGGGATGTAGTAAAACACTTTGCAGATGTCTCAGGACACATGAAACAAAACATAACTTGTGGAACAACTGCCCCAGCAATTAGACCAGACTGCAGGGACCAGTGGAATCCGGAGAACTGTCTTTTTTCTCCCCCCAGGCCCAGGTAAAACAATATCTAGGTGAGCAGTAAATGCCAGTAGGTTTATTATCTATTATGGGTTGTGATAAGATGTTCATTAGACTGCTCGAGGGTCCAATGAGCTTGTTAACTAAACAAATGCCAAAAATGTTGTAAAGCAGCATCAAGGAAACAGTTCCCTCTTTATGAGCTCGTTCTTTCATGTGACATTCTTCCAATTTCTCCAAATATATCCCTGAATAAGAAAGTAAAACATAGCTCTTGATTTTGTGACTTTTATGGTCTGGAGGGAGTGGAGGTAGTGCTTAAATCAACATCAACCAAGAGAGTGGAAAACCTGGACAAGACAGCCAATGCACATTTGTATTTGTTTTCCAAGTGATTTTTTTCATCTTAATTCCTAAAAGGAAAAAGAAGATGGTCATCTTAATTTCTAAAACAGAGTAGAATTTGAAATTTGGCAAATCTTAGTTTGAGTTCGGGCTCCTTACTTTCCCGATGGTTTACAAAGGACTATATAGACTGCCTTAAGTAAATTCATAAATAGCAAGCTGTTGAGTAGCAAGATATTTATGTTTGGAGAATTGAAATTTATGAATAATTATCCCTCATTTTCATTTTCTTTTTGGTTTTTAGTATTTATGTAATTATCATAATATAATATTATGATGTGCTTATGGATTTGTAGGTTGGTTTGTTGTTTTAAACCAAACTTGGCAAATTTTAGGTCATAAATTTTTCAGATTTATTTTTCAGCCTTATTCAAGTATCTCCACATTTGTGACTCCATTATACTTTTACTAGACCGGTTTATAGGGTCTCACATCTATTCTTTTTTTCCAATCTTTTTTCTTTCTGTTCTTCTGGTCAAATAATTTCTGTTTCTAGTTTCAAGCTTACGAACTTTATTTTCAGTTAATACTGTTAACTGCTGTTAATACAAGAGAATCACTTTTTAAATGTTAGAGTTACTTGATAGTTCTATTCCATTTGGTTCTTTTTATAGTTTAATTTTTCTGGTAAGATTTACCACATTTCCTGTATATATTTTTCCTTTTAAATTCTTAAAAATGTTTAGAAACTTTAGCTAATTTAAATTCATTGTCTGTTAATTCCAACATCTGACTCATCAAGGTCTGTTTCTTTTGGCTGCTTTATTGCATGATTATTGGTCATACTTTTCTGGTTTTTCATATGCCTAGTAAATTTTACTTATATAAGACATTTCAGATAAAATAATATGTGAGTCTAATTATATTCCTAACTTTAAAATCTCCTAAGTTTTGTTCTGGGAAACAATGCAATTCTTTCTTCATTTTAAAGAGCTGTCTACTCCTTCCAAACATCTGACCAGTTCTCTCTTCCATGCCTACTGTTAAGGAAAAAAGGCAGCACAACTGCTCAACAATTCAGAGGACACGAGTATTATAATTTACAATCCATTCATTCTTTCATTTTATGGATTCTTAGTGGAAAGTGTGCTGTACAGATTTTAATGTATATTAGTTTGTGTTACCTATAAAAATCATACCATTTAAGAAGCATAAATCTTCTTAAAAGTATACAGTCTTTCTAAAATCAGTTTGTAAAGACATCTTAATTTTAGAGGTCTCTGAATCATGTACAGACTTGTATGCCAATGTTATCTCTATTTAAAAACAGAAAGAACAAAGTTATGGGGAAAGAAGATATTAATTCTAGGGAAGAAGTACTAGCACATTCATGGAAGCTAAAATTAAAGGGGAAAGTAAGAACAATAATTTGGAGGTGAGAAAAAGGAAGCAGAAGTACTTGGTATTCTGTTTGGATGAAATTTTTGTACAGGCTAAATGTATATTGGAATAGGTAACTCTCTAGTTTGAAATGAAGATATAAAACTACTTATTTAATGTTTTTGATGTGTAAAAACATACTTTGATCCTTCAATACCACTTCTAAGTATTTATGCAAAGAACATAAAAACACTAATATGAAAAGATTTATTTACCCCAATGTTCACAGCAGCCTTACAACAGCCAAGATATGAAATCAGCCTAACTGTCCATTGATAGTTGAACAGATAATGAAGTTGTGGTATATATACTACTCAGTTACTAAAAAAGAAAGATGGAATAGTGTCTTTTGGGACAATATGGATGGATCTTGAGGCAATTATGTTAATGAAGTCAGTAAAAACATGAAAGATAACTGAATGCTTCATTTGTGGAATATTAAACACAACAAAATTAACTCTAGACTGAAAAATATGGTGATTGGGCAAGGGAAGGTAGAGAGGATTAGAGAGTAATATGGTAAGGTATTATCATTGAAGGCCGTGGAGGGCAAATGAAGCATGTAGAGGAGTGAAGTTGTACATCCCAAAGTACATAATTTGGTAAATGGCAAATCAATAAAATTTGATTTTAAAAACAAAATCTATATTTGTTGTATGTTTTTAAATGTATGAAATTTAAGAAAAAAAAAAAACAACAACAGTCTTTTGGGTCTCCTTGTGGTGCAGTGGGTTGAGTGCCTCACTGTGATGACTTTGCAGCACAGCAGTGTGAGTTCGATCCCTGGCCAGGGAGGGGACCCACATGACGCAGCAGACCTCTCCGGCCTCACCCACGCTCCCCTCAGCAGTGTATTTCAGTAGATCTGCCTGTTCTGCTCCCTACTCTGTCTCTGGTCCTCTCACCTCCTGCACCTCTGATCTGTACCTCAGTTCTTGTATGCATAAATAAATAAATCTTAAAAAAAATTTAGTCTTTTTTTTAGTAAATACCTGAACATTTTGTTATTTCCTTCAAGTTTTGGTATGTATGTATGTATACGTATGTGTCTGTTTATGTGAAAATCATTAGTATATTATAAAATTGTGTTGTTTCTCTAAATATAGTGTTGTATCTTATATATGTTACTAAAATATTATTTTGACTTTTCCTCATAATTAAAAGGTCTCTTTAAATCTGGTTCTAAAAACTTTATACCATGTTATTTTTATATGTGTAATTTATTTATCCATCCCTCAATTATTACCCATTCCTCAGTTTTTTATTATCACTAGTAAATTATTGTTTCATATATTATTATTTCCTTATAAAACATTTTGAAATGAAAATGATGAGGGATGTGAACAGTGTTAAGTTGGTAGGACATCAAGTCAATATAATGGAGAGAGAAAACCTTGAAAAAAAGAAATGATGGTAGCTTTAGTTAATGTGGTTTTCATAATCAAATTAAGAGAATTGACATGCCAAAGCAACAAAAAATAAAATAGTGTTCAATGGGTCCAACAATAATTTGAAAATGGGCGCTTAGACTGCAGACTTGTAAAGTTAAAGCAGAACAATCATAATCTGTGCTTCAGAACATCTGTTGCATGGGATTTAAACATGTGTTACATTAAGGAAGTGTTCCTAGGTGTACTTTGAGAAATACAGACTTAGAATCAAACAAGATTTGTTGCAATTATGTTTTATTGCAGGATTTCCTAGAGCTTTTTATCTTGTTATCTGTTTTAACACATCAATCAGACTATAACATGAAACATTTCACAAACTCATTTGATAAAAAAAGTTTTCGTGCACTAAGTATGTTGAAAGAAAAGTGTTCTGTGGAACACCACACTGGGCAAAACACCACACTGGGAACTGAGAAAAACTATTTGTAGTCTAGGCTAGGTCAGTGGAAAAATTATATTGACTATTTTAGATAAGGTTAAATGGTCATAGGGAAACATAATTTTCTTGAAATGATAGTGTTAAGTTCCCTATTTACCTTTTTTGAAATGTAAAATGATCATCTGTCAGTGCTTAATATTACACAAAAACAGTATTTACCAAACTGTGAACCTGTCACCATGTCAAGCTTTTGTGAACATCATATCATATAGTGACAAAGTCCTAATCTAGAAGTTAGGAGACTCTACCATGAGCTAGCTTTGTGACACCAGCAAATTCACTTTATTTGCATGACCCTTCTTTGGCACATCCTAGGTTGTATTGTACAATGTTTGCTCAATGAATGATTTGAATTATATATGCAGAATTTTCTCATTCTTACCAGATGTCAAATATGTATTTCAGGAATATCTAACCAGCCTCTGTGTCTAACTTTACAAATCCGAAACTGATGGCAATCTTATTCTCTACTTAAGTCCACACTATTTTTTATAATGGCGCCATATTATAAAAATATTAATTCAAATAGACAGTTACTTAACTTCCTATCAATAATTCAAAATAAATTATTCTTTTTCTTTTGGTCCTTTATTTGCCTAGACTAACATTTGTTAGGATCAGGCTGGCCTATGGCTCATTTTCCCTCAAAAGAGGGCTATTTAACGTCGGGACACCAAGCTTCAATGGGTTCTCGAACCCCATGAAATTGTAACATTTTTTTCTTAATGGGAGAATAATAATTTTTCTGGCTAAACAATCCAAAATTTGCAAAAGAAATGATGGTAGCTTTAGTTAATGTGGTTTTCATAATCAAATTAAGAGAATTGACATGCCAAAGCAACAAAAAATAAAATAGTGTTCAATGGGTCCAACAATAATTTGAAAATGGGCGCTTAGACTGCAGACTTGTAAAGTTAAAGCAGAACAATCATAATCTGTGCTTCAGAAAATCTGTTGCATGGGATTTAAACATGTGTTACATTAAGGAAGTGTTCCTAGGTGTAGTTACTTTGAGAAGCCTAAGGATCAGGGACCTTGTTCAATTACATTTTTTGTATCATCTCTGCATTTTCAGGCTGGCCTATGGCTCATTTTCCCTCAAAAGAGGGATATTTAACGTCGGGACGACTTTTTTAATCCCTCAGAAGAGTTTAAAATTATTGCTCATATGTTTTTTCACAGATTTTTCAAAAGGCACATGAACAAAACAAGGCACAGATTAATGCTCAAAATGTTCAAGTCTGAGTTATTGCTATTTACCCACTATCAAATTGTGTGGGAGTAGAAACCTCAGGGTACAGAAATCAGCATGATTGTAAAAAGGGGGAAAAAAGCTATTTAGAGGCATTTTTCTCATAATCCTTACTTCCCCAGGCCCCAATCACTGCATGGGGGGAAATACACTATGCAAAATGTTTTAATGATATGTTATAAAAACAGCTATTAACCACATAGAAGTGCCATCATTCATAAAGACTGATATAACAATGTTCACTCACTTCCTAGCAATGACCCTAGAATCCTGAGATTTCTATGGAAGTGTCTTGTGTTAACAGAGTACCTATGACACTGTCCATTGTGACTGGTCCTATAGGAAGAGAATTTCTGGAAAAGTTGGCCTAAAGGTGATCTTTTACTGAATTGTAATTTAATTTGGTTGTATATTGTCGTTGCATGTTTGAGAGCTCCGTTTTCCAATTTATAAAGCCTCTTCTAGATTAAAGTCACACATATACTTTCATGCATCTCCAAACATCACTATGCAACAGGGATGGTGATGAAAATGTGAATGATAATTAATATTGATCTAATATTTGGTATGTGCCTTGCAGGGCACCTTTGAGGTAGTTATTATTATAAACAGGTTCACAAGGAAACTAACATTAGAAAGGTTAAGCAATTCATCACAGTAGCAAATTTGCAAGGATTCAAGCCAAAATAGTCCTCTTATAGAGCTGATCATACTATACAGACACTAAGATGTCATTCAAGAATTTGCTCATATAATCTTCATTTTTCAGCATCCAATTTTTCCCATGTTTGATCTCCTGCACCTCTCTCTCAAAGAATGCCCACCAAGATTCTTCTCTATTCAACACCCCAAACCACCAGCATTTTCATCTGATGCAAAGGAGGGTCCATCTCAGTTCACAACCCAGGATAACCTTTGAGAAACCTTGACAGTGACACTCCTTGCTGGTCGAGTTTGCTGCATTTGGTCTTTTGTGACAAGAAATGGAAACTGAAGCATTTATGTTGTGATGACCTTATAAAAGTTGGGGTTAAGCGCCAAAATGTCCCATTTTTACAGACTATGTGTAGAGGCTGATGATTGAGTTTACTATGTTGGCCAGGAACAGAGTCTTTATTAAATAAGTCTGTTTCCCAATCTTGATTATTCATGTAAAACCGTCATGATTTTTTCTCAGTAAAGAGGTATATGTATTTAATATTTTAAAAATACATTTGCTTTTTTCAGTTAAATAAAAATATCAGTATTTATAAATGAAAGTTTATTTCACTACAATACAGTGAAAGCCAATATCATCTAACCTAAATGGAAGACAATTTAAAAAGTAAACACAAAATAAAGTCATGTTAAACATTAACCAGATCTTATTGCCTTTTAAGGCTCTAATTATTGAGGTTTCTTTCTCTTTGTTAACAAATGGAAAATTGGGTAGTATTATAGAAAATAAACTAAGATTTCTCTCTGATCACATCAGAAAGGTTAAAGGGAAATGAAGAAGGGAGTAACTTTTCTTACAGGCATTCTTACTTAGTGCCCTCTTTGCACATTAAAATTTTTTCTTGAGTAATACTGTCCAATAGAAATATAATGCACATCATATATACTTTTATATTTTCAACAAAATGATGGTTACTAGAAAAGAAGGAGAAGGGGGAGGGGTGGGAGGAACAGATAGAGGAGTCAATTGAATAATGGTGACTGGTACTAGAACTTTGGGAGTATGGGATGGTATATATACTCATCAAGGTATAAGCTATACTTCTGAAATTTATATGGTATTATAAACCAATGGTGCATCAACATTTTTTGTCTTTTAAATAAAAAAAAATTCTTAATGTGGAGAACGATAATGATAAGAAAATCATGAAAAAATGACTAGCTCTAAAAACAGGTTAATAGATAACTTCTTGGTAGGTCTACAGGAATAGGTCCCCCAAAGCAGAGATTCTTGGATAAAAAGCCATAGTCATCTGATTTTTCTAACACAAAAGTAATAATTCCAATTAAAATAACTGCTTAAATTAGGCATTTCATTAAATTAAAATTACAAATATTGCAGGCTCTCACCTACCACTTGAAATCAGAAGATTTTAGTCAAAATCAAATTGCAACACATCGCTGGACATCTGATTTATTTGAAGAGGAATTATGGCAAACAAAACCTGTCATTTGCTGTAATGAAAACTTGCTATTTTTTTTTTAAAGATTTATTTATTTATGCATACAAGCACTGGGGTACAGGCCAGAGGTGTGGGGGTGGTGAGAGAATCCACCTGACAGAGCAGGATGCAGAACAGGCTAGATTGACAGAAAGAAACACACTGCTGAGGGGAGCAGCGGGCATAGCAGGAGCTGTTTGCTAAGCCACGTGGGGCTCCTCCCTGGCCGGCAGCAGGGATCGAACGCGTGCTTCAGTGGCTGCGGTTTGCTTCATAGTGCGTTGCTTAACCCACTGCGCCACCAGGGCAGGCCCAAAAAACTTGCTATTTTTAAAACAGAGATCAGTGATGACTTCCTCTTGATAGCTGTTCACATGTACTAAATTTTACTTACTTTGATCCAATGATAATCTTTCAGTTAGAAAGACTTCACATAAATCACTAATCTCAAATGTTTTCAATTCTATTCAATTCAATGGTAAGAGGCTGGTGAAGGAGGGAAAATGCTTGTCTTTCCAAATCTACTGTTCTGAAAACACATTGTTGTCCTAGTGAGCTTTACAAGAGCCATCTAAATTTAGCAAACGTGTTCATTCCCTTTCCTAAGACCTCCCACATTAGTGGATGAAACTTTGATTTCATCCACACTCACCTAGGTAATGCAAATCCGCCAAGTTCAGCAAAGCTTGCTGAGAAAGAGAGTTGAATGGAAAAATGTCAGGAAATATGTAATTCTTGAACTTAAAGTGGGCTGGTGAATGGAGGTAACTCAGACTCCATTGACTAATTCAAGTTAGTTTTAAAATGATTTCTCATCTTTTCTTTGTATTCTCAGAAAGCATCTGGAAGGATGCTTAATTAGAGGAAGCCAGCATGGTGTTTATCTGAGGAGTTGGACCTCAGTACTCACTGTGGCTCACCCCTGAGCTGAAGGTCTACTTGAGCCATCGTGACTCCCTTCTATGTTGATGACTCTGAGTGCAGTCATGCTTTCCTAAGATTTAGGAAATGTGGAGCCTTAAAGTGGAACTGGGATTGCTAACATTGAAAGAAAGCTATCTTAAATGGTTTAGGACTACTGGAGAGAAAAGAAAATGTATCCAATGCTACACAAAGTAGGTTATCAATAAAGGATAGATAAATTAATAAATTATTATCAATTCTAACCAAAGGCTAAATCTATGAAATCTGCACAGCAATATTTTTCAGTTTTACTGCTTAAGTGGCACAAAGAATGGGGTAGCTAAGCAAGATGAGGCAAAACCAGTTTATTGTAGGAGTTTGTTTGAAACTTTATGTCATATCTTTAAAGTTCATACAAATTTTATACTTTATAAACGATACTATATAAATATTTATAGCTCAAAGTGCCTCCTTGCCAAATAGTTTGAGAAACATAAAATCTGTCATTGTCTCTGATCCTGTCAACCAAAGAAAAGTTTAGAAAAAAACATTGAGAATTACCCACCTTGAGTTTATATACCCAAATTTTTGTGCATATGACTTATGGAAGTGGTATTCATTTTTTATCAATTATTTCATTATCAATCAGTGGATGCACTTTTCCAATGATTACAAAGTTTTTATACCTTAACAAATTATGGGGAGGGGGAAGTATGTATAAAATAAAATAATACTGTAATAAGTCTTTATATATTTGACACTACAGCGTAAGATGTAACAAAAAAATTATGCAGTAAAGTTAAATGATTAAAAATAAATCCTCTACATTGTATACTTTAGTCATATACAGCACTGCATGTCAATTATATCTCAATAAAAGTGAAGTAAAACACTTAAAAATCATTGTTGTTGTTCTTTCATATTCCTCCTAATAGTGAAGCCATCCGATATTTTTCTCTTGCCTTCTGACTTGTTTCACTGAGTATAATTCCTTCTAGTTCCATCCATGTTTCTATAAATGCCCCTAGTTTCTAAGCTCAAGGAATTGGGCAATTATAACCAAAAGTAAACAAAAAGACTCAATAAGACCAAAAAGCAGGGATAAACCAAAGGGACCATGGGGGGGAGGGGAAGGGAGGAGGGCAAAGACGGGGAAGAGGCCAGAGGGTGCACAAGGGACTGAGGTGATGGTGCATGGGTGAAATGGTGGTGGGTACTCCCTGGGGACTACAAATGATGTCAAATATAACTAATAAAAAAAAACACTTAAAAATAAGAAACATTGCTTTATAAACATGCCATTCGCAAAGACAATATGCATGTGTTCACTAAAAGTTTTCTTCAAAGATGAAGATAAAGCTTCAAATTCCTCTTATAATAGCTGCTACAGGAAAAACTGAATACCTAGTCTTAATTCACTGAAAATAATTCATATTTAAACTATAAGTACTGAATTCTAATATCTTTAAACTGAGCTTTAGCTCTGAATTTTAGACAAATGTGATAAATACTAAAACAAATGTATGCTGCTTGGTTAAGTGATTTTTTATTAATATTGTACCAAATTCTCTGATGAAGCTAGTTTCTGTCATATATATATACATACACATATATAAACATGCATGTATGCATGCATGCATGTATGTATGTATATTTGATCCTTGAACAACACACGCTTCGACCCTGTAGAATTCGTAGACAGGAATTTTCTTGTAAACAAGTGACATAAACCCATGATATGGATAAGTACAGTATAGTAATTTAAATGGATTTTCTCTTTCTTATGATTTTCTTGATAGCATTTTCTTTTCTCTAGCTTACTTTATTATAAGGATGCAATTTAAAATACATATAACATACAAAATATATGTTAATCTACTGTTTTGCATTGTCCGGAAGGTTTCCAGTCAATAGCAAGGTGTTAGTTAAGGTTTTGAGGAGTCATAAGTTATATGCAGATTTGCCACTACACACAGAGTTTAGCATACCTAACCCTCATGTTGTTCAGTGTTCAAAAGTCGATGGTATATATAACTCAGTTACTTTTTCTTAGAGGGTAGACAGTATTAAATTGCTTTCTCTGAATCTTAGCACAATGTTTGAAACCAAGAAAATGCTCAGTGAACTTGTTGATTGGTACTCCTTGAAAATCAGTTTTATACTTCATCTGAAACTAAACTCAAAAGACAAAACATCTTGGGTCTCCAAATTCTCAAGGTAGAAATAGTTCTCTTTGAGCAGAAGGGAGTGTGGCCAAAGAATAATTAACAGATGATATCAGAGAGTACTGCATATGTAATATACACATGGAAGAAACTTCTAAAATTAATGATTATATTTCAGTATAATTATGAATAATTAATAATGATAAGCTCACTGTTTCTGTAGCATTTAATAAATGATATGCTGGGTGGGAGGATTCTGCCAATGCATAATCTTAAATATGATTGTTTTCAACAAATGATTTAATTCATCCAGCTTGTACTTAATAAGTATCTATTGTGTATCAGGCACTATTATGTGTATAAAGATAATTAACACATGGTTCTTTCATACTCTTGGGGAGAGACCAACATAAATGAAAGATTAAAGGAAATCAAAGATAGAATTTTGTTGGAAACCCATAGGCACCACTTCCTGTGTAAAACAGCATTGCTCTATAGAAATTTAATTAAAAAGAAGTGCCATTAATATCTTTATATATACAACAGTCTTTCAGCACAGAATCTTATTATCAAAAAATCTAATATCTTCAGTGCATGTGGACCTCCCAGCATGGGGTTTTAGAAATGAAAGAATCCATGAAACATTCTAAGAATGTTTCAATATTGAGAACTTTGTCCTCTACCATCTCCAAGACCACATTCCTGTTTATAACCTGCACCCCAAATTTGTGAGTCAAATTATAATATGTTAGTGATATATCACAGAGAAAAAGATTAGAACCAAATCTTATGAACAAGATTGTCAGAAATGTGCACACTTAATGATGCCAAAGTTCACACAAATTCCTCGATATTTGTGTTGTTATGGAGGAATAATAAATAGACAGATAGCTATCTATCTCTGTTAAAACTACTCAAATTATTTCCATAGCTCATGGAAAGGCTGTAAACCAATGTTACCACACTCTAGAAAAATAAAAATAATCACAACTTACTGAATTGTATCGTTAGGAACTGTGCAGATTAGGGTATCCCTGGTGACACAGGGGGTTAAGTGCCACACTGTGAAGCATCCACTGACCCATATGGCACAGCAGACCTCTCCTGTCTCACTCACTGCTGCCTTAGCATTGTACTTCAGTCAATTTGCCTATTCTGTTCTCTACTCTGGCTCTGGTGGATCCTCTCACCCCCCACACCTCTGCCCTGTACCCCAGTTCTTATATGCATGAATAGATAAATCTTAAAAAAAAAAGAACTGTGCAGATTAAACTATGTGATTTTTCTTCTATTGAAGCATATTTAAAGAAATAGATAAGGTACACAGTTACAACTAAAGCAAAAAGTGTTATTAAATTCTAGATAGATATTATTCCTTATAGAAAATTCTAAGCCCAAGGCTTGCTCTTTCTTTTTTTTTTTTTTTAGTGTTATAGTTTATTTTTTTTTCATTAAAATATTTTAAAATTTACATATACTTGCCATTAATTGTAATCCCCATGTATTCCCCATCACCATCTCACCAGTGCACCATC
>JAGFMF010011862.1:7794974-7851920 GCA_019455555.1 Galemys pyrenaicus
TTATTATTGTTCTTATTCCTTTCCTTGATCCTCATTTGGTTCCCTTATGTTCCTCCTAAGGGAGGAACAATCTGGTATTTTTCTTTTGCCTTCTGACTTTCTTTTTAAAAGATATTAATAAGTGTTAAAAAAAATAGTATAAAGACATGCTAGTAGCTATGTCTCTTTCTCTCCCCTTCTGCTTTCATTGTTATTTCTTAAAGAAATATCAGTGTCCTTCCATCCATTGTCAAATATCCTTGAGTTAGCCCTGAAAAGGTAAGCTGCAGGTCTACAGAGAAGGCTGCCTAAGAATAAAATAATTCCATTTGTAAAGAGGATGGTAGCCCAGCAGTATCAGATTGGCTATACCAAGGCAGATTGAGTAAATAAGTAAATACATCAAGAAAATGAGTTAGTGAAGTAGTCCCCTGCTCCCAAGGAAAGGATCCATTTTAGTTTTCCTACCTCATTACTAGTGGAAAGCAACACATGGCAGGCATGCATTTAGTGCAAAAGCAGGGGGAAACTTCATAGAGCAGCAGTTTGAACACTTGGTCAATTAGGGTCCCTCCGGTAGGAGGCAGGCAAGATGCATTCTCTTGGCCACTACATTTGAGTTTCTACAATGAAAATAATTGGCAGATGAAGTTAAGGTATTCCAGGCAGAAGTGTGTATGAGCTTAAACACAAGCATTCATTTTACCTCTGTTCTTTAAATATTAATTTTCTTTTAATTACAAATGAGTCAGGCATTTTGGAGTCAAACTGTAATCATATTTACCAATCTGTTATCAAACACATCAATCAACTTGCTTTGACTTCTAGATATAGTTAAGCCTTCATTTTCTATTTTTGGTCCATTTGTGGCTACATAGGTCCACATAAATATCACATAACTATTTTTTTGTTTGGAATTACTTTGATCCATTGTGGTAACACAGTTGTACAATGAACAGAAGCCAGTTAATAGTTGTATATGTCTTTCACTAATAAAATAGGGCAGTTAATTTTATTTATATTTGGCAGAAAAACATTTGCTCTTAAACACTGTGTTCATAGCTAGGAAAAGCTTGTAATGAGGAATAACAAAAGGGATTCTCAATTTTTAAAGGGCTGGAGACAACTGAAATCAATTCATCCTGTTGTACTGTTCAGTTTAAAAAGACTATGAGCCCATAACATGATTTAAAGTTTCTTTCATCTGTTCTTAATTGCAAATTCCCGAAACCCTAATAAAGGAAGGAAATGGTATTTCTAGACTCATTTTATCAGGTTTGGAGTCCCCTTATTCTTTAGCAAGTGCCTGAAAAGTTCTCCAAATTGCATAAGTAACAACTATAAAATATGACTCACTGCATTTTTCAGTGAGTAATGCAATTAACACTGTAATATTGTAGCCACTATAAAAAATTCTTATTAACATTAACTGCTTGCATTGAAATTTTTTTTTAACTCTGAAAAAAAGATTCAAGACACCCATTATAACTTTTAACAACTTAACAATGTGCCCTTTCTTCAAAGAATGATATGTCTGTTCCAAATGATGTCATTTAAAAACACAACAGAGAACTTTATTGGGTAAAAAATTATGCTTGGAAGAATTTTGGTGAAGTTTTATCATTTAAATAGGAAGAAAATTTCTATTCCAAATATGAAAAGCACACAAGAAATATCTTAACTGAGGAAATCACACTAAAAATGCATCTGTAAAAAATACGAGTTGTTAAGTTTTTGCTATAGTCTTCAAAACTTTTCAGGTAACTTCTCTATAATACTGTACATGTATAAGACAATAATATTTTTTGCGCGTGGCAATGGGGATAGGAAAGGAAAAATTCCCCTTTCCTTTACAATAATTTGTTTTAATATTTTTCATTGTGTTATTTCTAGCTTCATCTATGTGGTAGGCACTCATTTCTGGTTAAAAAGCATTGATTTAGGCCTCCCTGGTGGCACAGGGGGTTGAGCACTGCACTCACTGTGTGGCTTCTGCAACCACTGTGAGGACAGTTTGATCCCCGGGCAAGGAAGGGCCCCACATGGCACAACAGACCTCTCCTGCCTTGCCTGTTACTCCTCTTAGCAGGGTATTCCAGTAGATCTGCCTGTTCTGCTGCCCACTCTGTCTCTGTTGCATCCTCTCACGCTCCACACCTCTGGACTGTACCCCAGCTCATGTATGCATAGATAATCTTTTTTTTTTTTTTAAAGTAAAACCATACCAAAAAAAAAAAAAAAGCACTGATTACCCAGAATATTCATGCATCTTTTAATTCTGAAGGGCAACGCTTCTATGGTCAGCCTGAAGCAATTTTTAGAGAAGATGTTATGAGTTTGCTTGCTTTCAGATGTGGGAACAAAGATCTGTTTTCTGATTCTATTTTTAAGGCAGTGTAGCTGTAAATTCACTTGATCCTTTAGAGGAGAGGTATAAGTTTTGGTGGCAAAGGTTGCTGCACAACTGGTATCTTTTTCTGTGTGTGAACAACAGAATGGAAGATAAGACACAGCTTATTTGTCCCTAGTTATTATGGGCTAGAGGATTTTTAAAAGATAAAAACACTGATCACTTCTATAAGAATGTCATATAAAGAAAAAGAAAAAAAGGCATTTATTCTGGGCTACAACTGTGCTGTCCAAAATGGTAGCCACTAGATAGAACTGAGTTCATGAAATAGAACTAGTTCAAATTGAGATGTAAGTGTAAAATGCATACCAGATCTTAAAGCCATGGTAAAATTAACAAAAATGTAAAATATCTTATTTTTTTGTATTGACTACATGCTTAACTATATTGGCTATATTGGTTTAAATGTACTATACTATTAAAATAAATGATACCTGTCTCATTTTAGTTTGCTCAGTGTGACTTGTCAAGTTTAAAAATTACAGTGTGGGGCCTCCCTGGTGGCGCAGTGGGTTAAGCAACACACTATGAAGCAAAACGCAGCCACTGCAGCACGAGTTCGATCCCTGCTGCCGGCCAGGGAGGGGACCCACATGGCGTTGCAGACCTCTCTTGCCTCGACCACTGCTGCCCTCAGCAGTGTGTTTCGGTCTATTTGCCTGTTCTGCTCCCCATTCTTGTCTGGTGAATCCTCTCACCTCCCACGATTCTGGTCTGTACCCCCACCTCTTGTATGCATAAATGAATAAATCTTTTAAAAAAATTACAATGTGGTCCCAATTGGTGGCTTGCACTATATTTCTATTGTTTTAGATTTCATAACTAGTCTAGAATATTTGACCCACCTCAGGTCTCTTTTATTTTGTGTGAGTGGGTATGACTAGCACAAAATTGCCAAAAGGACTCAGATTCAACTTCTTGAGATATTGACCAGATTTGCTGATGTCAAGATTGGAATCCTCTAAAATAGCATATGGAGCTTGAAGCATCCAAGAATGAAGGAAACAAAAAAGGGTAAAAAATGGGTATTATTAAATTGTATCCTTTGACATATCACAGGGTCAAATTTGGGAAGTTTGAGTTATGTTGTTTCTCGTCTATGGTCATTGAACAGGAGCCCATGATAGACATGGGGTAGGGTGAGGGTGATAAACCCCCTGAGATATTATACAATATTAATGTGCATGTGTCTTTTTATTTAGAGGGGCTCTAATTTTAATTAGATTCCCAACAGATATCATGCCTTTAAAAATATTAAGAATCTTAATCTTAGGATGAAATGGCTCATTCAGATAGGTTATTTCACAATTACTGTTAGATGGTCACCCACATCTGTGAACATGAATCTTCTTAATAATGTGAATATGCACATAAACACATCAAGGAAACCAAAGTATATGGATCTCAATGAATAACAGTAAACGTAACACTGGGAGATTATCAGTGGTATTATAAGACCACCTGGTGTTATGTCCCAGGAAACTAAGCTATTGATTTAATGCAAAATCTCTGTAGTTCTCCCACTAAAAGAATAACATATAAATCCAGGTGGTTTGGGAAAAAGAAAGATTCATTTATTCGCCCTTTCGTGCTCTTATAGTATTTTAACCTCTATTCTAGAATCTAACCCATTATATTCTAAATTTTCAGAATTTTACATTTGTGCCATAGTTTACATCATATGTCACATGGCTCTTTGAGAACAAAGGGCACACCTTTTCTTTTTACTCTTTTAATCACAGGGCCTAAAAGAGGCCCTCAGTAGAAATTCAGTAAAACAATGAATTATGGTTATTACCTGACTTCTACCACCTCAGAATAAAAGATGGTATGAAACAGATAGCATTTCAAAGATTAAAATTAATGGAGGGCTAAATCAAAGTCTAGAGCTATGTCATTTTAATCCAATTGACCAGTATTAGCATTTTGACACTGGTTAATGTTCACAAATTTAACTAACCTGGAAAAAAGACTGCACATAGATTTCAGCTGCAATATACTTCTCCCACCCCTGAACACTGGTGATTCACTCCCACAGTTCATTTGCAAGTGAGGGAAATAAACTTTTTAGAAATATATAAGCAGTCTTAGATCTGGAAATCATCAGGAAATTGACAAAAAGTTAAACAAGTTAATGTGACATTTCAAAGGGATTTTGAAATTCAATAGCTTTCTCTAGCAGCTGATGTTTATTCTCTGGTTATAAGGCAAGTGTTGAATTTCTTCAAAGGAACAATGATAGATCCTAGAATACCTAGATAGGTTCAATATTCACTACAGGGTTTTTCTTCTTCTGACTCCTCCCCACTTCATGAAAAATTATATTTTCATGTACATAAAAGGAAAATGGAAAAACCATCTGGCTGGCTCTTAAACATGGTTTTCTTTATCATCAAAGGGGTTTCTGTGTGAAAAGGCTTATTTTATAGTTCTAGGAAAAGTAAGTGTAGTGCCACTAAAAAAAGAATCATAAAAAGTATATGTAGAGCCAGGAAGAAGACACATTCCTTTTTTTCTTACTGTATCAGTACTTTGCAAGAATAGAAGATATTTACAATATTTACGTGCAAGTCCCATGAACTGGACAGCCTCTTTCAGATGTAGGTGATCAAATATGGCTAAGACGACTAATGACAAAGATCTGTTACATCTACTTACACAAGATTAAGGAGCATATGTTATTGCTTAAAACTAAGATATGAACTGTACAACTCACATATAATTTCAGAGGTTTATTAAGGTCATGAAACACATTTAAGTGAATCTATAAAGAAAATTTAAACTGTTTTAAAAAATATTAAACACTCAGGTGAAAGAATTCTTGAGTCATTTATTCCCAAATGATTGGTTTGTTACAAGTAACACATATGCAAACTGAAGTGAGAGAGAGAGAGAGAGAGAGAGAGAGAAGAAAAGGAAGGGAAAGAGGAAAAAAGTAAATTTAACAAATTATAGAGTCCAAGAATAGGTTGCAAAGCCAAATCCCTGGAAGGGCATGGTTGCAGCTGAGCTACCAGAACAACTGGGATCGGGAATGTGAATGTTCCTAATAGTGCTCCAACTCCTATTTTTAAATTTTCTCTTTATAAGTTAGAAGTCAGTCGATTGTGAGAAAGTGTCGTCCTGAGTTCTTAAGTTATATAATCTTTCAGACATTGAATTAAGACATTTTAGAAGAGAAATGAAATGGTCTACATTGGATCAGTCACCTTTAGCCAGGACTAGCCTAGTTTGTGTCAGTGTCATTCCTTAGACCAAAATCCATTGTGCTGCGAATGGAGGAAGAGATTTGGAGAAGGAATGTAGTCAGAGTAACATAAATTGCAAAGTGACCATGTAATTGGAAGATGGCTCTAGGGAAAATGGAAGATGCAATGAAATAACCAATACAAATTTCTTCATGTTATAGGTAAGCAGAGAGATGAGTTGATTTGTTTTAGCCTGTGTATAACAAACTAGTAAAACAGTCAGAACTCAAGTAAGTAAATATACAAATCATATCAACTGCTTTTTGAAACGTACTGTAAAAAGTGTATTTTTTACATATTTATGTCTAATATTTATTTAGCCCATATTTATGTCTAATACAACCACTTTATAAAATATGCTTTAATGTTTTCATTTTTCAGATGAGAAAAGTGAGGTTCAGAAATTAAGAAAATGTTGTGAAACACTACTAGTTAGTGTCAGAGACAGGATGTACACACAGGGTTCACGGATTCCCAAATCCATTCTCTTTAAAAATAATAATAGTAATAATAATGCTGTTTGGTAAAATGGTAATTTTTATTTTTCATATCTCAGTGTGCTGGATTTCAACATCAAATACTGCACTTCTAAAACCCTAAGAATGGCTAATAAAGTCATATGCTTTAAGAAAGCCTGTTGTTTTTGATTTTGTTTTCCATTGGATTTTAAGATATAGTTACTAAGAGGCTTGTGGATTTCCTGAATCTGTAGTTTGATGTCTTTCATCAGATTTGGAAAATTCTCAGCCATCCTCTCTTTAAATAGTCGTCTGTTCAGTTTTTCTCTTTTACTCCTTTTGGTATTCCAATTACACATGAATTAGAATTTTCATTGTAATTTCTAGCCTTTTACACTTTTAAAGATTTATTTATGCATACAAGAGCTGGGGTACAGGCCAGAGTCAAGGGAGGTGAGAGGATTCACCAGACGGAGTGGGGAACAGAACAGGCAGACTGACCTAAACACACTGCCGAGGGCAGCAGCGGGCAAGGCAGGAGAGGTCTGCAACGCCATGTGGGTCCCCTCCCTGGCCGGCAGCAGGGATCGAACTCGTGCTACAGTGACTGCGTTTTGCTTCATAGTGCGTTGCTTAACCCACTGCGCCACCAGGAAGGCCCACCTTTTACACTTTTTGTGTGTATTTTCTATGTTTTATTTTGGATATTTACCTTTGAAATATCTTTTAGCTCACTACTTTTAGCTGTGTATAATCTCTGTTGGTCTAAAATAGTCCACTGAGTTATTAAGTTTGGGCACTACGTTTTTCTTTCTAGTATTTATCCTTTATATATTTTAGCATTCTCCCTTATTCCCCAAGCCCTCCTTTCCCCATGTGGGGCATACTTACAGCATGTGTCTGAATAACTCATGGCTATTATTTAATTATATATATTTTTCTCCCTTTTAAAAGATCCATGCCTTATCTCTTCATCATTACTTATTTACTGATTTAGTAATGGACTATATTAAAAATTATAGAAATTATTTTTGTGTGCAAGATATTTTCCCCCTGGGCCTCCCTGGTGGCGCAGTGGGTTAAGCAACGCACGATGAAGCAAAACGCAGTCACTGCAGCATGAGTTCGATCCCTGCGGCCAGCAGGGGAGGGGACCCACATGGCATAGCAGACCGATGCTACCCTCGGCAGTGCATTTCAATCTGCCTGTTCTGCTCCCCACTCTGTCTGGTGAATCCTCTTACCTCCCTGGACTCTGACCTGTACCCCAGCTCTTGTGTGCATAAATAAATTTTTTAAAAAAAGATATTTTCCCAAAAAAATTGTAGAGTTGCATTATATAGGAATTTAGGGCCTCTAACATCCAAGATCAATTTAATCCAACTTCAAGAACTAGGATGATCTGATACTGAGTTCTAGTTCCTTAAAATTCGTTTGGTTTAAAGTTCACTTATACTTCCCACAGACTGTCAAAATCTCTATTTAATTACTCAGTTGACACATCTGGACTTGGCAATTGGCAGCTACAAATGTTAAGCTCAGCTACAAATGCTAAACTAACATCTTTAGGTTTCTTTTCCAAATATTTTTGACTGCCTTATTAGCTCTTTGATGTTTTCAAAGAGAATTCTTACTAAAAATAAGTTTTGTCTAGGTTTTCTAGTTCTTTCAAAGGAATAGTTTTTCTAAATTATTATCTTCCACTATCAATGCTAAAGTCCTAGTCAATACATATTTTACTTAATTTAATGTCAAACTTAACATCCAGGGAGATTAGGACACTAGGTCTGGTATTTAAGAAGTCATTAGTATTCCTTAAGGGAAAAGTTTCCATATTGAATATACTAAATTGGATACATGAAATAGGTGAGGAGTTGATGATAGTAGAGACTTCCTTTAAGAAATCAAGTAATGAAACAAAAGAGAGTAACAGGAGGAATTTTAGTAAGGAAAACAGAGTAAAAGGTAACTTCGTTATTATTGCTTGATTTTAGGATGGGGTACTTTGAGTATATTTGTAGATTGAGGGAAAATATCATTAGATAAAGGATTAAAAACTGGAGGGTGCAAACAAATTCAATGAACTACATTCTGCAGAAGTTAGAAAGTAACAACGTAAGTTTTCCACTAAGAGAGAGGAGCAAAAATGAAGCGATCCATAAGTACTGAAATGTGAGAGGGTAGGTATCACAAAAGTACAATTCTAATACCTATTACTGTAGTGTTATAAAAAAAAGATCATTAGCTCATTTTAGTGTGGATTGTCCACTTACCATTTACAAGATCTTTTTTCTTTTAAAATTAGAACGTACATCTTACTGGTCCTTTAGTCTCTTCTCATTGGCTTAAAGGAGCAGAAGTAGGAAACTTTTTCAAACTTGGATAGCAATATTCCATCACATATCTTATTTTCTTTTCCCTGTCCAAATGCATTTTGAAGACTCTTACTAAAAGGAGCACTTAGGTTGGCCACTTACCGATATGGACGTGTAGGAGGACCAATATTTCTACAGCCTAAATGCATGTGAAATAATTTCAGCAACTGGTACTTTTATTCCCCCATCTTGTATTCTTAAAAATGAAAACTCCTCAAGTGCAATGATCATATGTTTTATGTGCCCTGTCAAGGTATAGCAAACATTGGGGGTGTTAAATAAATAAATAGGTATAAAATTCCCAAATAATAAAAATGACTATAACTTGAACCAAATGCTGCTAGTGATGCAGAGTCTGCATTTAAAATCACCAGGAAGAAAAGCACACACATCCTTAATCATAGCGTCCAAAAATGTGAGTTACATCTTGGTAATTATAGCCTTCAGTTGACTCATAAATATTTACTGAGTACTTTCTATTTGATTCATAGTAATCCGAGAAAGTACCAATAATGCTCTAATCTAAAGTGAAATAAACAAGGATCCAGTTGATTAAATTGTATTCCCAAGTTTGTATTTCTGCTAATACATGCAGACCTGAAATTCAAACTCATTTCTCTAATTCCATATAAACAATGGTGTTATTTACAATGCTATATAGCCTTTGATTCAAAGTAGCACCTATAAGTGTTGGACAATAACACTTTCCTTATGAAAAAATGAGGAATTGTACCATCGTATTTTTCATTCCTTAAAAACTGCATCATATTTTAATTGCGGCAACAATGGCTTACAAAACAGTAGATGATTTAGAGGTCTAAGATCATAGCTCTTCAAATGTATGTTGCCACACAAAGGCCACCATCCAAAGCTCCTATAATCTTCCACCATTAGTCCACTGAGTCTGCTCCCCTCTTTATTTTCCTTCCAACCTCCCCTTCAAGTGGCCTCAATTCTGCAGTTAGAGTTCAAAATTTTGTTTTGACATTGTTTTATCTGCTCACTTGTTTTTTTTCTTTATATTTTACATATGAGTGGGTAAAGTTGTTGTGCACACACACACTTACAAAGTGAAATACTACACAGGTATAAAAACTGATGAAATCTTGCTATTCACAACCACAGAAGTGGGACTTTAGGATATTTAGCTAATAAGCAGGTTAGAAGAAAAAGAAAGTACCTGTTGATTTCACTCATATGTGGAACTACTTGAATTTTTAACAATGCAAATCCTCGTATTGTGTAAGGCAGAAAGCATAAAGATAGAGTAAAAGGATAATTACTGAAGAACCACAAATGGAAAATATCTTATTCTGGCCTAAGTTTGTATTTTAGCATCCTGGCGATGATATATTTAATAGGCTATATGCTATGGTAGAAAATTTGTTCAGTATTTAATTTGTTCAGAACTGCCTAAGGAGGAGATATGACATTACAAAAAAGGCAATTTCCTACTCTTTGTATCAAGACACTAAATGTTAATTCTTTGTTGTCAAAGAGCTTTATTTTTTTAAAATAAACAAAGGTGGCTAAAATATCTGTAAGGAATTTTAAAGTTCATCTCAATGATAGACATCCTTAACTATCATTATCGTAACTTCTGTACTTACATCCACTACACTTTTAACGTTTTTGAAAATCTATGCTGTAACTAGATTTAAAAAAATAATTTATATTTAAACTTTTAGTATTTCTGTAGATCATGCTGTGTGTTACTAAACACTAGTTGGAAATAGTAGCTATAAACAGATGAAATTTGAGAAAATAATATAAAAATAGTGATACTTGTTATACAATACAGCCTCTTTAGAATCATACTGATTTTTACAAACCATGCTTCATTCGACATTGAACATATGGCATTTTAGTTTTGAGAAAAACATATCTCTGATGAGGATTTGTTTTTAAATTTGTATTTATCAAGCACCTCACAAAATTTCCTTTACATTTTAACACTTATCCCTTTTTGTTATAGAACGTAACTTACATACAAAAATACTTATTAGAGCTATTAGACTACTGCAGTAATTAAAAAAAAACGCAATAGGAAAATCTCTGTAATTACAGATTTATTATAAATAATAATATAGAGTTTTAACTAGAACTAATTGTAAGTCCATTCCTAACCCTTGCAAAGATTCTAACAGGTAGGGCTTAGTTTGCAGGAGTACAAACTAGTACTATTTAACAACTCTTTTTATAGAACAAATTTGAAACAAACTATTGTCACATGAGTTGGCATAAGAAATTCAGGTAGCAATATGAACATACAAAGGGTAAGTGAAGGAACATAAAAAGGAGAGAATTGAAGGCATTTTAAATTTCTTCCTAAATGGTTAGCCTTTAACATATTCTTATTATATTAACACATACATGTATATTTTATATATAATACACACACACCTATCTTCTATTGACCGAATGAAAGTGCTGATAAAATTTTGTATTTCTTTTTGAGTTTTTCATTAAGAAATGTCTCAAACTTCTTGGGTGAGATATTTCAAATGAAATTAAAATTATTTTTAAAAATGTGTGCAATACAGATTTATCATCACATCTGCTTATTTAGAAACAAAAGAAATTAAAGTATTTTTAGACTGAAGATACGTAGTATTTTGAAAAACTAAAGAAAATACAAATTCAAATATTTACAAGTGAATTCTTGAACTACTACTTTACTTTAAAAATCTAGGTAGGTATACCATTTTGTATTCCCTTAAAAACTACTGGTTGCAACAAAATAAGTAGCTCAGTATAAATGAATTTAAGTACATATCATATATACTATAGGCAATAGAAAAGAAATATAGATGATTTCTCAAAAACAATCTTAAACCATCAAAGACTAAACAGAATACAATGTATAAAATTGAAAACAAAAGAAATACAAAAAAATAAGGATATCAACTACAAATTGTATTCAGTTATTAAATTTCATTTCTTAATAAGTTATAAACTAAACCTGTTAAGATTTAAGGTACTACATAATCACTTTCATACTATATTAAGATGGGTTGGCTGAAATCAGTCAATGCAGAGATCTAGAGGGAGTGGAGGTTTCTCAAAAGGCTAGAAATGAATGAATGGATGTGCCATATGACCCAGCAATTCCATTTGTAGGAATCTATCCAAAAAATAAAAAAAATCATTAATTTGAAGGGAAACCTGCACCCCTATGTTCACAGCAGCACTATTTATAATAGTCAAGATATAGAAACAACTTAATTGTTCCCAGATGATTGCATCAAGAAGCTGTGTTACATATACACAGTGGAATACTACTCAGTGATCAAAAGAGATAAACTCATGCCATTTCAGTAACATGGATGGAATTGTAAGAGACAATGCTAAGTAAAATAAGTCAGGATAATTAAAAAAACAAACAAACAAACAAAAAAACAGATGGTATCCCTAGTATCCGGAATATAGAGAAACCAAATTAATAACCAGAGAAAGACAACCTTAAAAGCCAGTCCTTGAAAACTGGCGATAGAATTGAAGCATCCAAAAGGGGTGGGGGAGTGTTTAAAAAGGGTAGAAATAAAGAGGGAAGGAAGCACAATGAACAATGGTGATAGACTATGATTTGGTGGCAGTCACCCTGTAGTGGTAATACCTAATGGGGAGAATCCTACCATTACCACAATTAAAGAATGAAGTATTTATAAAATAAACAATATTCTACAAGGCAGTGAAAATAATAGAGAAATCAATAAACATAAGACAACTGTTTTATATTTACTGCATTTTATTAGAACAGCAATGTACATTCATTTTAACAATCAATTTTTATGTTCTATATGTATTGCTTGAATTCTCCAAAAAATTATTCTCCAAAGCTAGCAATTTAAAACACATTTGTATTTGTTATTATACAAAAAATTAAGATATTAGCAAAAATGATTATGAACTGTTTAATTATAGAAATAATGTAACATTAATCAAGTAATAACATTTCTAAATAGCACATATTTACACTACAATTTGAAGTCAATTTTGTGTTGGTTAAGGATTGTTTTCACGCATTTTATTCACAATTTTTTTTTTTTTTTTCTGTAGAGTATTAGTTTGCTAGGGCTGCCATAATCAATCATCACATAATGGGTGGTATAAAACAGCAGAAATTTATTCTTTCATTGTCCTGGAGGTTGTAAGTCTGAATTCATGGTGTCAGAAGAGTTAGTTCCTACTAAAGACTCTGAAGGAGAATCTATTCCTTGATTCTGTCCTAGCATCTTAGCATGCCAAGTTTGTAGATGCATCACTCCAATTGTTACCTCCATCTTCATGCAGCTTTGCATTCTGAGTTTCTGTCTCTTTTTCGCTTCTCATTAAGGACAGCAGACATAGTGGATTAAAGCCTGTTTTATTCTAGTAATCTCATGTTAACTACCTGCAATCTGCAAAGATTATACCTCCAAATAAGGTCACACTTCGAGGCTCTGGGAAGGACATGAACTTTGGAGAAATACTATCCAATACCCAGCCCAGAGCAGATAGTTTCCATTTAACTGATGAAAAATTTGCAAAATTGTTCTGAATTGAATACAGACTGTAAAGTAAAAGGGGAAACAAGTTTGGAACTAAAGTTAAATATTACTATTGTAAATGAAATGAATCTGAGGTAAATACAAGTATTTAATTCTTACATTTGTGTTCATATAATTATGTTGATATTTTATTCTCTAGGATTCACCAATTGAGAATTTGTGATCAAAATGGGGAAGATGAGTTTTTCTGTATTTGAAAAAAAAATAACTTGCCAAGGAAATAGGTTAAGTATGATTTCAAAGATAACTACTTAAGCAAACAATTTTCATGAACCTTTAATCAACATGCCCCTGCACACTTGACTAGTTATATCCTTCATCCTTAGGTAGTAATCCAAGCACCATATATCATCTGGTTCTCTTCACAACAAAAAATTTCTGTTTGATGTTTTCATGTTTCAGAGTACCTTGTACAATTTAATGCTGTATACACTTTATATTGACTTTTGTAAATATTTACCATTGTTGCTCTTCTCCATTAAATTATAAATGCTATGGAGCAGATATTGGGCTATATATATTTTACATACTTTAGTTTCTCTAGTGCCTAGATCAGTACTTGCCAAATACCTGAGTAAATTAGAAGTGCATATTTACATATAAAGTTACTATGTGAATTATGAATCAAATTCATCAATTTGATAAAAGAATCCTCTACCATGTATACTTGTCCTGATTAACTTTTCACAACTACAGTCATTAACTATATGTAAAAACATTAGGTGTGCAGTGATTTTAATATCTTGATTATATAGATTTTTTTTAAATTTATTTTTGCACAGAAGTACTGGGGTATAGGCCAGAGGTGTGGGGGATGAAAGGATTTACCAGAGACAGAGTGGGAGCAGAAAAGCAGATTTCCCGAAGTACACTGTTGAGGGATGCAGTGGGCGAGACAGGAGAGACCTGCTGCCCCTATGTGGGTTAGCTCCCTTGCTGGGTATGGAACTCAGGCGGCCGTGGTGGGAATCTGTGATAATAGTGTCAAGACTTAACTCTAGGCCACCAGGGAGTATTTTATTTCAAATAGAAATGTTTGCTTTAGGTTGAATATCTCAATTTAAAAATGCAGTATTCAAATGATTATATTATTTATCAAAGGCATCTGAAATATTATTAAACAAAAACACCTTAAATAATAAGTTTTGTGAAATATTATCTGTGAGCACTGCTAGAGAAATTCTACATGTTATTACATATGTGACCATATGTAATATATGGAAACATGGTGTATATCATACTGAACAATTCCTTTAAAATAATGAAATTTATCAGTATGTTGGATTTTTAAAATGACGCTTGAACATTTAAAATTTACATAATACCTATACCCAAGAAAGTGATAGTAGTAATTATTTATTCCCAAGTAGGAAAATTAAAATTCATTCCACCATCATTATTAATTATCTGAGCAACAGAAAATCCATTACAAATCTGGATATCTTAATTCAAAATTTAGGACATACAAATATGAATATAATCTCTCTCTTTTTGACAGCTTGAATTTATATATTTAGATAAATATACATAGTACATTTTTTAATTTCCTGGCTAGAGAAAGGACTACATTTCAAAAGTCAAATATAATGCTAAAATAAACATATTTTTCCAGTTTTGACATCCTGCTGTCCCTGAGTTGAACTTTGTAAAAATCTTTTTGAGGAAAAAAAAAATGCTAAATACTCTAAATTTCCAAATATACATAGTACATATTTATATATGTCCCACATACTATTATACTAAGTTTTCAGAACATCATATGAATAAAACTATGAGAAATGGTGAGGGTGAAGGAGCAGATGACTAAAGCTTTCTTTCTCATAATTTGATAGCTGCTCTAAGTTTGGCTGAACGCCCTCTGGGATTATCCTGTACATCCTGATCATTTGGAGTAAGTACCTTCTTGTGTATCAATTCCCACATTAAAGGGCCCTTTCCCTTAGATAACTCTTCCTTGTTTTCATGATCTGAATCCAGTTGTGATTTTTGTATCACCTTCTGCCTAGCACTTAGGTTAAACTTTTCTGTCATGTTTATCCCAAGCAAGAAACGTTTGACAATACGATCCTCTAGTGAGTGGAAGGACAGGGCTACAAGACGACCACCGGGTCTCAGAAATTTTTGAGCTGTCTTCAGTCCTGTGTAGAGCTCATTGAGTTCATTGTTCACAAATATACGTAAAGCTTGGAAAGTCTTGGTAGCAATATGAGTAGATCGCTGTAGCAAGTCTTTTCGTGCATAAATAGCACAGGGAGGAAATGCACCTACAAACAAATTTTGTAAAAACAGGAAAAGATCATAGATAACATTAATATTTTCCACTGTAAATTCACTGTATTGTGTGTGAGTATATTTAAAGACAAAATTTTCCTTATAAAAATGTGGTGTTTCAACCATGTTTCCTCCTTTTATTTCTAAGCATTCTCCCAAAGATGTGTTAGAGACATCTTCTAGAACTCATAAGGGTGACTGAAGTCAAATAAGGTACAGAGAAAGAGAAAATATTAGACAAATATTTGAAAAATAGTGAAAAACTTCCCAATATTGGTGAAAAATCATTAACTCATATCTATAAATGTTCACTAAGCTCCAAATAGAAAAAGGCAAGATAATTTAAGATAATTTCTTCAAGAAAGAAAATTTGACAGGACTTTTTAAACAAACTTAAATGACATTCTTAGGTTTATAAAGTATATATGGGTATGCACTATATGTGATACAATAGTGTAAAGGATGAGAATATATAAATGGAATATATTTTACAGAAATAGCAAAGTTCGTATATTTTACAGAAAGTTAAAGTTTCATATTGTGGTCCCTAGAGCAATTAATAAAGTTAAAATGACCAATTAAAACATTGTTCAACACCAAAGGTAGAAAGGAAGAAGACAAAAGGAGGCAAAGACAAACAGCAAAGTGACATGCAATACACCCAAGTATATCAATAATAACATAAAGTACATTAAACACTCCAATGAAGATAGATTATTTGACCAAAAATCATCAAGACCTAACTATACATTATCAACAGAAATGAACTTTAAATATAGAAACAGAAGTAAAAGGTAAGGTTGTGATAATCTATACTGTATAAATAGTAAATAAATATAAAGAATGGAAGAGACTACATCAATACAGAACACACTAAACTTTAAAACAAGAAAATTGTTAGACCTAAAGAGCAAAATTTCCTACTGAGAAAAAGTCACTACAGCAGGGAAATACAATCACAAATATATATACACCAAATAACATAATTTCCCAAATTCTGACATATCAGGAAAAAACCCTACATTTTCATAGGCAATTAGTTTTAGGCCAAATTGTCACTGACAATGAAGAAAGAACAGTATTTTCAATGTACATAATATCTATAGAAAAACAGATGAACTTTACTATACGGTATCCACAAAAATTAATTCAAAATATATCACAGACTTAAAAGAAAGACTAAAACCATTAAATGTATACATAAAGTAAACCTCTCTTATACAGACTTGGTAGAGAAACCTACAACTTAATAATAAGGTAAACAATCTCTTTGAACAATGAACAAAAAATTGATCAGATATTTTGTAAAGATGCTCTACATCATTATTAATCACGGAAATGCAAATTAAAACCATAATGAAATACTGCTACATATCTGCTAGTACTGAGAAACCTGCCAAAACACTAACTACTGTAATTGATTCAAGAAGAAATGAACAATCTGAACAGACTTATTTTATAATGACCGAAGGGTTGAACTGGTAATCAAAATCAAAGAAAAGTTCAGATCCAGATGGCTTTACTGCCAAATTCTGCCAAACATTCAAAGATTTAAGAAGAGCCAAACACTTCATAAAATATTGTGTAAGGCCAGTTTTACCCTGAAACTAAAATCAAAAACTTCAGATTAAAATTATATATATATATAAAATATCTTAATGACTATTGATATAAAATCTTCAACAAAATATTAGAAAACCAATTCAGCATCATATTAAAAAGATGAAATCCATGTTAAAAGCATATTAAAACCATGACCAAGTAGAATTCAACCTAGAATGCATAGTTTAATAGACTGTTGACATAATTTATCACGTTAACAGAAAGAAGAAAACTACGTATAATTATCTCAAGTGATCAGAAAAAGCACTCTCATGATAAAATCACCCAACAAAGAAGATAAAAAATACCTCAACATATAAAGGCCACATATAAAAACTTACCATTAACATCATAATCAATGATGAAAGACTGAGAGATCTATCTCAAATATCAGGAACTAGACATGGAAGATGAGTTTAACATTCCTATTCTAGTACTGGGATTTCTAGTCAGAGCAATTAAGTAAGAAAAAGAAATAAAGGTAACCACATTAGAAAAAAGGAGTAAACTTATCTTGCTCATAAAGAACAAGACCTTATATGTAGGAACACTAAAGATTACACATACATAAACATACAAAATTTTTGGAACTACTTTAGCAAAGCACAGGCTACAAAATTAACACAAAAGAATCAGTTGTTTCTCTAATAATGAACAATTCAAAAATGTAATTAAGAAAACAATTTAATCTACAATAGCATCAAAATTAATCAAATATTTACTAATAGTGTTAACAAAAGAAATGCAAAACAGGCTATGAAAGCTCCAAAAATTTTTTTGAAAGTCACTATTTAAAATGGCAATACTCCCTAAACTGATCTAAGATCTACTGCAATCTTTATCATATTCCAGCTAAAATTGTTGATACAAGTGGACAAGTTAATTCTAAAATTCATATGGAATCATAAGTGATCCAGAGCAGCCAAATTGATCCTGAAAACAACAATAGCAATAACAAAACCCCAACAGAACAAAGCAAGAGGGCTCACACTGAAGGAGTTAAAACTTACTCCAAAGAAATGGTAATTGAGACAGTGTGGTGCTGCCTTAATAACAAACATAAAATTCGGTGGATTTTAATTGAGAGGCCAGAAATAAATGCAAATATGTAAAAACAACTGATTTATTAAAAATAATACTAAGATCATTAAATGGGAAAAGGAAAGTTATTTAAACAAAAGGTGATGGGACAAGAAGATAAAAACTGGAGTTGGACCCTTAAATCATATGCAAAACTCACAATGAATCAAAGAACTAAATTTAAGAGTTGAAGCTACAAAATTCTTAGAAGAAAACACAGGCCTACATTCTCAAGGCTTGATTTATGGAAAGAGTCTTGAATATTAGACAAAATCAGATAAAACTGAACTTCATCAAAATTAAAAACTTTTGTCCTTCAAAGGACACCAGCAAGAAAGAGAAATGACATCCCCAAAAGGGGGGAAATTGCAAATTATCTATCTGATAATGGTATACAGAATATGTAAAAGAAGCAAATTAAAAAATGATACTATTTGCATACTATTATAAAACACATATCAAACATTCCCCATCTAAGTGTTTGAGAAGAGGGATAAACTAGAAATGTTTATTTTAAAATGTATCAATAAATGTTATCTTCTTTAGGTTTATCCAGTTGGCCATACATGATATAAAAGTATAATGCTCAATGAATTTATACAGGAATTTATATTTGATTTAAGAGACACTTCCTAGAGAATATTATGCCACAGAGAAATAATCTTTGCAGTGGGGATTTCTGATGAAGGAAGAGCATGACTGCAATCCTGGCACTTGAGTTCTTACCATGCTTCTTACACCTAAGTAGATTACACAAGGCTGGCACCTTAGTTCACATACTAGTAGTTTATAGGTCCCATAGTAAAGTACATTGAGACACACCTAATTTATAATCTTATGGAACTGAATTAAAGATGGGGAGAAAAAAAAGTTACACAAACTAGGGAGCTGAGAACTTGACTGTCTAAAGTTAATGAAGTCAGTATTATGGACTCTTTCCTTCATAAAAACGACTTTACTGAAAGGCTAGAAAATGTTAAGAGATTAGGAAATTTATCTTCTAACAAGGTTCTTTAGAAACATAAAGTCAAAATCAAAGCTGAAGAGGAAGGTCATTTTTTTTTTTTTACTGTTTTCTATTAAATGTTTTCATTTTCTAGATAAAGAGTTTCAGTCACTCAAAATGTGTTTCAAAATATTCTAAGGATATGAAAAAAACACAACTCTTCAAATTTTAGAATCAGATTTAGAGGATGCTTTAGGAAGGCCATCCTGAAGACCTTGCTTGATATAAACCTTGCATAATCAATGCTATTTTCTCAAAGGTAAACTATTAAATAAAAATAAAAACCATAAAATAAAAATTTAATGTACATATACTTTAATGTAAAACAAGAGTAAACAAGAGCACATGAATCAACACATACTACATTATTTGTATCTTCAGGTATTTTTGTTTGTGCTTTAAAATTTTTCTTAACATCTCTAAAGTTAAGAGAAATGAGAAGGTGTGTTCAACATGACAACTGTTTAGCTTTTTTGGCATTTTATCATAGAACCTCTATTTCAGATACACTTCTGAGAATGTGATTTTTAAACATAGCACTGAATTAGCCGTGCCTGGATATATATTAACTAAATTCATGGCATAGCCAGTAGGCAAATAATTTAAAATATTTGCTTTATTAAGCAATGTTAAGCTTTATTAATATTTTATTACTGAATATATTTTTAAAAACTAATAAAAATAGGAATTGTTAAAATAATAATGTCTGAGTCACTAATTTGAATTTAAACAATATTAATTCACTTGACATAGCAATATTTCATATCATGTAACATTAAGTTTATATTCATAGTGAGTACATGTATATTATATAAATCTGCAGCTGAAAAACTGATGCTAGTCACTGTGATCAGAGAAGTTTTTCTATAAAATCTAACTAGGCTTTGTCACCGTTCTAAAGTCATAGAAAAATAACGGATGTGTTTTCATGTAAATTAGAGCAATGGATGGTGCTGAGAGTAGGATAACTCCAATATATGAAGCTTTCTTCTGGGGCTTTCTTACTTTCATTTAGGGAATCAAATCAAAATACGTCCAATGAATTTGCTGAAAAGGATTCCTAGCTGTGGCCCTGTCAACCTCCTCAAGTCCCATCTTAAGGAGTCAGGAGGTAACATGGACTGAAATGAACCACGTGCTTTCTGTAATTTTTGGTGCTGTGCTAGGGATTAAAGGCACATGTCATCCTTATTTAGAAAGACTTGATCTCTAGGTTACCTTTCCTTTATCCTGTCACTTTTATAACTGTAATTAATAGAAGGAAAGACTGACAGTGTACTGCATAAAATGAAGTTTAAAAAAAGAATATAAAACAGCATATGGTATTAGGAATTAAAATGGTAGAAATAAAACATAAACTGGCAGTGGTACAGACAGACAAGAAAAGTAACTCCGGCTATGAGGATTAAACATAGTTCTTTACCCAAATTAGAACGTTTAAAGACAATCAATATATGTCCTATATCTCTGGAGTTGCAAAAAGGGGTTTCCTTCTGAAAGCCACCACTGAAAGAAAGCAATGGACAGGGTTCTCTTCATACAAAGAGCTGCCTACAAGTGAGCAGAAAAAAAAGTTAAAAACCTAACCCAGACTCAATACCTAACCATGTGCTGGGCTCTGAATTAGACTGAAGGAAGAGAACTATTCCTTAGGCCTAGTTCCTGTCCTTGAGGAGCTCATAGTTTTGTAATGCTTTGTCACCTCTTTCTCATCTTCCATATCCTGTTATCAGAAATAGAAACTTGTCTCTGTCTTTCTATTTCCTGAGTTTAATCACAGAATCTCATATGGCTAATGCTTAATTTCATTAAGGAATAGAAGAGGTAAGACAAAATATGGACTGAATCACAATTTTGATGATTTAGTGAATGAAAAATGTCCTTTTGTGTCTTGTAGTTGCTCAGTGGACTTAGTCAACACAGAGAGGAAGCGTGCACACCCTGAGTGATGCACTTACCACACTCTGCTATAATGACTAGTTTACTTGTCTGCATCACTTATTTCCCTGTTCGCTCTTATACTCTTCTTGCTTAACAGAAAAGCTCATGATTCTAATTCTAAATGCATATCAGAGTTACCTATGAAGCTCTTGAAAAAGTAAGGATGGCTGGTCCCAGTACAGACCTATTGAATCAGTATCAGGAGGTTATTACACAGGAATCACTACTTAAGTTTAACAGTAGCCAAGATAAAAAATTACTAAACACTCAGAATATGTCTGCTGAAAAGATAATGAATAATGAATTAAAATAATGGATAAATGAAAGCAAATCCAGGACCATTACTACAAATAGTTTAGCTCACATCATTGGATAGATATATTAAGAATATAATATGTAGTCACATCAATAAGGGATTAAATGAAAAGTCAAAGAAAATCTTACAAATAGAATTTTAAAATAATGTCATGAAATAGATCTTGTCCTATATGTTACTATTTGGGAAAATAAGAATGTAGGTGTCAAATTATGATTTTAATATTGCAGCTGAATTCTCAAATTTACTAGCAATTTCACTGTCTCAGTATAATTATTTGCATATATTTAATGATATCTCATATTACTGGGAATGGCCTTAATGAGACATCATTTACACACACAATAAAGCACTTGCAAATAACTATACTCAGGAAATGCAAGCTTCTAAGTATTTATTTTGTGAAATAAGCAAATGTACAAGGCAATTCTTACTATTTCATATATGTTTTACAGAATAAAATGAGACATGAGAATGTAAAATATGGTAATTTGTACTAAAAAAAACTCATCAATATCTTCAGTTAAATCAGTTTATTTTTTTCCTAAAGATTAATGCACAATACAGTTAAGAGTTTACGTAAACTTTATCTTACGTAACACCTATTAAATTCTAAACCACAAGATTTCTTACTTGTTCAAAATAGCAGAACTGTTTTCCTCCTAATACTTTAAAGTGGCAAAAATTATATCAGTAAAACTGATTACAAAAGATGTTTTCAAATTAAGTATGCATAAAAAATGTACATGGAAAAGTAAATATACACTAAATCCACTGTGGGATAACAAGTTCTAATGTAATTTTGAGACATTACTTGGCACTTATCTCTCACAGTAATGCTGGGAAAATTCATGGCACAAGAGACTGACCCTAGTTGTTTAAGAAAATCACTAGAGCTCTGCCTCATTAGGGCACTGTTTTCGCATGCCAAATCAGGTTTGATGGTAGCATTTTTCAAGTTCCTAACAGTTTCATATCTTATTCTTTTCTTTCTCTTATACCAGCAAATTCTGGTGACTCTACGGGGGAATATATCCAGAACCTAAACCTTCTCACCAACTCCACTGCTATTTCTCTAGTCCAAGTGATCATCATCTTCTCTACATAGCCATTGTAACAATCCTTTTAAAAAAAAAATTAGAATGATGTCACTCACTGTTCAATATCTCCAATGTTTCCAATATATAAAACAGAAACTGAATCTTTTAACTTGGCTGAATATCTATGAAAATGCAACTTCTGCTTCCTATCACCCCCATTTCATTTATCTTATCTCCTGACCTTGAACCTTGAATGAACAATGGTATGATCCTGTTTAGGTCCTTTAGCCTGTACATAAAATATCTATCGTCAACTATCTAGCTGGCCTACTACTTCAGGGCTCCTATCAAATGTGACTAAATTAGAAAGGTAGCCAGGCTATGCCAACGGAAATCAGCATCCTGTCAGTAGAGTCTACTTACATTGCTTTATTATTATTTCTTATAATCTATTAATGGGAACAAATATGTATTGGTTTACCATCTGTATTCCTACATTAGGCTATATACTCAATGAAAGCAGGGACTTTGTTTAAGTCTGTAAATTTTTGCACAAAGGGGTAGTAGATTAAGTATGATTGATTGTATTTTAAAATTATAGTCACTGTTAAAGAAAAAACAACAACAAAAGGAAAAAAAAATCAGTTGTATATGAAGTAAAATCTAATTGTCACTGCTCCTTCGATCCTACCCAAGAGGTATACAGCATTTACAAAAGAGATTAAAAAAGTGTGAATGACAATCGCAAAGTATCTACTTTATGCCAAGTATGCACTAGTTGCTCCTAAACATTTTATATCTTTGACGTTCACAATAATCCTGTGAAGTGTTATTATCTTCTAGTAGGAAAATAAACTCAGAAGTTATGTTATTGTCCCACATCAAATAACCTTTAAAAAAGTCAAAGATATGATCACGGAACAGTTTTTCCTTTCTAAAGTTCAGTGCCACTTCTATTATATCATGTTGCCTTAATGTAATATTGTTATTTCTTATGCTTTCCCATCAGGATGACTATAGTGTATAATATGTATAAACAAAGTACTTACAAATAGTCTTAATACGACTTAGGTGATGACAACTATTAAACTTTAATGAAGAACATGTAAAATATTAATGGAAATACTATGTTCCCTGGGTGAACGGCTTTGATTCTATGATGATGTAAGTTTTATCCAGTTTAGACATTTACTGCAATTACAATCAGAATATTTATTATATTACTTATTGATTGCTTCTAAATTTAGTTTGGAATATATGAATGAGAATACCAAAACGGTTTGAATAAAAAGTTAACAGTTGGGGGAGGAGGGCTTGCCCCACCTGGTAACAAATTAATTAAAATACATAGTATTGGCAGGGAAATAAAGAAATATGTCAATGGCATGCAACTGAGAATCTAGAAATAAATCTATTTATATATAGAAATTATAATATATGATCTAAGTGGTATTTCTAATGAGTAGGGAAAGAATATACCATTTAGTAAAAAGGAAAATTGGCTATGTAGTTTTAAAAAAATGAAGATTCCCCACTTCATACTTTATCATACTAAATAAATTTCCTATGGACTAAATATTTAAAAGTGAGAAATAAAAAAAGAAATATACATAGCAATGTTAATTATACCTAAAATTTTAAAGTGTGGAAAGTCTAAAATTGGCAAAACATTAAGGACATGAAAAAAAGTCTACATACGTGTTAAATTTCTAATGACATAAAAAATTAGTAAAGTAAAAAATTAGTCACAATCCAGAAAAAAAAATTGCCACTATATCTCAAAATCAAAGGATTAATATCATATTTTATAAATAACTTTTCCAAGTCAATAAGGCAAAAACAAACAAAAAAGCAATATTACATTAAGAAAATGGACAAAGTGTTTATTCAAGCAATTCACAGCTGAAATCAAATGGCCATTTAGGTTTGAAAACATGCCCAATTCAACTAATTGACAAAGAAATTCAAATTGAAACAACTGCAAGTTATCATTTACCTAGTATTAGACTAGTAGGTGTAAAAAAGAATGAGTTTCTAGTACTAGTTAGGATGTGGGGAGGTGAATTCTTGTATACTATTGATGGAGGTAAATTGGCATAATCACTTAGGAAGTAAATTTAGAAGTATTGATCCAAATTTAATGAGTACATATAATCAAATCTTACAGACATACTATCACAGGTTCACTTAGAGTTGTCAGAGGAACAGTGAGGACCAACTCTGAGCCAGTAGATGATGTCCTGAACAAACACTACCCATTCCACCTAACTCCATTCCAATGAGATCTCAAGCACCTTGGATTATTATTCTCAGTATGTTATGAATCAGACTTCCTGAAAGGGGGCCAGTTAGGAAAGATCAAGGTGAATATATAAATGGAAGTTTACAGACACTTGGGGAGAAGGAGAAACATGGGGGACACCTGGAATAGACATGTGGGTGAGACATGTGAGAGGCTGCTCCTGGTCCTCGACAGAGACAATGGCAGTTGATAACGACCTCATGATAGACTACATGGTACATTTTGAATTTTGAATCTCTCCTTCTGTCCCAGTTCTCTGGCTCTGCCTAACCTGTTTCTTGTAGTTCCCTGCCAGAAGATACCTTAGACTTGTGTCAAGCCTTTGGGCTTCACCTGACACTTTCAGGCTGAGACTGAGACTGAGGGGAATGGTAACTTTTTTAGTTTTATTAGGAAATTTATCTGAAACTCTTTCTTCTCTCTCCTTCTATGCATATCAATTCTATGAAAGATCTTTCACACCTAAAAATCTATTCTCTTTGTCTATGTATTCATGGATGACCAGGACCCCTGTTAAAGTATGAATCCCCTGCCTGTTTGGAGTCTGAGGATCCCTTGGCTACACACTATCACAGTTACAAATATTTTTATTGTGACCGTCTTTTTACTTTGTAGAGGTTTTTCTGACTTTCAGAAATTTAAAATGTGAAGTTCACGTGTTTGCTGAAGCATATTTTTGACGTATGTGTAAGTAAAAAAAAAAAAATAGAAAACACAGTGCATTGCTGTAGCAATAGGAGCTCCACCAGTGTGGAGACTGCCTCTTTCTTAATTATCATTGTATTCACAGTTAGTTGGTTCTGCGCATATCATTACAAACATCTGCTAAATAAACAAAATGAATTCTGTGCATCTATAAAACTGAAATTGTCTTTAATAGACAAGTAAACAAAGCAAGTCAAAGATCACTGTACAAATCATCCCTTTATATTTAATATATGTATCTACTTTATAGATTTATACACAACCTATCATATGACTATGAAGAAAAAATCCAAGGATACTGAAAATTATTTAAACTAGCATCAGCAATATTTGGTAAAATTTATTAATCACATCCTGAATAATACACCATTCATTCACTTAGCCAATATCTATTATATACAATATAGTAATCAATGGAGGCTAAAACATTTATGAGGACCTCCCTTGGCCTCAAGAAATTCAAAACCCACTGAGAAGAATGATATCAAAACGGTAGAAACAGTGCTATAAAGGATTAAACATATTACTATGGGTGCAAAAGAAAACAAAAGGAAATGACCTCACACAGCCAGAGTTCTTTTCAAACTATTATTCTATAGAATATTGATTTGTGAACCACTGCACTTATGACTTCCAACCAAGTATCAATGTGTCAGTCATCAAATAGGTCTAAGAGTATACTACACTCCTCTTTTAAGGATCCACATGTCCATAAGCATAGAAAGCGCTGAAGATTACTATTTGTCTTTGTTTATCCTGACATTTCCAAATTTTTGAAATAGGAACAAAAAAATTTTTAGTAACAACTATTGATTCCATAGAATTTGTTTTCTAACATAATAGGCAAAATACCAAAAACATATTTTATATTAATCACTTTCCACATATTTTAATTATGTCTTTAGATCCCTATATTCTGAATAGGTATCCTTATTTCCAGGTAAAGGTGGAAAAACTGAGGGGTAAATGTCTCTACGTTCACAGGGATTATAAAGAGTCATATAAAAATTCAAGCCTTTTTAACACCAAGTCCACCCAATGACCTTCCTTTTATGATACAGACTAGATCTAACTTCGCTACTAGGAAGGCATTCCTGGTTAGTTCATCTGAGAAACTCACTTTGCCAAGTGCTGGTCAGTATTAGTTCATTACATTTTTAAAAAATTTAAATGTTTTCATCAAACTACTTCATCTCCCTTTTCCTGATTAAAATTTAAGAAGTTAAGATGAAATTAGAAAGTTTAGAGTAATTTCCATGAAACACTGACACCATGTCTGGTGTTTTATAAAACAAACTCATTTTCAGAGAGAAAATGAGTGTGGAATCTTTACTATAAGCCTGAATAGCCTTTTACTGAGAGATGTTGTAATGGAACCCAAATCACTTTGCATCAAGTTGCAAGAGTTTGGCTTTCTCTCCATATAGCCTCTTGGGAAATGCACATTGTAAAGCCTAAAGACTGAGCATCTGGTGAAGGCAGCAACTACCCTGGGTCTCTTACCCTGGGGACGGTAATGAATACCTGTGGCTTTTGTCCTTTTAGTCTATTCAAAATAACATATTGTTAGCTCAGGTTATTAGAGTATTCATTTGTCTGTCTTTTTCATCAGTTTTCTTGATAGTAGTTTTAAAAAAGAAACAGTTGCTACTGCTGCCATTATCAAAAGACTTTTGGACTGGTACTGATTACATGTTTTTGATTAAGACTCAAGACTCATCCAGTGCTGTATATAATGGGCTATATTGCTGAATTTCTAGACAGAGAGTGTTACATGTTAAAAGTGTTAAATACTCCTCAGCTAAGCAAAATGAGGGGATAAGTGTGTGTACAATTAAGAGTAAAGGGTTCAGATTGCTAAAATCTTGGGATATTGAACCCAACTCCTTTTATTATTTCTTTAAAGCTTTTTGACAAATGTCTAAAGACTGACTTTCCATACACTTACACATTTCTTGTAAATATGCAATTTTAGCTATGTCAGGGCAATGCTTACTTTTATTCTCAGTCTAGAATGTTTTTCTCCCTCTTTTAACAGCTTAGATCTACTCATGCTTAATACTCACTAGGTTGCCATCTTTTCCAGAAAGATTTTATAAGACCTTTTTATACCTATTTTAGCAAACTACTTACCCCTCTGCACTATTTGTCTATTTACCTTGAGTAGGCTTTAAAAGGCCCAGAACCTTTTATTTTCTTTATATCCCCAGTGCCAGGACTAGGGTCTGGTGCACAAAGGTGGCACAGGGGAAACCCACTGAATAAGAGATGCTCTTCCAGGAATCAACAGGAATCAATTCTGCATGTGAAAATTCATGAACTCCCTGAAATCATTTTTAGATTTTGTATATATATTTGCAGTTTCATGTGGACATTAATCCAGGGAGTCCAACAAATTTGTGCTCCAGGAACCCTAAAGGAGGTAAATTCCTGATGAAAAAAACACTGAGTTCACTGAGTTTTCAGCATATAACTTCATCATCTCTAATGGTGTCACCAAAAAGCCTCTGCATTCATTCAATTCTGTTTTATTGTATTTTTTTTGTTATCTTTAGGAATATTTTACTACTTAGCACATCAGAAGCATTGATTGAGAACTTCCTTCACGCATGACAGCAGAAGTTGGAAACTATAACAGTGAATACTCAGTTTTCCACTGACTCACAAGGGATTTCATATTTCAAAAGTAAGAGAAAACCTTGCTTAGTAACAGTCTGCACTACATATAATAATAGAACACAATTTGTATGGGGAAGCATTAAGATAGATTTCATTCATAAAAAAACACCATGCTTCTGGCTAGATAAATGACTTAAAGTCCCAGAGAGAAATTATCATTTTTAGTTCTGGGATACCCTTATGCTACTTACACTTTTTAAAATTTAATACATTCACATGTTCAAATGTATTGAGATTTTTAGACTTGTGAATGAAATTAGCAACGTGCTATGGCTGTCAATGGGATGCACTGCAATTCCTCCTGAGTGGTAGGTTTTAAAAATTAATTCAGCTCTTGCACCTGTTTGCCAGCATTCGTCTGTTGAATTTCTATCACATTTAATAAGTCTCTGTGACGCAACTTGTGTCCTTTTGCCTGGGTTACTTTAATATAGTGTTAAATTCTCACCCATCTGAAATTCAAGTAATATTACAAATTTCAAACTGTTAATTAAAATCTGTGAACTTGAATGGTTCTGGATAAAATCAGCTTTACTCAGTGAGGTTCATCTTAAACTTCTTCAGAGTCTCATCTAATCCTTAACTCCTACCAGGTTAAGTCTTTGAACAACATGATCTCACTATGGATGGCAGAGGCTTACAAATCATCATACAATAAGGGGAAAAAAAATCAAGTTATAGGCTTTAATAAAATCGTAACAAGGAAAATTACCCGCTAAAATTCAAGAAACATGGTTCATAATTAAAGGAATGGACTGATTTTTTTACATGTTTTATTGAATAAAAACTAATCCTATATTACCCACATCTTAAAATGCTTAGCTAGATGAGATAGTTGAAACTGAATCATGATTCCTATAGTGTTTAAGTGGTGAACATTAAACACTGACTCGTTAAGGAGGCACTGAGGCCTATTTGCCAGATGCTGTAAATATAAAGCAGAAAACTAACCAGGAGATTCTAGCTTATTTAAGTCCCACAATAAAACAGATTATCTGAATCCTTTAAAAATAGTCTATAGACTATGTAGTCTTACTTAAGAGTTCAGCCATTTACACTTCCAGAATTGGAAAATGGTAACATCAAAAGGTATTAAACAATGTTCCTCTTTTTTCTAGTGAGGTCACTACACATTCATTAAGAATCCTCAAGCTCCAAGGTAGAGTTCCCTGTGGCATTGCTGCATATTTAACCTACAACAGAACACTTCTCAACAGTATATAATTATCCTTTAAAAATTTTTATCTGTCCACTGATAATATAAACTTGCAGAAGGTTTTTGTTGTTTTTTTTAATATATAACAAAGAAAGACTATTCCTGTTGAAAAACCAAAAGAAATCTGCCTGAATTAAAGAATAATCAACTTCTCCAAGGATCAACAGCATATAGATTTTTAATTAAAATATAAATTATAAATACCTCTTTTTTTCCTAACACATCTGAACCCAGTACAATTTTAAATTTCCCCTTCCATCTGTTCTTCTTCTGCCTGTTCTGTTCTACTAAATTTCTCAAGAAGTAGTGCTTTGGATCATGTCCATTGAAACTTCTGGTTCCTAGAAGGATGTGTATCAGTTCTGAAAATGATGTTTCAAGTATATATATATATATATACACACACACACACACACGTGTGTGTGTGTGTGATTAATCTCTAGGGGATTTTTCCTGGAAAGTACAATTCCCATCCCCCTAAATCCCTGAAATATATATAAATATATATAAAGATAGGTATTACATGTCAGTTAATAATAATCCCTAGAGGGAAGTGAACTATCTAACAATAGGGATATGATTAAGTTATTGTATATCTAGCTAATTGACAAATAGTATATTGGCATAAAAAGTAACATAAAATATTAAGCAAAAATTCACAATCATATACATATAATCACTTAAATTCAAAAAATGTGAGAGTAAATAAAGATAAAGAGATAATGAGAATATATAAAATTATAGTTATATTATGGTGGTAGTAGAATTATAGATATTTGTTTTCTTCTGATTTTCTTAATGGTATATGATTTATAAATGTAAATTATTTTAAAGTATCATACTTTATTTTCATGAATTATGATTATTTTTACATGTATTTGTGAAGTAGATTTTATTAACAGCTTGGTCAATTCTGTGTTTTGATTTCCTTTTGTTAAATGCCTATCATATGCCTACTACTGGCCCAGGTAGTTCTAAAAAGTAATTTCTAATCATCACAAAGTTCTTCTAAATTAAACTATCATCCCAATCTTAAAAGGATTAAAATGATTATGTAACTTGTCCAAGTTCACACAGCTACTAAACAAGAAGACTGGAATTTGATTCTGAGTTTTTGTATCATTCCAAAATGAGTTTATTTTTCTATAACTCAGTGACACAATAGGAAGCAGAGGCAAGAACTTGAGCAATAAGGCATTAAGAAAAGGAAAAATGGATAAGCAATACAGCATATTGGCTTGATAATTTGACTCTGTTATCAGTCTATTTTCCATTTAAAAATTACAGAGATGAAGTCAACAGATTATAAATCCTACCTGCTAGAATATAATTCTCAGCTTCAATCTCTGAGATAAGTACCTAAAGAATAAAGAACTCTAGACTAATGCTTTCCAATGGACTTTGCTTAAATGTTAAGATTCTTTATTTTTTAAGAAAAAGCATGTATTAGCTTCAATATCATTAACTATATGTGCTGTCTCTAAAATAGTTCATAGAATAATAATAAACAAGAGAACTCTCCATTCAAAAATAATTTATATTATTAATATAACCAACATTCACTTTTCAAAATCTAAGTCAAGAGTTTATTGTGTGGGGGCTAATTTGTCCTTCACTGGAATTCTTTAATGTGATATACAGAGGTAAGAGGATAAAGGAATAGCAGGGAATTTTTCAACTTAAAAAAAAAAAAAAGGATGCCTTTCCTAGTTTTGGCTGTTTCTCGCACGGACTCTCAAGTTTCAGGTTATCAGTGCCTTGACTGCTATAGCTCTACTTGTTGACATCTTAACCATCCCTTCAAAGAGCAAGACAACTGATTGGTTAGGCTGTCTTTCACAGTAAATTCATTATGAATTTTTTCTTAGTATTTTTTTTTGTTTACATGCCCAATATCCCTTTAAAATATTAAACAAAGATACACAAACATACACAATTTATATCATATATTAAATTTGACATATACATGCATATGTATAGTTCTAAAAATTTACTGAGGTGTGAGAAAATTAGGAAAAAAGGGAGAAGTTATTCAAAAGGAAAGAATATTAACAAAAAGTTAGACTCAAAAGATCAATGCTTGTCCTGATCTATTCATATTTCAATATTTTAGAAGAAAAGGTTAGTCAACTTCCAGAGTGGTATAGCTCAACAGATATACTAAATGGATTTGAGCAATTACCAAGATTGTGCTGTACAAAATGTTACACACTAGAAATAGAGCAAAGAAAATTAAATTTACAAATAGAGCATAAATCATGAAACAGAAATTTAAAAACAAATGGGATCAACATATATGAGAAGAGAAGAAAATAAAATATTTGGTTATGAAATAAGCTATAGAAGGACCCCAGTGCCTTAGTTTATGCTTAATTTCTTTGTCTTGAAAACTGTTCCCCAGATTTGTCACACAGCAATTTATGCTTCTAGTCTTTGCTCAAAGGTCACTTTTTCAAGGAAATATCCCTAAAACCCCTAATCTAGCTAGGCCCCCCTATTATATTCTGTTATGTTCCTTGTACTTTTTCTTTATGGCATTTACACAATTAATAGCATCTATTATTTAAATGATTATTTGCTTACTGCCTGTTTTACCCACTGATGTAGGGAAAGATAAAATAACTTAAGTTACCAATCTTAAACAGCAAAAATGAGATTTAAATGTTGCTCTGTCTGACTCTTAATATTCTTCTCCCATGACATACTGACATGAGGGGAAAAAAAGTGAATAAACAGCTACAGTAGTTAAAATCAAAGATGATCTCCAACTTGAGAGATCAGGCTTGTAATCATGAAAAACACAAAGTGGCACTTAAGCTAGAGATATTTTCAACCAGTGGAGATAGAAGGAAAGTTGTTTGCTTATTTTTAATTTTGGGGAGGATGGCTGGGAGAAAGAACAGAATAGTTAGGCAAGAATACAAGATAATGAGAGAGATATGTGAAAAGAACGTCTCAGGTGAGAGAATGGACCCAAATAAGATTGAGTTGAAGGATGTGGAATCAAACAAATTAGCAGTGGAGAGCCATTACAAGTTTTTGGAAAAGTAAATGAAATTAGTAAAGGTACCATGATTTTAGGGGATTGACTGGATATTAAGGAATGATAAAAGTCCATTCAAATTAAAACAAATAATTAGAAGGAATACATTTATCACAGGAAGTCAACTACAAGAAATACCACTAGACCTTAAGGGAATTGGAAAGAAAATCACTTTTACACACCTGCATTTCAACATGCATTTGTGGATGTATCTTTGAATATTTTATACATCTTTACTACTGTTCTTTCTGCAAATTAATTTCCTTCACTCTGCTCTTAGCTCCAAGTTCTCCTGACTATGGCTTTCACCTTGTTATAGATTGATGGAGAGGTGAATCTGGTTCTAGTTCTATATCAACAATATTATATAATTGAAGTTTCTGGATTTTGTGCCTCAAATTTTTGAGATATATCTAATGCACATGACATTCCAATCAATTCCTTTCAGGATGACCGGTATAAACATGGCTATCTAGGTCCAACCTTTTCTTTAGTATTAAGCATCAAGAATTGGCAAGGGTTTGTGCAATTCTACGAAAAAAGTGGTGAGATGGATAGACACTCTGAAGTAAGTGTAACAGATGGATTTGAGTGGGGAAAGTGAAGGTAGACAGACTTCTAAAGACATTATAACACTCTAAATAAGAGATAAATAATCATTGTGGCAAGTGTGAAAAGGAGAGAACTAAGTCGAAATTCATAATCAGGATAGAATTGGATAACTGATCAAATGGAAAACTGAGTGGGTAGTCAGAAAAAATTATTCAAAGATATCTCTAATGTTTCATGCCAGACTAGAGAAACAATTATTTTAGTTATATAAAACATTGGAGAATGGGTCTCTATACACTTTCCCTTAACAAGAAAATAAAACTGAGACCAGAAAGAAAAAAAATGACTAGTATTAATTAATAGTTATTTAGCAGTAAAGTAGAAATAAGGAGCAGGAAAATGAACTTGGCTAAGAGATGGTGGTAAAAATATGACAGGGTGTGCATGTGAATGCATGTATGTATCTGTGTAGTGGGAATCCTCCAAAATTTCCAAGGAAATGAATAAGAAAAATATTTCATGTGAAGAGTTGGAGAAGCTGTGTTCTAAAGGAAAGATGAAAGGATAGCAGAACTGGACACTGCATAAACTGTAAAAGCTGTTTAGTAAGAATAGGGATAGTCATAGGTAGTACAGGATTTTTTTTTAATCAACGGATGTAATTCAAAAACCAAATTTCTTTGGGCAGCCAGTAGTCAGCAGCAATTGACCAGACATCAGGCATTACATATGCACAACAAACCCAAGAAGAAAAAAGATAGTTTTGCTGGAAAAAGAACATATTTTCAATATTATATATTAATAGTTTGATTTTGGGATGTTGACAAGAAATTCAGATAGAGATGCCCTATAAATTATTGGAAGTGTCAGGGAGTAGAGCCTGGAAAAATAGTCTGAGTCAGAGCCATGTCTCTCTGTTTATATCTATCTATCTATCTATCTATCTATCTATCTATCTATCTATCTATCTATCTATCTATCCATCCATCCATCCATCTATCATCTATCAGAGCGAACTGAGTGTGTTTAGCAGGAAGAGAAAAAGTATAGTTTTATATTTGGTATAGGTTGTGAGTACAGTAGAGAGAACTGTCATTAAAGATTTTGGAAAACTAAATTTTATTATGTTTTATAATACAGTGAAAGAATTGTTTTACAATGGTTATACACCTCTCAAAAAAAGATCATCAAAAACCAAAATACATGAATTATAGGGTAGGCCTCATCTTGCTTAAACAGATCAATTATTTTAAGGGAAAAAACCTTATCATTAGTTAGAGATAATTTCAAGAACTACTTATTTGAATTCAAATAATTGCAATCCTAAGAAAGATCTACTTTGATTGGCTTGAAACTGACTAGGCAGGAAAGAGAAAAGAAGGAAAAACTTAAATAATATGACAGATTTCAAAGGAGATATAGGTGTGTGCATACAACTCACCAAAGATATAATCATTACACATATATGAAATTGTATCTGTGTAAACATGTATGTGTATGTGATCAGTATATGAAATAAAAAGGAAAACTGGAGATAACAGAACCAATGAAAGAATTATATCCATATGCCAAATTGGTCCAACAATTTCACTCCTGGGGAATCTACCTGAAAAACGAAAAATCACTAATATGAAGGGATATATATATATGTGTGTGTATATATATATATATATCTCCACACTTCTATGTTTTCTGCAGCTCTATTATAGTCAAGTTATTTGCAATAGTCAAGTTAAGTGTCCAAAGAGAGTTAAATAGATTACTAAGATATGGTATATATACACAACAGAATAACCCAGCTATAAAAAAGAACTCTTGCCTTTTGTGACAACATGGATGGAACTGGAGGGGATTATGCTAAAGAAAATAAGTCAGACAGAGAAAGACAAATACTGGATGCTGGTATCATTTACATGTGGAATATATTGAAAGAAAACAAAGGATCAGATAAAACCAAAGCAATTATAAGCTCTAGAAATCTGACAATAGAATTGAGGCTTCCAAGGGGGAGTAAAGAAGGACAGCAAAGTGGGAAGGGGTACAATGGTTTATGGTAGAGAACTTAGAGTGACTTCGTGTTAGGTGTAGTGTGGTGATATACACCTGAAGGATGTAATTCTGCCTCTAAATCATATACAATGTTGTAAACCAATGTTACCTCAACAAAAACAAAATAACAACAAGAAAACCTTACATACAGAAAATGCAAAAACAAGAAACTACAATGAGAATATGTGAACAAGAATGTTTATAATAGAACTTTTAGAATTATTAATTTAGAAAGTCAACAAGCATGTTAAATAATAAATGAAATATGCCTTAATAGAGACTTAGTGAACCAGAAAAGAAACTTACCTAGGCTATAATAAGAGAAACAAAGATATGGGAAATATGAAAGACATGGTAAATTACTGTTCTATTAAGTCTACAGAATGGTGGAAAGTTAATATGGGAAGAAACAATGCCTGATATTTTCAGGAATATGAAATATTAAAGAAGTTAATTATGTTTCATCAATGACCAATAAAAACAGAGTCACCACCAAGCACATCACAATTAAACTTGAATAACAGGCAAATATTACAGGTAATCAGAAAAAGAAAAGTCCAACTATAAAACAATGACAATTATAATTCTCATCAATATTATAGATATTATGGAAATAACACCTTCAAAATACTGAGTGAAAATAATCATAAACCTGTTAATTTTATGCCCAAATACATTATCATTCAAAAGTGAGGACCAAAGAAAGGTACATTTAGAGAAAGTATGAGAATATATCACTTTATAGATACTTATTGAAAACATGTCAAAATATGTACTTGACAAGACTGAAACTGATCCCAGAAAAAAGTGGAATTGTAAGTTAAGAAGTCAAAAGTAAACACATTGATTTGTTAAAATAAACCCTAAATGTGAAAACTACTTTCTAACTAGGAAAGCTTTTCCTGTTTTTTTTTTTTTTCCCCTAGATAATGTAAGTTTCGTTTTAATCATGTACTCACCTTCATTAGTACCCAGCACAAAGTGGACTTACAATTAATACTTCACGAATAAATGAATATGTAATGTGTGTATAAAACAGGTGTCTCATCTCGTTGTTAGTTAAAATTCTCTACTTTGCTAATGAGGAAACTGAAAATATAGAAGACTAGTATTATTTGACCTGATTTAGTCTATAGAAAAAGCAAAGATACTATGGGTGTCAAGAAAATTGTTATAGTTTCACTTATCATTGCAGGTCTGAGTCTATAGATTTAAGAGGAGATTATCTGTTCTCTAATTTATAATATGATATACAAGTGACACCAAGCAATTAAAAATATGTGAGGAAATATGTAGTTACATATATATTAAAGAAAAAAACAAAATGTTGTGAGATGGAGAAGTTCCTAAAATTTTTGACAAAAATAGAGCCATAAGAGCAAGAGAAGAATACATGAAAAGTTAACATAGTTTCCTATTTTTAAAATTATCAGAAATATCTTTTTAAGATATTCCATAATTTTTCAACTCCAGCTAAAGCAAAAGACATAACAGAAAATAAGTTGGAAATATTCTTAATTTTTATTTATGAATACAATTTGAATATCAAATTTACTCTTTCATTCACTATCACCTTCCTGTCCCTAGAAATATAATCTTTCACTTTTATTAACCTATTAACATTTGAGGTTCTCTTTCTTTGATATTTTTGGGATGATTTGAATGAACATTTTAAATTTTAAAAATGAAAACATTCTTAGCAAAGAACATTCTCAATATGTAAATATAATAACTGATACTTGAAACTATCACTTTTGGGGTTGGGGCTGTACATTGTGGATCCTCTCAATACTTTTGGGGTGAAGTTAATACATGTTATCATATCAAACAGCTAAGATATAGATATAAATCATGTGACCATAAAACAAGATGTTAGTACAAACAGTACATAAAACTGATTTTGATTTTCAAATAGAGTTCTTGTAAATATCTAAAACCAAATTCCTAAAACTTCTGAATAATTAGTTATAGGAATAATCTTTCTTCATTTTTAATCAATAAAAGAGACAAACAAAATGGCCAGGGTATTTATATGTGTCATTAAAAATTTCATACCAATGTGAAAACTGCTAGAACATAAAGCCAACATCATTTTAAATTTCATTTGCAGAAATACAGAAACTACTAAAAAATAAGAAATGGAGTAATGCAATAAAGAAATGAATTTCCTTTTTCTTGTTCTATTGAAGCAGTTTGAAATTAAACCAGAATCAGGAAGATTTACAAACTTGGTTATACTGAATTGCTTTTCTAAGAAACTGACTAAATACAAGATCATAATTTAGATAGAGGATCCCAAGAAAATGATGTAATTCCAGGGATTTGGAACAGTATTGGGTTCTGGGATTAGACTCTTTAATTTCCTGTCTTATACTTTTTCTTAGTTTTGTAAAATTTTATTTGCTTCTTCATTTCTTTGTTCATCTATCTTTTTAGTTCTATAATTTATGTGTTTCTACTGGGTGCCAGTGGCTTTTCTATAATTCATTTCTTCTGCCCCTAAAATGTACAACATAAAAGTCTCTGTCTATAGCTTGTATTCAAACCTTCTCCCCAATAACTCAAAATCTTTAATGACAGTTCTCTCTACTGTACCCACAACCTCCACCAAATATAAAATCAATTGCTCCCTTCTCTGGGTCCCCATACCTTTGTGTTCAAGACAATTATACATAGAATTTATCATACTTGCTTAAATAACTAAGAATTATATGAGATCCTAGTAGACAGCTGTCAGCATTTTCCAGCAAAAGTCATGCTGTACTTGAATCACATTAAAGGGATCTAGAGTAGTGTCAGGAGAAGAGCACAGGTGTGAGATTCCTAGCTTCTAATTTCAGTTCCACTTGAAAAGAGTTAAGTAAAACTTAGCCTCTTTGTGTTTCAGTTTCCTCATCCATAAAATGGATTTATAAAAATGGGTTGTTGTGAGGATAGAGTTAATAACCAAAATTAATTTAAGATAACCTGTGCTCAATAAGAAGTATTTATTGCTACTATTATTATTATTCAAGTAAAGATAGCCAAAGTTACTTGGGATTGGGACATTCTCCCTGCTCCCACTAGACTATTTGATTCAAGTGGAAAGATTTTTATTTCAAGAAGAAAAGATTTTCTTCTTTTTTTCACATTTTATTCTCTTCTAAGGTGGACTTCTTGTACAGGTTGTCTCTTGGGAAGATTACTTATTAAAATAAGAGATGTTTTCTTATGATATGTCATGTGATAATCTAGTTGGCATAAAGTTACCATACTAATACACACAGAGTTTGACAGGCTGAACTGAAGAGATTTGAGATGATAGAAGAATAAGTGTATTATCTTAGGAAGTGACAGTGGCAACTATGACTCACTAGCAAGTTTGTAAGTTTGACTATACCATTTCCATGAGAGATAATTGAACCCTGAGTGGTAACTGAACTCTAACATCTTCATTTATATCTTAATTGTGGCAATGTTAGTGCTATCTGGGAAAAATGGAGAGAGCAACATGTAGGTTAATTAAAAGGATAAGTGGATAGCAAACTATAAATTCATTGGGAAAAGTTATGTTCTACTAAAATTTAATAGCAATGAACATTTCTTAATGAATGTTTAATTTTATTATTTCAAATTTTTTTCTCTTTAACAAAATTTAGCTAGAAAAAAGATGATTTCAGACACAAGTTGAGGCATGAACCATTACTGTAGAAACACACACCTCACATGTACCATTTGCAGAAAAAGTAACTACTATTCCTTCTAAAATTTACGTAACTGCAAGGGAAGAACAGTTTGGAATGAAGCAATCAGTTTAGCGAGGCTCATACTATTAGGCTGTGGTCAGGTATTCCTGGGGAGAAGACAGCATTCAGGCAGAACCTGACCCTAATTCAGGGAGAATCAAGACCCTAATGTTTGCAATCTGGATCACCCCAGTTCTAGATAGAAAACAAAATGCTTAAAAGTATACTTGCACTTTAAAATTCACTGAGAACTTTCCTATGTATGATCTCATTTACTGTGCATAGCAAGAATTGGTTGTTCCTATTTTCAGGTAAGGAAATGGGGATCTGAGAAGTTAAGTTACTCAACTTCACAGAGCAAATAATGGTAGAACAAACCTAGGGAACTTCACTTATTCCTCAAGATCCTTAACTTATACTGAGGACTTTGATGCTTAGGGCTTCACTCTCTTGAGTGTTAGGGACAGGACATAACTGATTCTCAGTAACAGCTAACAACTTACACTTTTTCCCTGAATTTTCATTTTAATTTGGCTGGGAATATTCACACATTTTTATTGATTTATTTGTTCAATAAGCATTCATTAAGCTCTAACTATGTACCCTGTTCATGAGTCAGTATAAAGGTTACATAAAAATTTTAGGTAGGGTATAAGTCTACATATTTAATCAATGAGATTGAATCATATCTTAGAGGCTTCTCATCATCTTTTTCCTATTCAAATAATGATATTCTGATCTTGTCATTCTTTGATTATTAGTGGATTATCAGTTTTGTAAATCTGAATCAAAATCCCAAATATGTGAAAAGTGATAGATATTAGTTACTTAATTTTGGTTATGAGTTTACAGACTGAAAGGTCAATAATAATTTAAGTAAAACAATCAGTACAGTTATATTTAGTAAAGTAACTATGTTAGTATTAAAACATTATTCACCTCCATTTCAAGACAAGATAGATGAGGTCTAAAACTGTTCATGTATACACTGAAAGTAAACTGTAGAACCAAAACTTGAACTAAGAATTTTCATTAAACTAGATTTAAATAACTGAAACTAATTTATTTTCCTTGATGTATCTGTAACTGGAAAGATTATGCTCTTTCTAATATACATAAAATATGAACAGCCTTAATTATGAGGAAAATAATCAAGCTTTTTATTCAAACAGCTATCTTGAACCATCCCATTTTAAGGCTACATTAATTCTGCAAATTCTAAATCCCAATAATCTTTTTTCAAAATTAAGTGCGTAAATCTTTCTTGAAGAGTTTGAAAAGTTTTTACGTGTATAACTGCCCACTATTGAAGAATCTTTTTGACTATTAAGGAATGTTTTTATTTGCTTCAAGCTTTAAGATAAAAGTATTCTTACAGTAAATGAGGTATTATTTTTGTTTGTAGTATCCCTAAGAAACAAAAGAGGGATAGCATTTCAACCTAATAATGAATAAACTAAGATATTAGGAAGCTAATTTTTCTAATTTATCTGAATACTGTAGTGTCAAGTTCAGACATAGGTATAGAAGAGTTTCACTGTTTCACAAATCTAAACATCATTTTTAAAATTAACATTGATGGTATTTCACTGAACACAAATTTTAGGAAAGTAGAATCTTCCTTATCTATGTCAATTTTGTTTATTTTATACATTAACCTTGAAAAGTATTGCTAAAGTGCCTTCCAAAGGTGAAAGGTATGATGAGCCCTGGGGACACAGTGATGAGTGAAAGAATCAAGGTAGTGCCCATACCATGTGCATCACCTAGAGCATTGCTGACCACTAAAAAATGTGATTCATATGTTATTACACTTTTATTAAATTTTTTCATAGCCACATTAAGGAAGCAAAAAGAAACAAGAGTTAATTTTAATACTGTACTTAATATGTTTGAAATATGGCCACTACACCATAAACATACAAATATTTCAGGTATATGAAATTCTATTTTCAAGCTAATTTTAAAAATCTGGTCTACATTTTACATATATGGCACCTTTAAATTTGGAGTAACACACTTTGAGAGTTCCAGACAGGTGAGGTGTGGCTGGTGGTAACTAAATGGAGAGTACAGGTCTAGGGGAAATAGTGATCAAGCACAAAATGTGGACCTATTATTTTTTTTTCTCTTTTTCAAAGAATTAAAACAATAGTAGTTTTATTATGGGTCAACCTGAATCATAAAAATGTAGTCATTATAGAGAACGCAATCTTTTAACAGTATTTACTAAAATTGATTTTTATCTACACATATATGAACTGTATCATTTGTCATAGTCTTAATATATTTTAACATCATAATTGTTCTGAAAATAGGTAAAAACTTTCCAGTCTATATTTTTATATAATAACTATCTAATATCACAGTTTTATTTTGCTGTTTGCAGACTAGGTTCCTGAGACAGAAAAGTTAACTCAGTTTCTGACAGGCAGATTCCTAATTATGCCTCAAATTCACAAGCTTACAAATTCTAGATTAGTACCAGCTTTGTAACTAATAAAGCTTGTAACCTTGAGGAAATTATTGACCTCCCCTTAGTCTCAGTTCTTTCAGCTACTAGATGAGGTTTTTTCAGTGGATGATATCTAGGATGCTCTCTTAGCCCAGAGTTCTCATTTTTAGCACCAGAACATTCTGAATTTTCTTATGAATAAAAAGGTGTTCTTTTCTTCCCAACATGGGACAAAGAGAACAACAGACATACCTAGTTAGAGAATAATAGAAAGGATGAGGTAGAGACATGTTAGTGTGGAGTGGGGAGAAAAAAAGGGATATAATACAGACGGTAAATTTAACATCAGTATGCTAGTATAGACTTTTTGAGGATAAGATACCATGGATATTTAATGTTCACATAAACAACAAAAATTTAGTTCTTATCCAATGGCAAGAAGGAATGTGAGGTGTATAGTTTATAAAGTTACTTAGTATTTTCTTATAATATCTGAACAGAATTAAAGTCTTATAAAATCATGTCATAAAACCATAGCTACATAATCTGTAAATCTTGCTCTTATGATTTATAATTGTTTTACTCCTTAAACTATGGATAGTATTAAGATAGAGACATCCAATATCCTATTTTTTATAGTCTTTTTTACTTAAATAATAGGAACATTGAAAAGAAATTTTAAGACATTTGGTAAATGAAAATAATGTAGGATTTCAGATTGTTGAAGTTGAGAATTTACATTGGAATTCTATTAACTAACTGTGGGAACTGTAGTTTTGCTTAGAAACTTTTATCATGGAACACAGCTGTGAAACCACTTTGGCTTCAAACAGAAAGGCTGTAATAAAGCGCCTCCTAGCTAGACTTAGGTTCAAGAGGTTTATGATGACGATCAGCAGAAAAGATGAAATGTTTCAATAAGCTCCTCAGGCTGATTTAGTTAGCATTCACAAAGTGGAATAACCTATACATCACATACCCTTTGTTAGCTGGTTGTTTAGAATAGACGTATGAGTCACTGGATTTTATTTTAGCAATTGGGCAATGCAATTCTCCTTTTGCCCAAAATATTAAAATGCAGAAATGTGAAACTAAGAGAAGTAATGTCAGATCTTATACAGGATGCTTATCAATCACTATGATGGATCAAGAAATTCTGCTCTTGTCATTCCACATTTCACCTTGGTAGGCACAAATGATAAATTACTGTGTGTTAAGAGTGTGTGTGTGTATAATTAAACTACTCAGTAAACTACAGTATATATTTTAACATTATACTTGGGGAAGAAGTGTGGAGGGGGGAAGTTTGTAAAACTAAAAGAAGTTGGTGTGAGACTGGCAAGATTCTATCCTTTATGAATTCAAGTACAAATGGATCCCTCTGGGAGTTGGGGGATTAATATATTAAAAAAATACACATATATATAAATAACAGATACTGTTCAGAATTAATGAGGGTACCTGCAACAATGCTGGCAAGCTGCTGGGTTCTGCTGATGGGGTAGATACTGCGTGCTTGAATGATTGCTGAAGCGATTTTCTTGGCATGCTTCTCTTCCCCGTATGTTCTCAGGATGGATGCAAGTGCCTGTTGATCTAAAGCACTCACAACATCAGCAGCAGTGGGCATGTCAGGGTACCTGCACACAAGAAGAGCAAATTAGTTCACTGAGTTGGTTTTCATTGACTGGGGGTGAAACTTCAGACTTCTGAGACAGAAAGCCAGGCATACACAAAACAGGCTAAGAAAGTTTCTAAGGTTTTTAAAGGCTGAGACAGAAACTTTATGTGAACAAAATAGATTTTTCATTTCACATGCCATCATTATGGTATGAGGGGAAGTTATGTGACTTTCATCAAGTCAAGGGCAGCAGGAAGTTAAAATAGTTCAACCTTTAACTCACAAGGTAACTATTATTGCTCATGCTTATTTCCCCTAAACTGAAAAAATTCAAAATTCTTAGATTTAGTTTTTTCAAAATTTAAATTACTGTGTGAGCTTTTTTTTTTTTCCATGCAGAAGATGTAAAGCTTACAGACTGATAAAAGGCAACCTACACAAGGGAGGAAATATTTGTACATCACATATGTGACAAGGGGCTAATTCCCACATATACAAACTACTTATATAGTACAACAACAAAAAAAATGTCCGCCCAATCAAAAAATTTTTCGAAAGAAGACATTCAAGATGGCCTACAGACACATGAAATTTGGTTAGACATCATTTACTATAGGGAAATGTAAATCACAACCCCAGTGAATTGTCACCTCACTCCTGGACAATGACCCATATAAAAAGAATGGAAACAACACATGTTGGTGAGGATATGAAGAAAAAGGATCATTTTCCACTTTTGGTAGAATGCAAGTTGATGCAGCCTCTATGGAGTAAATGGTGTGGGAATTTCATAATAAAATAAAAATAGAAGTCTCATATGACCCAGTACATCTGCAAAGTAGTTACCAAAAAAATACAAAGACTAATACAAAAAGACATGTATGCCCGTGTTCATAGCAAAACTTTCCACAATCCCCAAGTCATGGAACCAACCTAAGTGCCTACTGAGAGATAACTGGATAAAGAAATGTGCATTATAAACTCAATGGACTACTACACTACTATTAAAAAAAAAGATGGGATAATGTCTTTTGGGGAAAATATGGGTGGAACTTGAGATGACTGTGTTAGATTAAATAAATCAGAAAATTAAAGACCGATATTAGATGGTTTTACTCATCTGTGAACTATAAATAACCAAAAACATACACTGGCAAAATACAACAAGAATCTATACAAAAAGGTAGCAGCTGGTCAATTTTCTTCACAAAAACTAGAACCATAAATGGCATTAGCATATATCACTTTAAATATTTGGGGTATCCTTGGTGACACCAGGGGTTCAGTCTCAGCACTATAAAGCTACTGGCAACCACTGTAGCATGAGTTCAATCTCTGGCCAAGGAGCTGACACACATGGCACAACAGAACTCTCTTGTCTTGCCTGCTGCTCCCCTCAGCAGAGTATTTCAGTAGATGCTTCTGCTCTGCTCCCCACTCTGTCTCTGGTGAGTCCTCACCCCCTGCACCTCTGGCCTACATCTCAGCTCTTGTCTGTATAAATAAATCTTTAAAAAATATATTTAACAATTACTGGCTATCCACCCATGACAAAAGGTCATCACGGGTAAAACTTGATGATCAACATCCAGTACTAAACAAGATTAGATGGCAATTTTATTTTTTTTTCAAAGATTTTACTTATTTATGCATACAAGAGCTTGGCGTACAGGCCAGAGATGTGGAGGGGAGACGGGGGAGCGTGAGAGGATTCACCAGAGACAGACTGAGGAGCAGAACAGGCAGATCAACTGAAATACATTGCTGAGAGGAGCAGCGGGAGAGGCAGGAGGGGTCTGCTGCATCATGTGGATACCCTCCCTGGCCAGGGCTCAAACTCACACTGCAGTGGCTGCAGAAGTCCCACAGCACGGTGCTCAACTGCTTGCACCACCAGGGAGGCCCTAGATGGCAATTTTATTTTTATTTAAATATTTTTTTATTCATATAAGAACTGGGGTACAGGCCAGAAGTGCAGGAGTGAGAGGCTCCACCAGAGACAGAGTAGGGAACAGAACAGGCAGATTTGACTGAAATACACTGGTGAGAAGAGCAGTGTGCAAGACCGGAGAGGTCTGCCATGCCCTGGGGGTCACTTCCCTTGCTGGCGGCAGGGATCGAACTTGTGCTACAGTGGTTGCAGTTTGCTTCATAGTGCATTGTTTAACCCAGTGTACCACCAGGGCGGGCCCCCTAGATGGCAATTTTAGATGAAGGGAACAAAGAAATACCAACATCTGATCAAATAAAAAACAATATATTAATAGCAGAATATAGCATTCATTTTGTCTGATCATTGCAGTTTAATTTAGGGAAATAGGTCATGGACTTCTCAGTGATTAGCTAATGGAGGCTGTACTTATTAGACAGTTCTGCTAATAGTACAGTTATTATTATTTCAGTTAGCATGTTGTATTGATCGTTTCATTTATGAGAACTTAAAATTATAAAGATATGGTAACTTTAAGACCTGAGGATCAAACCAGAGTGGACTTGCCTGGAAATATCTGAATCCCTCCTTAAAAACACTACACTGCACCCTGTAAACACCTAGTGTCTCTGAGAGAACATTCTGTTGTCCTTCACTTATCCTCAATTTTTGCCATGATCTCTCTCCCAATAACCCTCGTCTTCAAATTCTAACCTATAATATGAAAGTAACAATGCTTATCTCACAGAACTGTTAGAAAAATTAAGGGTACACACAGTGTAAACAGTATAATGAGTGGCACACAGGGAATATCAAAGATTGCCATTTGTTCCTTAAATCTTCCCCATTCCTGCATTTACCAATCATTATTCTTAGACAAATTGACAAAAATCACCACTGGGTCTTAGCTAATTATGAATTTAACTGCCCAAACCACAAAACATTAGAATGAATCTTGTTTATGATAGTAAATAGGATATGTATAGTTTTGTTTTACCAGCTCATTTCAAATTAGTATAGGAATACTTAGCAGTTTTTTATATGCTTTTTTACTTTTAAGAAAATTAAAACAGTATTTTGCTCAAAAATAGTTCAATGAATAATAAGCATCATTTTATTGTACTTGTGTTAACATTAAATAGCAGCATAGAAGAGGCCATAGTACTACAAGGCAAAAAGCAGCAACATCCTGGAAGGATGGCAGGCTGCTGGGAGACTTCCGAATAGGCTTTCATGTAGTGAAGATGTCAAGGTGCATGCATGCTTTGCACCCCCCAACTTAACTGGTTAAGAGATCTTGTCATTCCTCCAGACATAATCAACTTACAATGACTAAGGTTATTAGTGAAAAAAATATTAACAAAGTTGTGACTGATTTATTAACTACTATTGAAAACTGCAACTCACAACAGACTTAGATCCCCAAGTTCTTGAAGCTTTGAATGTCATTCCGCTACATGAGAAATGTATTAAATTTGAAAGCTATTGATGAAATTGGGTAGCACAGAGTAAACTATGTTGTAAGTATCAGAGTTAAATGGTGACAGGTTAAGAAAGCCTCACGCTCACATGTTCATCACCAGCCTCCAGGATCTGACCAGTCCTATAGAACCCCACTTGGATTAGCAGTACACCTAACTTGGACTCTCCTTTCTTTAAGAATTCACATGAACCCACCTCTTTTTGTATGCTACATACTTTCTTCAGAACTGTTAATTTCTTTGATTACAGTCTATGCTATCTACCAGGAAGCCATTCTATTTTTTAAGATATATTTGCTCAGTTCTAATCTCATCCATTATGTACCAAGTTAGAATTTAATTCTCAAGGGGAATCTTATTTTCAAGGTTTAAACTGAACCTCAATAACTCTGATTCACAGAGTACAATTTTCTAATAAATCTTTATATTAACAGCATAAGGGTTTACTACTATTAACTAGCTTCCTTCATTGTCTTTCAGAAGGCATCTTCCTTACCAAGATACAGATCATCAGAAATTTGCTTGACATTTTATGATCTCTGCACAAGAACCTCAATCTCCAAACATGAGAAGATATTTGACCTTTATTATAAGGATTTTTATTATTTTCTTTTATGATCATATTCTTCATTCTATGAATGCAAATTTATGCAAAAGAAAGTATAAGAATCAAAAAGAAGAAGGTCCCAACAAGTACAGGTCACCATCCAAATAAACAGGTCATATAACAACTCATGAATAGCTACCACAAGTGAAAAGAGTTTGTGGGAAAGACCTCAGCCAACTCAACATTAACTTGTTGACTTAAATTGGACATTCAATTTCTTATATATAAGTCCTTCTAACAAATTAGAAAATCTTTTTTAAAACTATGTTTTTCAGTAAAAATGCTTATACAGTTCTAGAACTTAACATCAGTAACAGTAACAGGATAATTTGCTTATTTAGATATGAGTATGATGCTTTTTTTAGGTGATAAGCTTTCTAATGTAGAACCTATGACACATAATTTGGTGGTGGGGATGGTAAAGGTGAGGAAAATACGATTAAGTTTTATAGGCATAGTGGAAAACAAAAACTAGTATTTCCAGGGTGATGATTAATGAAAAGGAACTATAAAACTGTCCTATGCAGACTTAATATAGTACTACAAATTGTAGTTTCTACAAAGGTTAAACCAATGAGAATATACAAGAGGCAAGAGAAAACACAATTGCTGACCTCAAGCATCTTGCTTTTTATACAGTATTCAAAGGAACATTGGTTTTGTTTACTTCCTCTAAGAGGCGTATAGTTGGTTGTGCATAGAACTGGAATCATTGTTTAAGAATCATATTTATCAAAGTCATTCATAGTCTAAAAGCCCACATTGTATCTATAAAAATAATTAGTATGAAAGTTATCTTCTTCACTACTTTATATAGAGATGCTGAAAGATTTTTTTCTTTTAAAATCCCAAATCTAGAAAAACACTATATAATGAGGAGCAAAAAAAATCTGATTTATTGTATATGGATAGTGTTAGGTGTATGAGTGTGGTGGGAATTCTAAGTTTTAAAAGGAAATTAAATTCAAAATGGTTTTGAGAAACTGACTTCTGGCTGTGGGGAAAAATGTATTATCAATACTCACCTGTCACCATCCATCCTCATGTCCAAGGGGCCATCCTTCCGAAGGGAAAAACCTCTTTCAGGAGTATCAAGTTGCATGGAGGAACACCCAAGATCTAAAAGAACTCCATCCAAAGTTCCTGGTTGCACCCCTTCTTTCATTAACAAGGCTTCTGCCTGGCTGAACTGGCCTAGTAGAGCTCGTATCTTTTTACTGTGAATAAACCAGGAGATGGAAAAAACACACTTCAAAATCTTCCTAACACAACTAAAGGCATACAGATTTAGACAAAGTACATCTTTGGTTTCAACACTAGAGATAATTTGACATAATTTCATTCTTGCTAGTAAACACAATTTATTTTAAACTTTGTGAAGGTATACAGCAAGTTTGTGAATTAGAAAAATTTCGTTGTCAAACCAGATATTTCACTTTCTCTAAAATTTTTTCTGAAATCTCTTGATTGCAAAACAAGCCTATGTCATTCTATCAGAAGAATAAGTTTCGAGATAACAACTGGTAAGTATGTAAAGAAAAGGGAATCATTGTCCATTGTTTGTAGTTAAGTATGTGGAAGAAGGGAATTCTTATGCACTGTTGGTGAAAGTGTATGTTGGGGCAGATGCTGGGAAACAGTATGGAGGTTTCTAAAAAATTTTTAAATAGAACTATTATATGATCTAGCAATTCCACTTCTGGCAATATGTACATCGGAAGGAAATAAAAACAGTATGTTCAAGTGATATCTGTATACTCATGTTCATTAACATTATTTATAATAGCCAAAACACAGAAACAACTTATGTGTCCATCATATCTGTGCTTACCAGATACAGGGGATAAAGGGAGGGGAAATTAGAGGAAGGTTTAGAGACTTCCAGTATATTACTAGAGATGTAATATACAACATGATGACTACAGGTAACACCACTGTGTAATGTATCTGAAAGTTAAAAGAGTAGATCCTGAAAGTTTTTATCAAAAGGAAAAAAAATCACTTCTTTTTCTCTACCTTTTTTGTATCTCTATAAGATGATGGGTATTAACTAAACATAGTGCAGTAATCACTTCACAATATATGTAAGTCAAATTATTATTTTGTATTCCTTAAAAACCTATACAAAGCTGTATATCAATTACATCTCAGTAAAACTGGATTAAAAAAAACTAAATTTAGTAAGGAAGTTGATTTAAATAATAAAAACTACAATCATAGAAAAATAGGTATCAAACCTCTTTCAAGCTTTGTATTTTTCCCATGACTTAACATAGATAGGTTGTGCTACACAGCTGCACAGCTGAACTGAAACTATGCCTAAGATCAGCACCTTCTTATAAAAGCAATGTTTTAGCTCTTAGCAGACCTTTTTGAAGTGAATGGACGATTCAGAATGACAGGCAGGTAAGGATTGGGATCACCTTACAGTTATACTAATTCTCCTTCCTACGCAGACTGAGATGCTGCCTTCAGGGTTCTTCAGAAGCCTTAGGGCAACTGGCACGCACTTTGGAAGAGGAATGAAAAAATTTGGGCAATATCTCCAAGACTTTGTCTACAGGTATGCAGTATAAGTATGGGTTTCAATAGTGATGGGGAAATTACATTTATGACATTTACTGAAAATACTATAAAAGAAGAACCTCACAGTTCATTGGTAACTTTTTCTTATATTCTTATGAAGAAAGTAATTTTCAAATTTGTTCACCAAACATTCATTAAATATCTGCTATGTGTCAGGCATTATGCTATTTAGAAGTATATAAAAATTAATAAAGCATGGCTTTTGGAATTTAGGGCTGAAAGAGATACACAGTTTATAAAATAATCTAGTGGGTGCTGAAAGAGATAAACTGCTATACCTATATCTGAAAATATAAAATGAATGTTTATACTAGCATTGGAAACACAGAAGTAGAATCTTGAGATTGCAAGGGAACCCACAAATCATTCATTTCAACTATTTAACTGAAGATTGTATCTTCATCTCCAACATTAACTGCTAGGGGTGGGGGAAAGAAGGAGAGTCATTGTTTTAATTAGCTCCCATTCACCTCTCATTGAATGGTAAAGGAGGGATTCCCATTCTAGAATTGTGGAAATGGCCACACAGTGGTTAAGGATAAGTTAGTTCCCCCACAATAAAAGGAGGGTATCCAACTCATAGGATCAAATATATTGTATTCATCCATCTTGGTTTTAAAAATTCTAAATTCCCATGGTTTATAAAATGCTTGATATGAAGGGAGCTTTTCATTTTCCAGGGTAAATAATTTTCAGTTTCATGGAGAGCACTTATTTGTGTAGAACCAATTATTTTTTTAATGAGCTGTTAGGAAAGTAATTTTAAAAATGTGAAGTCTGAGTACAAATTCTCAGGAAAAACTTTGAATTTGGAGACTACTCTTCTGAGACAGACTAGAAAACATTATTATATCTATCCCCCTAAGATATGACATCCCTCCATATTAACTAACAATATTAAATAAATGCTTAAGTACCATAGCACACAAGTGTGTAATTCAGACACACAATTGATACAAACATAAAAAATAAAAAAAATATTTATTCCTGGGTAGTATAAGCATCTTTACATAGCAAGCATTTTATAAACCATGGGAGTTTAGGATCTCGTACACACTGAATCACTTAAATTTGGCTTTGTGACAAAGCACTCCAAAACTTAGCAATTTGAAACAATGATCATTTATAAGCTCATATTCTATGGGTCAGTAATTTGGCCTGGGCTCAGTTGGGTGATTCTTTTGATAGTAGATTCACTGTGGCTTAGTCAGTCTCATGCAGCTTTATATGCCAAGAAGTTGGTTGGAATAAAGCTGGCAAATGGACCACATAGCTGACATTTGGCTGACTAGCCCAGGTTTCTGCACAGAGAGAAATAATTTGAAAAACAGGAAGGTAAGACAATCCCAATATACAAGTACTTTTTAACTGATTATGTCCAATTTTCTGACATCCCACTAGTTAGTACTTAGCTGAGTTCACAGTCAAGGGCTAGACACACTTCCTGGGCAATAAGGACATATTACAAGGAATACATACAAAGAAGTATAGTGGATACTTGTGCAAATATACCACATTCCTTCTGTATTTATGTTTCATACTTTCAAATTCTTTTGTTTAATGAAAGAGGAAACAAGTATTTTCTCTTTAGAGATTCTCTTTTGCTGATTGAGACCTTTATGTTACAGTGTAGTTTCTTGTTTAATACAATCACAAGAAACATGCCAGTGTGGTTGGTAGTTGATGTTAGCTACAGTTTAGAGGTAGAACTAAGATTCCAGAAATTTAAATATGGGCAGAGACCAATGAAGAGTCTGTAGCCCAGGGGTCTGCAAAAGCTAATACATTATAATCTGGGAGGGGGTAGCAGGTGGTAGTAGGGCATCTATAAAAATGCAATAAGTAGGGAACTAGTCATGACAGCACAAAGTAAAAGTCACAGCAAATCTGGTAATAAGAAGGTGTCAAACTATCTCCCAAGAGAAATAAATTATCTAGTAGTAAAGGAATTAGTGTTGTAGGCAAGTAAAGGGGAAGAAATTCAGGTATGAAAGAAAAAAATTAGAGATGTGATTTATTAGCAATGACCTAGTCACTAATGCTGAGGTATCAAGGAGCAGTAGCAATACAACTTGATACTAACTCAATCTACAGAGCAGGCCAGCTCTATTTCACTGTTGAAAATGCTGGATGAAATACAAGGGGGCCCTGAACTAGCCAGTGAATATGTAGAGAGCTCTGATCATGTAGACAAAAGTGATGAGCAGGGTAATGCAAAGCGGAGACTTTTTTATATTATGTATTTTTTTTTACAGCATTCTTCCTTTTTGTACAGTGTATGTTTTCTCTTCTCGTATATAATCCCCATGAAATTCCCACCACCAGTTCACATGCATACCATTACCTCAGTCCCTTGTGCTCCACCCACCCATCGAGACAAACATTTCTTAAGAAACTGCCAGTTACAGTACCCAGATATTTAATGAATCCATTTCACTGAACTTAAAGTGAATTAAATCCGGGGTTCACTTCATCATAAACCTTAACCAATACTTTTGTATATGATATCCCCTAAAAGGGTAAGAGCAAAATCCAAATAACTTTTATGGGTGAAGGTCTGCTTATTATGGACCAAAACTCTTCTCGTATTATTATCAGCATTAAGTTATGCAAATCCCAATGTGTTACGTACTTTCTAGTCACTAAATTTTATAGATATGTAGGCACAAAACACGTACCATGGCTGCTTTTACCACTTTATTAGGCATCCCAAACAAGAAATTCAGACTGAGTCAGAGTAACACATGAATATATAGTTTATATATCATTATGGTGAAAGCAAATTTTTTGAGAGTTTTCTATGTGCCACAACTGTGCTAAAGGTTTTCTACTTATTAGATCGTTTCATCTTCATAACCCTATGATTTTTAAAAAAGATTTATTCACTTATTTATGTACTTTTGCATAGAAGAACTGGGATTCAGGTCAGAGATGCAAGGGGTGAAAGGATTCCCTAGAGACAGAGTGGAGAGCAGAACAGGTGGACCTACTGAAATATACTGCTAAGGGGGAGCAGCAGGCAAAACAGGAGAAGTCTGCTGTGCCATGTGGGTTAGCTCCCTGACTGGGAATTGAACTCAGGCCTTGGCAGTTATAGCGGTGAGACTTAACCTCTAGGCCACCAGGGAGGCCCAAACTTGATGATTTATATTACATTATATGACATTAAAACCTACATTCTGTAGATGAGTAAAAGAATTACTCAGGTTGTATAGCTAGTGAGTCATGGAATTAGAATGGAAGCACAGCACTTTCTGGCTCCAGAGCCTATGTTCTTAAGAAATACAATGTACTACCTCTCAAGTTTCTAATTACTTAGCAGCATTTCAGGTTGCCAACTCTTCATTATTATGATCTTGTGATGATACACAAATCTACCTAGTTTTTCTGAATTTTTAACTAAAATGATCTAATTGCTATAATATTTGCCATCTCTTCATAACTATGGATCTGCAGATTCAGCACTCAACAAATATTTGCTGAATAAGGAATATCTGACAGGTGTTGGATGCAGGGATATAAAAATGAACAAGAAGACAAAATACAGAAAGCACACAGGCAAATATAAAGAAATCACTGAGAGGGCCTCCCTGGTGGCGCAGCAGCTTGAGCACCGCACTTTGAAGCATTTGCAGCACAGCAGCGTGAGTTTGACCCCGGCCAGGGAGGGAACCCACATGGCGCAGCAGACCTCTCCTGCCTCACCCACTGCTCCCCTCAGCAGTGTATTTCAGTCGATCTGCCTATTCTGCTCCCCACTCTGTGTCTGGTGAATCCTTTCACCTCGGGCGACTTTAATCTGTAACCCAGCTCTTGCATGCATAAATAAATAAATCTTTTTTAAAAAGCACCGAGGATGGCTTATTTCTTAAGACAACAATGGTACAGTGAAAAGGAAAAACAACATCATAAGGTTTATGTTTAAATCTTAGCTTTGAGACATATTAATCCTGTATTAATGGGTAAGTTATTTAATGTTCCTGTTTACCTGCATCTCATGCATTTAAGTTTTACCCTCTGAGGTCATCTAGTATGATAGAAGTATCTCAACAAGTTCTAAAGTTAGACTGAATAAGAATATGAAACTTTCTAATTATTTATTCCCTCAAGTCTCAGATTCTTAATTTGCACTATACAGATAAGACAGCACATGAACTTCACAGATCTTTAATCAAGAGTGTATTAATGTACATGAGAACACCTGTTAATATGCAGTAGGCATAGGAAGATCCTGAATAAATGTTACTTCAGTCCTTCTGCTATAAGCTGATTTTCTTTCCTTAGACACATTTCTTACCATTTTGGCACTATGCTACTAAATGAGAGTTGAAAACAATTGGTGAGGTTTTGTTCCAAGCACCAAATGCATGACATACTATGAGAATTTTTCTGTAACATCTTTTATGACACTACTGGGTTATGTTTCTTCTTCCATTTCCTATACTTGTTATAGTTTGAGAACTGTTCACGTTTGTATATGATAATATTTATCATACCACATAGAGCTTTTTGCATATATATGCCTATCCAACACACTTATTTTGTATTAATTATAATCACTTTAAACATGTTTGCTTGAAGAATATTTATATATACTGTAGAAATTGAAATAAAAGAAATTGTTTTTGCTTTGCATAATTTGCTAAAAACCTTTAAGAGCATCATTTTTATTGGCTACTGTCTTCCCTTCAGGAAATGCTTTAAAAATCCTAATATGCAATTGTATTTCTATCACTTAGTAACCCTTTCACAATTTATTCAGTGGTGAAATCTTTCCTTGTTCTGAAAATAAACAACTTAGGAGAATGCCATAAGTTTTCCAGTCAACAATATGTAATAGACAGTCTAATAGCTTCTGTGAGTTTCAAACAAAGTCAACTCTCAACTACAAAAGGAAAGAACAAGTGAACATGTACTAAATAATTACTAAATATCTGGCACTGTTCTAGGCACCAAGACACAAATAATTAAAACATACAATCTCAAAGACTGCAATGCTTACATTCTAGAGGATAATCAAAATCTTTACATTCAAAGACTTCTATTTCTGTCTAAAGCAGTTTAGCTTCATCATACCAGTCTCCGCATGGGAGAAAACACATAAACTGGATTAAGATAATCACAGTTACCTATTGAAGAGATTAGAGAATTATAAAACAAGACTTGATGAAGAGAAATGGGAAATGAAAATAAATAAGCCCAGTAATGAAAGGGTTTCCCTCAAAGCCTTTGAATGCTATGCATGTGAAAATTGAGCAGAACTTTTGGCAGGTTCAAAGGATGAGAGGACCAAAGGTTGAGTTCAGAGTGTATCACATGTCCATATAACCAGATAAGAGACCCAGGAATTCTATATGATCAAAAGAGTTAAAACCAATGGTGTAGACCAAATACAGATCACACAAAGCCTGAGATCCAGTTTCCTATATAGTTCAATCCATATTGCACTAGAGTGATATGATCTTGTATGAACTACCTGCAAAAATGACAATAAATTATATCTAGAGATAGATTATCTCTCAAGTTCTCATATTACCTCCATGATTTTTCAAAAGAAATTGTGAAATTAAATAAAATATTACTAGATAGATCCAGATATAAAAATACCAGAGGAAGAGTGGGGAGCAGAGCAGGCAGATGACTCAAGGGATAAAAGAAATAGACACAAAAAAATAGTTATCAGAGCAGTCATTAAAATGATCAGTATGCTCAAGAAAACACAGAACAAATTAAGTAAGTTTGGTCTAAAAACTGCTTTATAAAAAACAGCAAAATGAAAGACCAAACCGAAGACAGAAAAATAAAGGTTTAAGAGTTGCTTAGAAATAATCCAAAAATGGATAGGTAATATTAAGGTTAGTTCAGTAGAAAGCATTAGAACTGAAAAGGCAGAGAAAATAATTTGGGCAATATAGAACAAAATGTACATAAGACACGTAAGATGATTTAACAGATTGTATAAATGGAGTTCCAAAGGTGAAAAGAGAAAAAATAAGGTAAAAGCAATACTTGAAGACATAATGACCAATAGTGTTCTAAAATGATTAAAGATTTCAAACTAGTGATTCAAAAAGTATAATAAACTCCAACAAGGACACACTTTTTTTTTAAAAAAATCCATGCTATCATAGTTTAATCTGTGAAAACATAAAAAGTTAAAATACTAAAAAAAGAAGAAAAAAGATATATTATATTCAAAGGAGCAACAATCAGAAATGAAATATTAAAAGGCAAGAAATAAATCACAAATTTACTCCAAAAATGAAAGAGAACAAAAATATTTTCAGATAAAGAAATCTGAGGTAATTCACTACCAGCCTACTATTACTAAAGAAATACTAAAAAATGGTTTTCTTCAAGTAAAAGGGAAATAATCTCAAGTGAAAACAAAGGAATGAAGATGAAATCTAGATGAATATGAATTGTGTAAGGTAAGTTTCTATGGATTAAAGATATAAGTAGGGTGAAAACATATGACAGTGGTACAAACATCAGAATATGGTAAATACAGTAAAGATGATTTAAAGTTTTAGTAATCTAATTCCAATGTCCAAGAAGAGGTGAATGTGCTTTATTATCTTTTTTCTTTTTGTAATTATCCTATCTCTTCTGTGTGTTTATTCATGTACTGTATTTTTTTACTATAATTTTTAAGTTTACTCTGGAGATCAAACATATATATATATATATATATATGCCTTACGGAAGTTTGATATAAATTAGCACATTTTTAAACTCAGTTCACAAGGCTAGCAGGTCCTGATTCGTAATTCAACTGATAAAAAAAGAAAATAACAAAATACATCACCATATCACCAGTGCACCATCACCTCAGTCCCTTGTGCTCCCATCTTCCCTCAAGTATATGTAAATTTTAAAATATTTTAATAATAAAAAAAAAACAAATGTTAAACCAACTAAGCATTCCTAAGATGTTCTCCAATTGGCCATCGTGCACATATTTCTGGCTTTGATTTGCTAAAAATATGTCAGAGATCTGTGTTCATGAGGAACAATGGTTTGTAGTTTTTCTCATTGTAATCTTTGTCTGGTAATGCAACTCTCACAAAACCAACTGGGGTTTGTTTTGTCTTCTATGTTCTGGAATAGTTCATGGGAAATTGGTATTAATTTTTCCTTATATTGAATAAAATTCACCTGTGTTATTAAAAAAAATAACAAAATACAAGCATAACAAATCCATCTAAATATGTAAGAGATGATATTACTAGACTGACATCCAGCTGGTAACCTCAATGAAGCAGCTGACCATGCGGCAGTGAAATTAACAATAGTAGTCAGGGCGGAAAGATAGCTTTTCTAATCATCTTAGAATAGTCAGGAATCCACAATGCTTATTAAATGAATATATAACAGGATTTAAAAATTTTTGGAACTTTTCTAGTCTCAGTTTCAGGTTGATTATCAGATACAAAAGTAAATACTGAACAAAAATACAATTCCCCAACTACAAAGCCTAGAGAAGATTTCAATGCACTTGGGCCCATCACAGGTCTATTTATCTACCTTAATATTATAAAAGATCTTAAAAAATGAATGAGAGATTTTTTTATAAGAAAATTTTCTTAGCCTAACTGCTTCCTTAATATTGTTAGCATTCCCCAAAAACAGATGAGTGGATCGGGAAGCTGTGGTACATATACACGATGGAATACTACTCAGCAATCAGAAATGAAAAACTAGACTCATTCATGGGAA
>JAGFMF010011862.1:7852034-7902359 GCA_019455555.1 Galemys pyrenaicus
TGAGGTGATGGTGCACTGGTGAGATGGTGATGGGGAATACATGGGGATTACAATTAATGGCAAGTATATGTAAATTTTAAAATACTTTAATAAAAAAATATTGTTAGCATTCACTTTATTCTTTTCTATATTATACTTAAGCACTGAAACCTTGATTTAATTCTCATATTTAAATATCTATTTCCTCTGTCCTTAAATCTGCCTGTCCCTTTAATCCCAACTCCACAGTCTTTCATTCTGTGCCATATTATGTATATATTGTGTCAGTGCTTGATGAAAATTTCTTCTAGATTTCTACAGTGATTACTATTTGCTTGGCACTCAATATGTGCTACTTTGTGATATTCTCTCTTTAAGAATATGCTCTACTGACTTCAGTGATGGTGCAAAGGTGAATTGGTGGTAGAAGCGCTATTGGGACTACAACCAGAAAAGAAAGCAAAAATTGTAAAAATAAACTAATTAAAGTTAAAAAAAACTGCTTCTGCAATTAGACCTTCAATCTCTAAAATGTCATGTTGACCAGATCATGTGTTTTTTAGTATCTTTAGCAGTCATATCATGTGTTAGTATCTTCAGCAGCAAAACATTACATATGTTCAGTAAATATTTTTTATGATATAGGTGATAATGATTTTGAAAGATATTAACATTTTTAAAAAAGGCATCAGAGATGAGATAGTCTACGTTCCTTTACCTATCATAATTAAATGTGATCAAACTGTTAAGAAAGAAATGTAAGATACATAGAAAACTGACCTAGACTTTGGAAGGGCTAGGATATATCCCATACGCTTAAGTCAATACAACTCTCATATTTTTAGAAGTTTATTTTTCATATTTCTAAGAGCTATGAAAAACTTTATGGAACAACACTGTAACCACAGTAATTTAAAAACAGTGTATTTTAAGTTTTTGTTCATGATAATCTACTACCTACAATATCCTGGAAAAACTAAAATATATTCAAGGAAAAAAAATTCTAGCATATCCTATTGACAAAGGAAATGAAATCCACAATTCATACAAACCAAAGCCAAAGAATTCACTAAGGTGAATTTAATCATTCAGAGATGACTGAAATACTTTACTTTGAAAGATTGGGTTATAATCACAATACTATTTAAATAAAATTCCTCTTAGAGAATTCTATATTCTGGGACATTAAAATTACCTCAGCATGGAAGGGGGGTGTATTACATTTTATTGCATATGCAGAAGATCCATTTTATGTATAGTATGTTTTTTTTGAGAAATAATTACCAGACAGTATTTGCAAAATGGTCATTAAATTGCTCCTTCTCTGATTTCTAATATGTTTTGTATGCTACATAACTGTCTCCTTCATACTACCTCTTATTCTAATCATCTAGAGAATTTAGTGCGATAAATAGAATAGTAAGTGTCCATATCTTTGAGATATCAGTTTCTAAGACTTACCCTTTGACATAATTCTGATGAACCCAACCTCTAACCACCAACCATATTTATTGCCAAAAATATTTCACTAATCTAACATTTATTCAGGAAATTATGTCATGACTGAAACATTAATAGTTTTGAATGTTTCACATTGTAGATGCAGGGTGCTTGGATGACTGCTTGAATCCATATCTGAAATGTCCAGATGATTTAATATAGCATTCTCTAATTAAAGGCATATATATCACAATCATCTCGCGAGTATTTACAAAGAATGCATATCTTAAAACCAAACTAAAGACTAAGCAAGATTAACATTATATATTTAGGGTGGGGGAGGAAGTTCATAAGGGTTTCTCATTCAAAGCTCTCTATAACAGAACACAATTGCAGATATGTTACAAAAAGTATGGTCTGCTTATAGCAATATAAATATAAACTGACTTTGTCTAAAATCACATTCATTTTCCCCCAGGAAATCTCATAGGAATGTTCTAGATAATTCTAAGTCTATGTGGAATCCAGTTTTAAAAAATCAAAAGAACAAATCATCTACCTTTTTAAGATAAATGTTACTACTCTATGCATGCATTAATGTTTTTGAGATTTTAAAGAAAGTCAATCTGCCAGAGACATTTTTTTGTCAGGTACTATGTTAGATAACACAGTAACAAATGTAACTCATTCTTACACAGTGTAACAAACTATAACAAATGTCACAGTAAATAACAGTAGCACAAAATTTGAGTATTCACAATGTTCTTTAACTTGGATGATCACATATTAAACTTCATCACAATCCTATAAAATACATAATGTATTTTTCTTCTGTATTTTTCTGTAAGACTACCTAGGTAAACAGGGAACAGAATGGGTACTCCATAAATGTTTGATAACAAGTGAAATGCTCAAGGTCACACAGTCAGTAGTGGTAAAACTGATAATTAAACTCAGGTCAAGTAATTCTAAGACAGAAATGTTAAAGTATTACTATAGATAGATTTGAAAGGTTGATTCAGGGCATCTGTTTGCATACCACTCCGACGAAACTAATTCAACAGCTTCTTAATATAGTAATTTCTGAGCTATGTATACTTTTTTTAAAAAGGTGAAACAGCATGCCAGGAGAAACATTCTATTCACTGCTCTAGTTTTAGCATCCAACCTTGAGGGGGAGAGATTGGTAAAGAAAAGGAATTATAAGATTTATGTCACCAATGTAGATGGTTAGGTCACTGACAGGTATTCTATGACTGAAATTATCTGCGTGATGACAAATCTTATTGTACTTGCAAATAGAAACAATCCAAACAAAAATAGTGAATCAGAATTAATCAAATTTGCCTCATATGGGCACAATTAGTTCAACTCTTAAAAAGTAGAACAATAAAATCTGAAAATGATTTTTCAATAAGTACTAATTTATTCAGATTTTGGTGTGAATTATTTGGGTTATTTCATTTGTATCTAAATGTGCTTTACAATAAGTATTGGTTCAATTACTATTTGTAGGAGTACCTGACTAAGTGTCACAACATTCAGAAACACTGTGTGACTACAGGCAAATTGTTTCTATAGGTGTGCCTGGCTAAGCATTAGAAAATACCAGAACTGGATTAAAAATATCTTTGAAATACCAGAAAGCTCATTTTCAGTAATTTTCAGATAATAATAATAATTAACATTAATTGAACTATGTATCAGGCCCTATTCTGAGTATTCTTTTATTTAATGAATGCAATGTTCAAACACATCTCAGGTAGGTACTGATAGAACCTCCCATTTTAAAGATGAGGAAACTGAGGTAGCAGCATTAAGAACTTGCTTAAAGGTTACACAGCTGGTTAGTAATAGAGCTGGAATTCTAACTCAGGTAGTTTAGTTCTAAAGCCTATACTATTGCACATATGTCTTATTGCCTATGCAGATAATATTTAACAAATTCAAAAATACAAATCATTGATACCTCTTACTGAGTCATTACTTTGTGTCAAATAACAAGTTGATATTTGTTATTTCAATTAATCCTTACAAAACTAAAAATCTTTGAGGAAATTATAAAGGTACCTATTTTATAAATTAGGGAATTGACTCAAGTTAAAAAAAAAAACCTGTTTATTGTCAGAAATTCTGAGATTCTAACCTTATTTGTTCTACTTCAAAAGCATCTAAATCAATGTACATACAATATTATCATGCTCCATAAGAAATATACTATGTTTGGAATTGGAACTCACCCTACACATACTGTATCTCAAAAGAGACTTGGTGTGTTTCATGGGGAAAGGATAGAATTTAAAATTAATTATCACGTGCTGAAAATGATACTGACATGGAACATAATTCCTATTAAGTTTATATATAAGAATTAGAATTATCCAAGGAGAAATAATATGAGAGTTAATGAGTAGATAATATATAAAACAAATAATAATACTAACAGTTTGATTTTGTGGTTTTAAAATAAAGTTTGAGAGAAGTAACCTTCTCTCCTCAGATTAAATACAGACATCTCCTTACTGACATAACTGTTCTTCACAAACATGTATGGCAATGCTGTTAAACAGTATTTTAAAACCAGTTAGGTCACTAAGAAAAATAAACAAAAACTTTTCCTTTTCTTAATTCCAAAAGGTGGTCCCATCAGATTCAATTTGAAATGCACTGGCAGAGCTCAGCATATAGGCAGGCGCTTAGCCGACTCAGGAGTCAAGAGACTTTAACTCCACGCATGAATGCACAGTTCATATTTTAGTCCATTGGGGTGGGTGGGGGAACAAAGTTAAGCAGGAGGAAAACCTGTCTATAACTGATTACATTACATTTGTACAAAATGATATTCCCATCAATTCTTAAGAATCTATTGTTGGTGATAAACAAACGAAAGTCTAAGAAATCCTCTTAAAATAACACTAACAGCAAAAAAAAATCACTAAAATGATAGAACCATGAAGTTAAGCAGAACCTACATTCAGAGCAATAAACAACAATAACATGGAGCTAATCCTTTTCTGTGAAATTTTAATCAGTCTTGAAGTTAAGAAAAATAAAATCATAACACATGGCTTTTAGGAAGTTTTTAAAAGACTATATGAACAATATTTAGTTAGATATATATACATACACATATATTTGAATATTTATTATACATCTTAGGAATATAAAGCACATGTATATTATATACACACACATGCATAAATATGTGTCTAAAACACAATTCTTAGTTCTGAGGGGAAAGAAATGTAATTGGTCAAAATCAGTCATAAAATTTTAACCATGTTTCTGCAAAAAAACAGCAGTGCCAAAGGGTAATGCATCGCTAATGGTTTCCAGAGGAATAAATAGCTACTCTGACGTCAAAACTTTGTTACACTCCAATAACTGGCTCACTTGGGGTTTCAGGTACAGCAAGTTACATGTCAGTTTTAAATAAAGTTATAAAAATAGAATGCCTGGTGAACCATATTGTCGCTATGCAACCTGATACAATAAGATTTATATCCAATAAAACGTTAACAAAGGCAATAGATAATACAAAAATAGTATCCGGTGGCTTAGGATACTCAGCTCCTTAAATTTTAGATTAAAAAATACTATATTTTACTCTATCTTGTCCCAGAGTGCTATACAACTGAGTTATCCACTTTTAGCACACTTGTCAAATTAGAAGTATTTATATATCCCGAAGCCAAGTGATTCATGCACTGGTAAATCTCCCTTGATAGATATAATAATAATATTCTAACCAGGGACTTGGAGTAATAAGGAAAGGATAAGTCTACAGAATGTTAAAAATGGGATATTATTCGAGTTCATACAGGTTAATAATTTTTTCAAAGGGAAACTGCTCAAATAAATAAGGAAATTTATGAGTAAAACAGACTTGTATCATCTTACCCTAGAACTAGACTTGAAAATATAAGATGGTAACTTCAGAAAGTATGCTCCAATCATGTATTATATTTAATAATGAAAAGATGTTGACACTGAAAGTCTCATCTTAAAAGGAATACAAATGAGATCTTAAAAGTCTTAAACAATTCATCAATCAGAATGGTAATCTGAATAATGTTTCCTACATCAGTGTCTTGCTATGGACTGAGTATATATTTGTGTAAAGAAAGGAAAAAAAATTCTTGTTTCAGAATAGTATTTACTGAAATAATATAAAAACAAAGTAATATATGTTTAAGTTATAAATTTAAAGTATTATTTCATCAATTTCATATTAAAAAGAAAATATTTTATTCTTATATGTAGACATTATATACTGGAAATCCATCCATGTGTGTATTTATTATATTCCCTTATTTACGAGAGGGCTGGAACAGAGAAGTGAACTAATATCTCTACTATTTACCAGATATTAACTTCAACCCAATTAATAAGGTCTGAGATTCTTCTTCATTCATACATACAGGGATGATAACTACATGAAATAATGTAAGTAAAGTCTCTAGACAGTGCCTTCACATACAATATTCAAGGCACTGTCCTAGGTTACTGAGAATCATCAGTGAACAAACTAAGAAGTAGTCTCATGAAGTTGTATTTTAGTAGGGTTGGGGGATGAAAATTGCATATAAATGAATCAATTAATAGGTGATAAAGAACATCAAAAATACAAAGTATGTTGAGAAGAATAAGATCAGATCTGTTAGGCTTGGAGGTTTTAATAAAGTTGTCAGGTAGATCTCATTGAGAAAATGATATTTGAATGAAGACTTTAAAGAGGGTAAAGGCCGCCTTTTCCGGGTGAGGAAATAGTTGGTAAAACAATCTTAACTCACAAAAACATGCCTTGCAATTTTGAGTAATAGCAGCAAGGAAGCCATAGTAAAGAGAGAAAATCAAGAGGCAGAAATGTAATGAGAAGGCAGGATATCACAGGGATTTGAGAGCTGTGGTAAATTCTTCAATCTCAGCCAAATAGCTACCACTGAAGAGTTTTGAGCACAGAGTGACATTACCTGAATTTTTTAAATTGAAATAACATTGCATTATAACATTATATAGATTTCAGGAATACATTATTTATAAACCAACCTTTGTAAATATAAGATTATGTTCACCACTTAGAGGCCCATGTTTTAAAAGGATCATTAATGGCTGCTTTATTGAGAACACATTGAGGAGACAAAAAGATTGGTAAAAGGTTATATTGTAGTGATCCAGTAAGAAACAGCAATTAGTAGCAGGAATAGTGGAAGTTAGGAAGGTAGTACAGTCTTTGTATTCATAATATATTTGGAATTTATAGGTAATAAGATTTCTGCTGAGCAGGATATATATAGGGTGAGAGAAGAAGAGAGAGGTAAACGATGACCACAAGGATTTTGGCTAGATAAGTCAAGTTTCAAGCAAATTATCAGGTGTTCAATTTTAATAACAGAGATTTCTTTATCCAGTGGAGATATCAAAAAGGTATTTAAATATACAAGTACGGAATTCCAGAGATACAATTAGAATAAAGGTTGTATTTGAAGACTTTAAAGCTGTTGAGTTCACCAAGAATGTGAATCTAGACAGGGAAAAGAGAACCAAAGAACATTAACACTGAAAGATATTTAAAAAATTATGACTGACATAGGTGTATTTATATTTAAAAGTAATTGCAATAATAAATATTCATTAAGATGGTCACCAGATACTGTATTTGGGGCCTCTGTGTATGTGTGGCTAGAATCTAAGAAGAATATTACAAAGGCAAGGCCTGCAGGATTGACAGTTTTACTTACTTAGCATGCTTTCTCTAAGAAATTTATTTCTCCAGTCTTACTATGATGGCACCAATAAATTTCTATCTTAGCAAACTATGGACTTCATTATAGCATCCCATAGGCTATTAAACTGGTTGGATAATTCATATCTTGTAAACTTAGAGGTCTGAAAAGGGAAAGTGGCAGGGGAAGGGCATGAGGATCACAACTGCCTATAATTTATTCAGTAGTTTTGATACAGACATATTTATAAACTTTAAAATATCTATTTTGTTTTCCCACTGTTATCTACAGCATCAAACACTTTGCTAATTGCCACTTAATCACATCCATCATTGCACAGGAATTCATTACACAAGGTTTATTCTATACAATTGTCTTGATATCCATCAATCATTAGAGATTTGTTCACTAGCTGAGCAATGCATTATGGTGATTATTATTGATATAAAGCAATACTACAAGCAAATTCTTATAAGATTTCTTTCACCCAACATATACACCCTTAAACATATTCATCAGTAGTCAGAATTCACAATTTAAATAAATCTCTGAGATATAAGCCCTTAATACAAATAAGGAGACACACTAAGAGAGGGACAGCAAGTTTTCAAGTTCAAAGGTAATTACTGGGTATCTATTCAGAATTGAAGTCTACTGCAAGGGACTGTGAACAGAGTACAAAAATGAATGCATGTATTCAGAAAATGGTATTCTAGGGCACTCTAATAATTTACACCTTCATCATCTAATATACAGAGCAAAACCTTATTACACAATGATTTTTCTGGGTTCCTTTATCACATGATTCTTATATCATAACTGATGCTTCAGTTGATACACAACTAGATAATATGTAGCTACAGAATTTTGACGAACAGTGTAATGAGGTCTTCACAGAGAATATATTGTAAAGCAAGGTCCTCTACACTGCTTGAGTAGTTGTTAAAAAAAAAATAGACTACCACTAATTTTATTGCTCTAGTCATCAATATAGAGAAAATTATTATTATAATGAATGGAGGGAAATGGTGAGCTCTCAGACAATTGTCATATGTAAAACATCAAATTAGGTCAAGAATAAAAATGTACTATAGTATCAATAGTGATTGAAATGTAATAATAGACTGTGAGAAATTTTATCAAAAATATACTGCAGAATTGGAATGAATAAAACACTGGCATATTTTAAAGTGTTTACTTCTTACATTGTGAATCACAGACTTGAATGGGAATGACTGCAGTAGAAAGTCAACAAGCTGTGTTGACTTAGCCAAGTTGTGAAAACTTTCTAGGCCTGAACTGTAAGATCCAAATTGTTAAAACATAGATAAGAATTTAATCCAAGAGTGCAGTGCTAATGGCCACATTCTATTGAGCCCTAGAGAAGACACACATGATGTACACTGCATTACTCTTGCCCTCGAAACACTACTTTCTCAAGGGAATTGTATGTTCTGTTCCTATTAAGAGACAGTATATAAAATATAAACATATTTCATATATAGTGAAAATAGAACACACAGAAGGCAAAAAAAAAAGACAAAAATGAACCCAATCAATTAACATATAGATGTTCACATAAAAGTCTATTTAAAAACTTATTGCTTTTATAAACCCTGATATTTTTAAAAAATATATCTTTGAACCACTGTTCAGCTTGAGAAAGGTCCATGAGACAAGTTACATGTCTACTGAGTTCCAGAAACTAGTTAAGATACTACTGATGTGAAGATGAAAAAATATGATCCTTTCTAATGGGAACAAATACAATAAAAAGTGATTACATACTAGTATTTCAAAATTTAGAAACACTTCTCCCTCTCCTCTCTGAATTATTCATTTCTTCATTCCCCCTTCTTTTGTAAATAAACCCTTTATTATCCTTAAAAAAAATTTAGAAACACCTAAATTCTTGCCTTGCTTTCTTTAGAAAAAGAAATTATAGCATACATTCAGCTTTCAATAAAACTGAAGTTTAAAAAGTACAGTTTATATATTTAGCTATTTTTCTTGACACTGTGTTAGTCTTTATCCAACACCTTCCGTGACTATAAAATTAAATTACACTTCATCAATTTATCTAAGCCTATAAGACCAAGAAGTAACAGAATGGCAAAAAAAAAATATGAACTATAAGTCTCATTTTATATCGCTATATTTAACTTACAGAAGTAAATTTAATTATAAGTTTCATTGTATGTAAAATGAATTAACTGTATCTCTTCATTTTGCTAATTATAAAGGATAGGAAACAGAATGCCACTATATTCTATGAGGGGGAGGGTCACAGCACATAAGTTCAGAAATACAGAGTATCATATTTCAGAAGATATGCTAGAAAATAAGTTAATGAGGAAAAGTATCTAGAGGTCAGGTCTTAAAGAGATTAAACAATAGATTCAATGAGATGGGAGCACGATATAAGGGAGTAATATTCCATCTTTTCAGATTTGCTTCAGATATTCCACAACTTAGTAGGAATAACAGAGATCGACATTACTAAGAAGCAAATGAGAGGTTAGCAAATCATAAAGGCTTAAATAACAAGATGTATTTCAGATGTGATTGAGTGACTTTGTCTAAAAATATAAAAGAATCCAGATCTGATAGTTTTGATTCAAGAATAACTCTTTCCCCAAAATATCTACAGAATTCCCTGAAACTTCTCTCTTATACCCCAACCACAAATAATGCAAGTGGAATAAGAAATTGAAGAGCTACAATTGACAAGGTGCATGACCTGATGCATTTTATTAGTGATGCAGAAATAACAAGTCAAAGGTCACACATAACAAGAGAGAAGATGCTTTTTCTGAGAGGCAAAAACCAGAATTGAAGGGTTCTGGATATGAAAACTAAGATGGTCGCTTTGACCACTGAATCAATAATTAATTTTGCTGAATCAGCTATGCATAGTGGCCTGAAAAATACATGGTTAGGTTGCCCTGACCCTACTTCTATAGAAAAAAGGAAATGAAGCTAATAAAATACAAGAAACATGATTTTAAAATTTAAGTTACCAAATTAGTGCAACATCACATCACAACATTATTTGTTTAATAGGGAAAGGAAGTTAAATCATACACATAATTATATACATAATGATGAGCATTACCTGTTTAATGATGTAAAGAAAGATTTATAATGAACATGTTCTGAAGCCTGGCAAAAAGCAAAGCAACAAGGAAACCAAGATTTAAGAACCATAAACTCCCCCTCACTGAAAATAAAATCAAAATTAGTTCATGATACATAGTTAAAATATAGTATTAGATGGAGTAGCAGGACTATTTCAGTTATTAGCTAAGTAGCTGATGATGTGAAATAGAAATAGCAATTCTAATTTGTATTCACTTAACAGTCTCAAAAAAAGATGCAAAAAACTGATATAACTGCAAGAAAAAAATCAACAATTATTAATTGCTAAATTTAGAGTTCAGCATTCTGCCTTTAATAATTGACAGGTAAATAAGATAAACTATCACAAGAACATAAAGACTTGAGTAACACTATCACCAAACTGATCAATTCATATTTATAAAAGCACTTCTTCCAATAACAACAAAACACAAATTTATTTCAAGTACTGAGCTTTGAAACAAATCTCAATATATTTAAAAGGATTAAATTCATACCAAATATTTTTACCATAATATATAAAACTAGAAATTAATAGTATAAAGATCTCTGTGATATCCCCAAATATGTGGAAACTAAATAACCTGAGTAACTCATGAGTCAAGGATGAATCAAAGGGATATTAAAAATGTTTTGAAATTAATAAAAATGAAAACAAAATAAAGCAAATGTGGATCATGTCCCTACAGCAATATGCAGAGGAAAATTGACAGAATTAAATTACTAAAAACCAGAAGAAAAGTCTCAAATCAGGGATATCAGCATCAACCATTAAAAAAATAGGAAAATAAGCAAATTAAAAGCAAAACAAGATAAATAAGCTGTACAAATAAAAATAGGATCAAGAAAACAACAGGTAAATAAAAATGTCTTGAAAAACTATGCAAATGAACTTGGTAGCTTTGATGAAATACACAAATTTCTGGATAAACAGTCAAGACTTACTCAAAAAGAAACAACTTGTAAGTCTACATTTTTATTAAAAACATTGAATTTGTAGTTAAAATCATTCCCCAAAAGAAAATTTAGACTGAGATGTTTCACAAAGGAATTCTACTAATAGTTGAAGAAGTACTACTAAAATCACACAATTTCTTACAGAAAATTTGAAAGGGACAAAATTCTCAATCTGTTATTAGACTGTCATTACCCTAAATATAATTCAAGTAACAGTGTTATAATTAAAGAACACAATAGATGAGAATCTCACATGAAGCCAGATGCAAAATTTCCATACAAAATTTTAGGGACTGAAATCAGTAACACATGAAAAGAAGAATACACGATGACCTAGGTTTATCACAAGATTAAATATATATATATATAAATACATCATAACCTAGTAGAGTTTCATCTCAGGATTGCAAAGTTTGTGTACCATTAAAAAAAATCTATCAATGTGGTTAACTATGCCAAAAAACTTAAAAAAAATTTTATCATATTAACAGACAAAAAAACTCACTTGATAAAAGATAACTGTCTCCACCTTTTGAGAAAGAGTTTAAAGCAAAGGGTACAGACATTATATTTAATGTTGAAAGACTGAAAGTTTGCTCTATAAGAGCAGAGGTTCTAGTCAGTGGTTCTCGTCTATTCAGCAATCAAAAAAGATAAACTAGAATCATTTATAGAAACATGGATGGAGCTAGAAGGCATCATGCTCAGTGAAATAAGTCAGAAGGCAAGAGAAAAATATCAGACTGTTTCACTTTTAGGAGGAATATAAAAGAACAAAAAAGGGGCTCAAGGAGAAGAACAATTAAGGAATCACAACACAACTAGAACAAAAAGACAAAGACATATCAGAGGCACTTCATTCGGGGGTTGGGGAACAGAGAGGGACTGGGATGAAGGTAGAAAGCACAAGGGACTGAGGTGATGGTGTATTGGTGAAATAGTTGTGGGAATTCCATAGGGACTACAGTTTATGTCAAATATATATAAATAATAAAAAATAAAGTTATTGTGATGTGCTTATGATATAGTGTAAGTAAATGATACATAAAAATACTTAATGATTTTTTTTCAATTTTATTAGTAAAAATCCACATATGTATGCAAAAGAAAATGACAGATTAACATTGCCATCTCAGAGGGTTAGTCTTACTATAAAAGTCTATGAACAGGAGAGATCTCTCTATAATAGATGATATATTGTCTATACATTTCTGTTTTTCAAATATTCTATGAAGTCTATTCAGAGATTTTACTTTTGATAGAAGTAGAAAAGCAGGATAAAATAATTTGCATACAAATTAGATGCACAGTATATACACTGTATTTACAATTGTTCTTATACAGGAATTCATTCAACTGTATATCAACAGAGGAATGGAGGAGACTGAATGGAATTAAATCCATGGGTGATTTCAACTGCTATTCTGTCCACTGAATCTATATACCAGAGCGAACTAAAATAGGATATGGGCCTGTCCTCTTCATTTGCCTCATTTCTCTCTATCATTCCTCAAAGGAGTATATATACAGAGCAGGCCATTCACATCCTCTGACTTTGTTTGCATGGATTCAACCAATAAAGAGAGAAAATACTATGTATTTAGGCTTGATAGTTGTACTGAAACACACACAGGATTCTTTTTCATGTCAGTATTCCCTAAATAGTTTAACAACTATTTACACTGCATCTATATTTCATTATAATGTATATTCCAAATACAGTAATATAGAGATGATTCATTTAAAGTATTTGGGATGTACATAGGCCATATGCAAAAACTGTGCCATTTTATATATAAGCAATTTAAGCATTCTCATAGTCTGGTATCCACAGGTGGTCCTGGAACCAAACCACCATATACCAAAAGACAACTATAATCCGAGTGTTTAAAAATATGTCTTGTCAGACTACAAGGCCAGCTACTTAAGCTAACAAAACAGATGATCAACTAGGAAAGCAGTGATTTGTGTTTGACAAAAATAGTTACTTGGTACTTGCTAAGAAACAAACTGTCAGCTTAATGTGGTACCTGCCTAAGGAATTTTCAAGGGTAATGTTAGCCATGCAGGAGTTTTACCTTTAGGACAGTCTTTATAATCCAACTCTTGGACAAGATTTGATGTGAAGATATAGTGTGTTTGTTAAGAAAATAAATAAAATATTAACAACCATTATCAGGGAAGAATATCATAAAACTACAGAATATAGATCATGGTGATTATGGGTGAATTTTTTTGTACTTCTGTCTTTAATTTCAAAATGCTTTCCATCAGCTTATATTACATTTACAATAGAAAAATAACAGAAATTAGAAAAGTTGTATAACATTAGTTTCTCTTGGCTTAAAGTATCACACTTTGAACAAAACCATCAGCAGTTGACCCATTCCCAAGTAAAGTGCCTTTTCTCAATTACTGCTCATCACATATCCATTAGATCCTCTCACACATTACTGTTTTAAACAAAGGGAATTTTTAAAAAAACTCTTACCCTCAAGATACCAAGACATTCACACACAGTAAAAGAGACATTTAGGTAATAGGTCTATAATATAATAAAATGCTGTTAGGTAGAGATAATGAGTAAATACTAAGAGAACACAAACAAGACAAATTGATCTAGACTTGGGAAGGTAAAGCTTTCAAGAGTAATAGGAATACTAGGTAAAAAAGCAGGAAACGTTTATGGATATAATGAACAGAAAACTGCAGACTGGAATGAAAAAAAAGTGATAGGGATGGAAGGGTAGACAGGGACCATTGTAAATGGTTTTCAATCTCTGACAAAAGGCCTTTGAATTTCATTCTCAAAATGTGAGAGGACACTGAAGATTTTTAAACTAATGTATCACTTGGTTGATTTGTAGAATCAACCAATAGTTGATTTCAACTAAATATAAATTATCAAGAACTTGGTAGAAACTATTGTTAAACTCAAAAATACTTTGAACAAAATATATTAAAAGAATTAATATTAGTTACCCTATTTTAATCAGTCATCGTTGGTTTAAAATGAACTGCTTAACCAATAAAGACACAAAAACCAAAAATGAGGAGACAAGGATAGACTGGGGACACTTGGTGGGGAGGGGAGAGGGAGGGTTGAGGGAAGATGGGAGCACGAGGGACTGAGGTGATGGTGCACTGGTGACATAGTGATGGGGAATACATGGGGATTACAATTGATGGCAAGTATATGTAAATTTAAAATATATATATATTAATAAAAAAATGAACTGCTTAACACAGTTTTTCCTTTGATAACTTCTCTAGTTGATTCCAACCACATGGATTACTTGTGAGCAAATGACTAGGGGAAAAAAAAGTGATATAAAAAGTTTTGTAAAGTCTAATTGTCACCTATCTTATCTTTAAGCCACATGCTGTGAACTCTGAAAACTGATGGTGGGACAAAGGTTTGAGCAGCCCAATAAAGAGAGAATGAGTTTGCAGTTCCTGATTTGCAGTTTTCTTGATCTCTTGGGAAGCTCTGTTCAAATTACCAATCAATCTGAAAATGTTCTTAGCCTTGTTCTAGCCGCATATAAAGTTTGGCTTGTGGGTCAAATTATAAAAGGTGTTAACTGATATTTATAGTATCAAAGTATGAACCAGCTCACATCATAAACCAGTGACAGGTGTACATAAATAAAAATACTCTTTGGTAAAAAGTCCCTTTTCATGGAAAATGATAATATATTAATAAATTCAGAAAAACAGTCACAAATAAAACTAATACTATGTCGTTGTAAGTTGTACCACTGTGACAATATTTATAACAATTCAAAATATGGATACTTTTTAATTCACATTTTTGATTTTCAATAATTTTTTTTCTAAGAAGTCAAGGCATGTATCAATGAATGTTACAGATATACATTTTTCTATACTAGGTCTTTGAAGTCCAGTGTTTATTTTACAGTTACTGCTCATCACAATTCAGGTAATAAAACTTCATCAGAAATACTTTATTTCTATTTAGATTTCATAAAATATAAATTCACATGCCCGTTACTTTGCAAATTCTAAAAATTTTCCAGTAATTAAATCAAATGCTTATTTTTAAATTTGGCTAAAATTGAAGGTTCAATTCTTCAGTTGACATGGGCCACACAACTCAAGTACTCAATGAGATAACTGCCTCATGTCATGTGTGACTATAGTGGCCAGGTCTCATAGATTGTCATATTTTCACTGACATCATCCATGTGCATCACTAACATGTCTTAGCATAAAAATGTGTCTGAAGTCCTGCAAGGTATCCTATAACACATCATAAATTCCCAGGTCAATTTTCTCTAGTTTTCAAGGTAGTATTAGTAATAGTGGCTAGAAATCTAAATCTATTGAACATGTCTTCTGACCTATATAATGTGACACACACCATATTTCCCAAAATAGTCAATATTTATTAGCTCATTTAACTCATAACAATGCTATGAAGTAGAGGAGATGTTACCAAACTTGCTTGATTCAATCTCTCAGTAATTTTTCACAACACACATAGCATAAAATATCTTAAAATTCCATTATTAAGTAGTTGGGTCCAAACAACTTATTAAGTATTTATGTCTTAATTTAGAGACACTTGGAATATGCATTAATTGAAAGGAACAATATTTTCATTTTTTTCAACAACACAATTATTTACTAAAGTCTATAAATGCCTATTGGACAATGTACAACTTTTCAAATCTAGGCATCGGACTGCATACCGTCACCCTTATTTACTGTTCCCTATTGATTTTCATGTGGCATTTATTTTGCTTATTGTAAACATTGAAAACTAAGCTTTGCAAAGATATCACACCATCACTGATACACAGAATGTGAGAGTTAATACTGAGAGCATGCGCTATCTTGAGCTAGTAGTTTGTTGAAGATCACTATGTTTCCCCTAAATTTTTAAAATATTTTGTTTGGCTACATAGATTCCCTTAAACTGTTGGTGTACAGTTTCAGCACATAGGAAATTAAGAAGGCATACATACCTCATTAATTCAGATCTAATCAAACTTCAGATTCATCTTTTTTTTTTTCTGCTGGGCTTTGTATTTGGGAGAAATGAGGGACACGAATGGGTGTGAAGAGGAGCTAAACTCTGAAAGTAGTACTCACTAGGATTCTACCAGAGCTAATCAAGGGCAGATACTGACAAAAGGCAGGAGGAAGTAGGAAGCCAAATATTTCACTTCCTCTCTCTCTTTTCCATAGCTTCAGTACAGCCAGGCAACAAAGGTCATTGAACTCTAGCACTACTTCACCTTTGTCCATCTAACCAAAGATTCATGGTGCCTTCTTTGCCATTTCCTTTTGGCTTCTTAGCTCCATAATTACTGTGTCAAATCCCCACACTGAGAAAGTCTCCTATGTCCCATACTTCTCCTTATAATTGTTTCTAATATTGTTCTTATCAGTAAGTATTGAATGGTACAGCAGTATATAAAAACCTGTGTATATGTCAAAATAACCTAGGGAACCTTTAAAAAATAAAAAAAAAAATCACGCCCAAAAATCTTATGAAGCTGAAAATTTATATTGCACAGTATACGCAAAATTTTGTTTAAGTTGACTTATATAAATGGCTTCAAAATTTGAGAGTTAAAAAAATCAGAGCAAGAAAAAAAAATACAGGGGTTATAAAAAAGGATTAAGACTAAAAAGAATAACAATAAAATGATTACCCTTGCTTATACTCACCAAGCAAAAATATAGAAAATTTTATTAACCACCTGCAATTTTCTTCCCTAATATCAAAATACAGCCAAGACTTTGAGTTCTTCACTAATCATATTCTTGCATTTTATAATTTACAAATGTATCACTAAATGCTATCAGCTGTATGTTTTTGAACTTTAAAAACAAACAAACAAACCCTTGTTTTATATGGCTATCCTAGCCATTTCTAGTCAGGTAAACCACATAGCTAAGGCCTGTTGTGATGGAACACAATGAAATATTGCCCATTGTGCCCTGACCAAATTTCTGATGCGTGAAATTATGACTATAATAAAATTGTTACTTTGCTCTTCAGCAATGATTAAGTTTACTAAAAGTTATTATCTGTTCCTTAAAAATAACAGATGAGGAAACAAGTGCACTGAATTAGGGTAGGATACTTTCAATGGCCAATAAAACTGATGATTTGTACCTTACTTTATGTTACACTTTAAGATGCTACTACCTAAAGATCCTGGGATGCTATTCTTAATAACAATTACATAACACTAAGTGCTCACTTCGGCAGCACATATACAATTAGATAACACTAATACTGCTGCTTAGAAAATTGAATGCTGTAAGTGACAAAGAAATACACAATAAAAGTTTCCTCTCAAAAATAGCTAAAATGTCAGTAGTTATGATACATATCTTTTTATTAAATTACATAGGAAGATAAAGCCTCTGCAACCACAGAAAATCAGGGAACCAGACACTTCTGTTTTATGTTTTTAGATTTTCCTTCCCACATGAACTACTTTACCTGGAGCAGTATCACTTGGCACGATTTTCACTGGTAAGAGAAAAAAGTGACTGACCCCAAATTAACAATAGCAAATACTGATGATGGCAATAATTAACATTTACTGAAATATTAAAATATTATTTTGCCACTTATACTCCTTAATCACCAAGATGAGATGTCCAATACATAGAATAACATAGAGGCAGACAGTTAATAAGAAAGAAAAACTGAAAAAAGTCTTATATTTCAGAGACTTTTATGTACAAGTTAAAAAAAATCAGCCAGAGCCTATGAATTTTTAGTTACATGCCACAAATGTTTTATGGTGAGAAAAAAAATACCAAGAGGTGATCATTTACATGAATAAAATTACTTTTAAAAGATATTTTCTTGTACTGTCACAGAGACATCTTTATAAAAGGGGGAGGTACCATGCTCTCTGCCCACTCAATAAGGAGCAGAGCACCAGGTGAAGCTAAATAACATGGAAGGCACAGGAGACATGTGAAGAAGGGTGTGCTCACTTCTCAGGTTTGGACGTGCACCAGCGATTTGGGAGACATGGAAACATATATAGAAAAGAGACAGACATGTTAAGACACTTGAAGGACATGTGGGTGAGACATGTAGGGAGGCTGACAACAGTAGTCATTACCTTGATATTGCTCCTTTAGTTCCCTTTTGCCACCTTCTTGTGCTCCCCACCAAACAAATGTCTTAGACTTGTGGCAAACTTGGACTTCAGTGGACTTGCCTCTGGCCAAACTGTTTGGATAGGTATTTACCCACAAAGGGATGGGTAATTCTGGATGTTTTATTGGGAAAGCTTTCATGTCTTCTGTAGTGCCAGCAAGGCACAGCGCAGGTTCCCAAAAATTCCGGCAGACAGGTCAAGGAGGAGTCCCGGAGCTGTTGGTGGCTTTTTCAGGCTTTTATTGCTTCATTATATCAGAGGCGACCAAGGACACGGCAGGTAGGGGTGCTGGGGGGTGAGGCCAGGAGGCTGGCAGGGCTCCTAGCCCCTGGCTCATCTTCACTCTCTGGGCTCCCTAGCCTCTCATGCTTCTGCCTTTCTCTCTGCCTGCTCTCTACTTCTGCTGGCGTCCCTCGTGATGCTGCCCTTATATGTCTCAACCCAGGTGCACTCACTTGCGCATGCCCACTTAGGCGTGCGTTCAGGACCCCAGGTGTCCATAGTCACACCAATGGCGGGAGGGCGGAAAAGCCTGATAACTTTCCATTTACCCTATATCTCCTTTATCTACATTAAAGTTCTTTCACATTAAGAGTATCCTTTGTATTTGTATGCACAGATGGCCAGATCATTTAGAGTTTGCTGGTTTGGGGATCCCAGACCCCTTGGTCATGCTAACAATACCATTTAAGTTTTTAGTGTTCATTATATTATCACTATATTATTGAACTGGTGAAGAAAAAAACTGTGTCCTATTCAGAACACAAATCAAGACAGTCACACTCAGAAGCAGATAACAGAATGGTGGTTGCCAGGAAAAGGGAGAAAGGAAAATTGGGGTAGTCAAAGAGTAAAAAACGTCAGTTATACAAGAGAAGTAAGTCCTAGTAGAGCTCTACTGTATATCAGAGTTTACAGTTAGTAATACTGTAAGTAATTACAGTTAGTAATATTGTACAGTTAAAAATTTGCTGAGGATGGATGTTATATGGGATGTTCTTATCATTCATTAATAAATAAATAGGGAAGGGGCAAACTTTTGTCAGTGATGAATATCTTTACGGCATACACTGCAGTGACGATTTCACAGACATATGCTTACCTACTGTAGCGGCAGGATAGGAGCACAGGAGGCAGGTTCGGGATGGTCCTGGCAGACAGGTCAGGGAAGGAGAGTCTTGGAGCATGGGTGCCAGGCACCTCTACCTGCCATGTACCTGGCCACCTCTACTAAATAAAGTATGAAAAGCCACCAAGGGCTCCAAGACTCTCCTTCCTTGACCCGTCTGCCCAGAACCATCCTGAACCCTGCCTCCTGTGCCACCTCCATCCTGCCGCTACACCTACAAACTCATTAAGTGGTATATATTAAAAATGTACAGCTCCTTGTATGTCCAGCATATCTCAGTAAAGTGATTTATATAAAAAAACAACTTTGGATTCTAAAATTCAGAGATAAAGGAGAATTCTTCATTTACAATGTGTTCCATTTTGGGTACCTGCCTTCACGCATTTGATAACTTAAATATACATCTTAAACACTGAAAATAGAACCATATTCATAGCAGATGTGGTTCTATAATGGGAGAAATATGGTTTGCTATTAGAAATATTTCCAATTATAAGAAATAAAGACTCATTTTGGATTCCACTTCAATTCTTTACATAAAGGTAGATAACTTTTTGAAATTTGAAACTTAAACTAAGCTCTTACTCTATTTTTCCCCATGATGCATATGCTGTTACCTTAATAAGGAAAAAAATGGGTCAAGCCCTGTTAGATATTCAGAGTGTAGGTGGAAATCCTTTGACAAACTTTATGGGGATGCCTCTAACATGGGAATTGCTGTTGAGATTCTAGGAGAAATAGATAAAAATCTGACAGTAGCAATATCCCTTACAAATAAACCTTTCACACCCACTAAAATGAAGGTTACAAAGGTGCCTGAAATCTAGCAATTAACCATTATCATTGCAAAAGTTTTAGTTCAGAAAATCCTACGCTGAGCCTACACACTGCACACAATATGTTCCTCTTAATATAGTTGCTGATATGAAAAATAATTCTCCAAAATACAAAATAGGTATAAATTTTAATATTAAAAATTGTTCCCTAAATTAGTCTATAGATCCTGACACTTTTCTTCATTATTTAATTTAATGTCAACACATAAAACACATTGAATTTTTTAAATGATCTTATCTCTAAGAATTTGATGTACAAAATAGGAATTTTTCAGTGAAAAACAAAATAGACCAGCACTACTGGAAAATGAACTAAGTCTTCTTATAACATATGGTATCTAAATACCTTTTTGTAATAGAATATATATGGTCCAAAATGGGTTTCCATAGTATGTAGGACCTCAAATGGAAACAAAAGTAAAAGTGTCTCTTTATCATAAAAACTATAAGGACTGTAATTCATTAAAGGTCATTGTATATCCAATCAGTTTACCCCCTATTATTTCTTTATAGATATTTAGTGAGGAGTTGAATCTTTAGGCAGCCCATTAGTTTTCTCTAGAAATCAGATTTAGACTAACAATATTATTATAAAGAATAGTTTGGAGATTTAGAAGAATTCTACTTATATTATAAAATGGAAAGGAAATAAACTCAGCAAATTACAAACTAATTTCTTGTCTGTCAACAGTTTGATGCAGGAAATAGAAATCATCCATTTATTCATCTGTCCATATATAACAACTATCTACTAAAGAATTTTAAAGGCACAATGTCAGGTAAAAGGCAGCTATACTTTAAAGTGCATAAAACATGTGGAAGTAAATCAAATGGAACAGTGTGTTAAGAATTTGACTAAGAGTTGCATAGGGTGTAATGAGGAAGAGAAAAAGGATATTAAATCACACTGATGGCATTCAAGGGGACAGAATACCTAATCTTGAAAGAGTAGTGGGTTAAATAATACTCTAGGTACATGAACAACATGTAGATATAGAAATCATTACATTGCAACATGATGGGTATAATGTTACAGTAGTTCAATATTTCATGTGAGGGTGTGGGGGAACTGGAATGAGTTAGAAGAGATGAATCTAGAGAGAGACAGAGGTCAAATCCTCAATGGCCTCTTGCAATAAGGCCAAAAATTTTAATTTTATCTGAAAAATTATGGTTCATTATTGAAAACCTTCAAGAATTTTATCATGTGAAAAAAGCCTTCTCTAGAGAAGTACAAGTTAAATAGTACTTGATCAATGATAGCTTGCAATTACATATATTTTACTGGTACTTATAAGTGTCCACATGTCCCCTGTAATGAGTTCTCTTCCTTCTCATAAATATTTTGTGGTGATGGTACTTTATCTAAGTAACATAGAGTCTTTTCTCCCACACTTTTAAACATATTCCCATAATATCTAATACTTCCATTGTAATCACTTGTTTAATATGTATCTTTCCTGATAAAATAGAAAGGGATTATATTGGCCTTTTTATCCAACTGTATTTCCAGAATGTTTAATGTTTAATTCAACCCTAAAATAGGGTTTCTTGAACAGAATGAAATGAGTAACAAACAATACTAACAGAGAAAATAAGAACAGATGTTCCAAAAATAATTTCAGTTTGGATTTAAAATATGTTTGATATTTTTCCCTTCCAGGATATTTACCTACCTGATCTTATTAGTGGTTTACCTGACCATCTATTAGATAAAGAACTTTTTCTTGTGGTACAGAGACATTATCTTGGGTTTCTGAGCATTCCCAATGCTAAGCCAATTTCCCTGTACATAACAGGCACTAATATGAATGTTGAATGTTGAAACATGCATTAAATTTATATAGTATTCTCTTGAGACAAAAATAAAATACTAAAACACATAATCTAATCCAGTAGCCGCTTGTCTCAGTTTTACTTTAACTATTAGACAAAATTGGGTCTAGAGAGGAGAATTATACATCTAACTATAGAAAATTTATTTTGATTTAATTAGTTTATGGTGTAAGAGAGAATACTATTGTTTTCAGTCTTTCATAAACTCAGATGCCCAAACATAAAGGATTTTACTAATTTTTTCATATGTAATAAAATATGTCTCTAAATATGTACTGTTTATCCAAGATAAAATAAAATGAAGTCTTTCTAGGTATAGTCATTCTTATGCTGAACAAGCTGCTATTCTTATCCTGGTACCATATGGATATGTTCACAAATGACGCAGGCAATAAAAATGGATTATCTTAAGTTTGTGAAGAGGTAATTCCATTTTCTCACAGCTATCATAATATGAAATATCATTTGCATTTCAAATATACATGATGACTTTTATGAATCTGTTTTACAAACTTTTAAGCCAAATATTCTAAGAAGTAAACCTATAACAACACTTTGGAAAGGGTGTAGAGGTATTAATTACATAGAAATCTACATATTGTTAGTAAGCAAAAATCAGACTTCATATGAAATAATACACACTATCTCCATATGCCCGGAATAAACTAAATGGTCAATAAGAACTTGCATTTACAGGCATGAAGATAATTCAGGAATCAGCCTTTTAGAATTTTCAGATTTCAGAAAAAATTTAACTCTGGAAAACCTTCAACCTTCTTTAATAAGGAAAAAGGAATCTTTGTAAAGCCAGAAGCATATGAATATAGAAGCCTAGAGTCAAAGAACAAAAACACACACAGGAAAGACTTCTGATTGATTGATGACATGCATAAAATATTAGCTTTTTTGGCCTGAAGACAAGAATTGATGGAGAAATCACAACAGATAAGAAATACATTTGGGTTGAAAAATAGAAGGCAATGATACAAGTGGAGCAGTCTTTGGATTTGTGACAGGCATAGTTTTCAGTATTTATACTGAAAATGGGAAAGAGAACCTATAATAAAAGGCAGATGACAGAATACTTTGCTAGGTGAGGGAAGTTGGATATAGAGTCCCACACCCCTGATCTATTCATGTTAAGCAAGAAAAGAGGAAATAATACTCAATCATCATTTTGGTATATGCCAGTTAAACTTTCCAGATTCTATAATAATTAGTATAATTGTATTTTATCTTTCATAGTAATTATTATTTAATGTAGTAATTATAGCTAGTATTTATTAAAGAGCTGTATAATAAACAATTTAATGACATAATTTTATTTAATCCTCATAATACAGAATGAGGTTGATATTAATAGTACTTCATTTTGGAAATGAAAGTATGAACCCAGAAAGGTTAGCTCGCCTATTTAAAACCTCCAGGGCTTTATGCAGAAGGAAAAGAAAGAGCAGAGAGCAGACTTATAGAAAGAAGTAGAATGGCAATTCAAACTGCAATGCTTTAACTCTAAAATTTCAATTATTCTTCATCAGTACATATGGACACTTGAAGTCAGTTAGATCCAGATGAATGCAAAGGAGAGGAATACATTTAGAAAAGGTTCAGAGACTCTGTTAAGCTGTAAATTTCCTGACAAGAAAAAACAGCATTCAAGTAGAGTTATTGGGAAAGTTTTAATGCAGAAACCAATTACAGATACTGGGTTAAGACAATTCAAAAAGAGACAAAGAAACATTCCAAAGCTAAGAGTTGTGAAAAGTCAAGGGAAAGGCACGGCAACAGGAGTCCCGCATATTCAGAGATATATTTGGTAGCAGAAAGTCTGAACAATGATCTTTGAAGAGGAATGAGGCCATTACTAAATAACAGGCTACTGACTTCACTCTCTGTCTTCTCCCTTTTTACCAATGTCATCCTTTTGTTGAACCTAACCAAAATCTGGAAGACAAGGACGCCTATTGAGAAAGCCATAAAAATCATTTTCCAGGGATTAGGGTGACAAGGGTGGAGAAAGGAAGAATCTAGGCAAGTGAAGACTACTGGCACACTGGGTAGGAATAAGAAAAACACATTTGCTGAAGCTGAGCTCAGGTACACTTTAGAGCCTGTTTTCAACTCTTTTCCAAGTTACCATTATAGTCCCAGGTCAGGAGAAAAGTTAAATTATTTTCAGTGTCATACACGGTAAACATTTTAATTAGACATTTACCATTTTCTTTAAAATTCTATTTTATTCCTCATCTATGTATCCTCTCTTCATAGTGTTTTTATTCATATTCTATCTCATTCACTGCAAAAAATTAGGCAAATTTTAAGTTTAAGGGATGGCAATTTTCAGAGTGTTCAATTTTATGGGTAAATTGGGGTTTCTAGGTAACAGGGTCCTATAAAGAATAACTGTCATAACAATGTTAGTTTCTATTTTGTTTGAAATGTTAAGTAAACACTTGTCAACATCTATATATATTCCAAGTAGAGAAATGGGTTAGTAAGGGGATACCTACATGAATTAAAAAAGCTTCCATCTTGAATAAACAATAAACAAATACATGAAATGTAGCCATATATTGAACAGTTATCTCACAAAAAATGTTGATCAATATATATACTAAGAACTGTGATTTAGCCTGTAATACCATATACACACACAAAAAAAATACAACACGTGTATATACATCTAGAGAAGTAAAACAAAGAAGCAGACAAAATTAAACTAAAACAAACCCTAGAAAACTGACTGCAGAACTAAGACTATTAGAAGGGTATGGAAGGTGGAGAGCCCAGTGGTATGTGGAGGATATGGTGTCTTGGTGTTTGTGCTGCGGTAGCAAACACATGAAGAAGAGTTAACCTATTCCCTTATAGTTTTCCTAGATTTCTAGAATAACACATATTGCTCTTAGAACCCTCTGTATTCCTATTGCCCTTAAAACAAACTATGTTCTCAGAGGAAAAATAACTATCGGTAAAATAGAAAGATACTGTATTCAATGAAAAAAAAATTTGCACATAATATTTCATAAAGGGCTGATAACCATAATATATAAGTCCAAGCAACACACCAAAAAGAAAACACTTCATCTGAAGACATACAGAGAACCAGTAGGAACGTGAAAAAAATCATCATAACTTATCATCAGGGAAATGCAAGTCAAAATCACAATGAGTCCATCTCAGAATCTTGAGAATAGTCCACATCAAAAAGACTAGTAACAGTCAATGGCAAGGATGTGGAAAAAAAGAAAACTTCACACACTGTTGGTGGGAATGTAAATTGGCCCAGTCCCTATGGGGAAAAGTATGCAGTTCCTCAAAATGTTAAAAATGCATCTATCATGTGTCCCAACAATTCCATCCTAGGTATCTATCCAAAGAATAAAATAATGCTAATTTGAAGAGCTATATGTATGCCTATGTTCACTGCTGCCCTTATTTACAGTAAGTTATGAAAACAATCTAAGTGCTCAAAGACAAATAAGGGTACCTGAAAAATGTGATACACACACTCACACATACACACAACAGTGGAATACTCTCCAGTTGTAAAAAAAAGATAAACTCTTTTTTAGGAACAACTTGGCACACTGGAACAACTTGTATGGAATAGAGTAATGGTAAGCAAAATAAGTCAGAAAGAGAAGGAAATTACTAGATGGTATCACTTACATGTGGACTATAGAAGAACATAACAAAGGGTCAGTAAACCAAACCAATAATAGACTCTTATCAATTGGCTGTGAACTGAAGCAATTAGAGGGGTAGGGAATTGCGTGGGAGTGGTGGAGGATAAGGGCCCAGTGAAAAAAGACAGAGGATTGTTGGGGCACTTGTGATGGGCAGGGGGTGAAAGTAAACAGTTATAGAGGTTTGAACCTCTAACTCCCAGAGCAAATAGAAAGATGTAAATCTTCTTTACCTCAATAAATATTATTTGGGAAAAAAATTACTTCATTCTTAGCCATAACCATAAATGCAATTAAATGACTATGGAATTACATGTTGCATCTCTTTTCTGGTTATATAGTAAGGTCTGTGGACTATAATGTCATAATTCCCTTTGGACTATTTAGAACCTTCAGACTGACTGAAACCTCTTGGTAAAATAAATGTTTTCTCAAGTCCTGAAACTAAATATTTAGTCAATGAGAGAGTCAAGTAATTTCACCTCTCCAAACAAACACCTTCCTCTTGCAAGGCTGATTATCCTTTCATTGAAGTTATATTTAATAGCATTCAATGGGGCAAAACACAAAATACCACTTTAGTAATGTATGCATTATCAAAAATAGTGCAAAAGTGACAGACCATCATCGATAGTTCTAAGCGATCTAGTTAATTTTTCCAAGTTGTCAACTTTTCATGCTTGTTTATAGTTATAAAAATTCTTTCTCTCTGACAGAGCATAGCAGAACTGATCACCTATGGATAGCAAAATTAATAACAGCTGTGTCTCATATCTAATCCTAGCAGTATACATTTTAGAGATATAGGATGGTTTAAGATAATGTATACCATCACATGAGTTTCACTGGCCACAGAGACAAAATGCTTGCATTTGAGTCCTAGCTTTGCTAGATAATGTGACTGAATTGCTTCTGGTATAATGTTGTGATGTGATAAAAAGAACACAAGCAGAAAGCTTAAAGCAATAAGGTCTATGCTTGCCTTTCTCCTGGTTTTGTGTGAATTTAACTCAAAATAAGAAATGGTATTTTAAAGAAAGAGAAGATAAATGATAGGCTTAAAGTCCTGAAGAATAGACTATACAAGTAAAAAAAAGAGTCATATGGGTAATTTAGAATAGATCTTATCATATGGGTAAATATATTTGTAATTCAACATTTAATGATCATAGGGTAAAATTTAATATGAAAGATGGAAGTCAACTCTTTATACATATTTAATCTTTTCTGAAAACCAACCAAACAATGACACTTCATATAGTGTCAATAACTAAACATGTTTCTTAAATATATAACAGAATACAGAAAAAAAATATCTTTTTACCAAAGGGAAGATTAAACCCTGATTCATTATAGTGGTGTCAGTTAAGGAAACAGTTAAGAGAAATACATTCACACCCATTGCTGTAGTGACATAAGAGAAAACCTAAAGGAATCATTAAACTTTGAGGATAAGAATACTTAGAGTCCTACTGAGACCATCTTTACCCCACCACTTCCTCACACCTACCCACCAGTATCTTTATACTACATCCATCTTAGGTATACAATTTATATAATATAATAACATCATTGGCAGAAATTAATAGATGATGTCAAATATGCCCTGTCCCATAAAGAATTCCCATAGAACAAAAAGGCTAGAGAGTAATATATTACTCAAGTAGCAGTTATGACTTTCATTCTCTAGTAAGAATAAGAAAATAGAACATTCTTCCTATTCACAGGGTGCTTTAAAAGCATTCCCAAAGGCTAAAAAGTTTGTAAAAAGAAGACTATGTACCTCAATCAAATTTAAGCTTAAAATTGGAAGGAAGATTCCAGTACCTCATGACTGAACAAGAAGCCAAAGGACAATCTATTCAAATAGTAAAAACGGCACACATCATACATGACCAAAAAGGGGCCTATAAAAAGATACTGGAAGAGAAAAGAATTTTGCATTCAAGTTACAGAGGAATATCATACTTTTGAAAAGGATTTAGTACAAAAAGCAGAAAAATTTAGAGTGCATACACTTTGTATTCCAAATTTTTCAAGAAATGGCTACTTACTGTGATATAAAACATTAAAATGGGACAACAGAACAAAAGAAAATAAAAAGTAATTGGAAGAAAAGAAGAGGTCAACAAATTAAAAATGGTTGTAAGAAAGGTCACGTATAACAGTTGAATTAAAATTTAAACAATAAAAACCTCAAGTAGCACTGTAGGAAACCAAATCTATAACACATAATGATCTTGAAGTAATCCACATAATACTGCAGAAAAGTAAAAGTAACAGAAATAGTAAGAGACTAAGTAAAGGACTTGAAGAACAGATAACAGAATTTCAAGCAACCAGTAGTAAGTAGTCACAGGTAGAAAACTAGGATAAGGTGAAATTGACGCAAAAACTTTTCTTTGTAGAGAAAAGAACTAATCCAAAGGCAAAAATTGTTCACAGAATATATGGACAATTAACCAAAACAGACCAATTAGTAATATGATTTAGTGAAATTTATGATTACCAAACATGTTCCAATAAATATATTCAGTAAGCATCCAGCCTACATGAGGGAGAAAGGAGTGAGTAACAGACTACTTTGGAGATGAAAATATAAACTGGGTTGCCTTAGACTTCACAATACTACATGTGAGAAGGAGAAAAAAAATAGTACATATAAAATTTCCCAATTCTATGCTAAATGGAATTATTGCCAATATAAGAAAGAATGTATAACACTGTCACAGGTTTACAAAAGCAGAAGTCTCCCTTTCACAAATACACAAAAACCCACTGAAATCTGTATCAATCATGACATGAGTCCTTTCAAAAATGGGGCTTCTGATCAGAATGCATTAAAATGAATTACATAGATCTAAGCATAAAATATTATTTTACATTATAACTGCTAAATAATGCACATGTTAATTAATAAATGTCAGAATAGTATGCATTTATGTCTAAAATCCTAGATAATATTTTAAATATCAAGAAATGGAGAAGATAGGAAAATAAAAATATAAGGGTAATATCCATATTTATTTTCTCTTATAGAAAACATGCCCAGATTTATTCGTACAAAGAACATCTGGTATTTGTTGTTTCTAGGAAATGCATCTAAATTAATATAGCATAGAAATATTTAAACAATAGTAATATGAACATGGATAAAATTATTTTAGAATGAGTATTCTAATAAATTATAATTACATGAAGAAAGTGTACTATAAACAATAATTTTTAAAGTATTTTAATAAAATATGAATGTGTCGCTATACAAACATGATTGCTTTTATAAAACATATATATACACACACACATTCAAATGGTTAATGGGAAATATACCAAACTGAAAGTAGTATAATCATAAGTTATTTTATTTTCCTTCTCAATACCTTATTGTATCTTGTCATTTTAACTAAGAAAAAAATAATAAGTAATGCAAAATACTGGAATAAATGGAAAGATATCAATTTTCTGGACGGGATACAGAATGAAGATGTCAATTCTTTCTAAATTATGTATCTAATGCAATTGTTCAAAATGATATCTTAATCTTGCCCTAGATATCCTTACATTTATAAGTATAAAAGCAAATAAAATTAAAACAAAAAAATGTACAAACAAGAGGTTGTACATACAGTATAATGAAATACTGATAAAAAGATGAATGAAGAAGAATAAATCACAGAAAATCATTAATACTGATTAAGATGGTGGAATTATAGTTTGGTCTAAGATTTTCTTTACATTATTCTGTTTATTACAAATTTGCCTTGAGTGAGTGTATCTACTTTATAAATTATCAAAAATCATAGCTTATACCATTTTTATAATCTACTTAAAAATGACAGTTAAATGATGGGCTCGATTAAGATTTTTATTTTTTAATTTATCTATATATTTTCTAAACTTGGTATGCAGGTCATAGATCATGCATAAATTAAGAAGGAAAAAATATTGTTTTAAAAATTGTCTTCCTCCATCCACCTTCCACTATGGTAAAAATCAGTCAACACCCCTACTGCTGCAATTTAAATGTGTTTCCTGTACAGTTTTCAGAGGCAATGGGGAAAAGTTTCAGTTTTCAAACAACAGGTGATCTGACATGTTGTCTTTTGTGAAAGAGCTAAAATGGGTTAGCCTAGAATTCAGCCTTCCTATGAATTGCTGAGTTTTCTGTGAAAATGTTTCTATTTCTGACTTAGGTTTGACAAAGTAAAGAACATTTTTCAGAAGCATGAACTCTTCTATGAAAACAGCAAGTTAATAAATGAAAGAAAGAAATTATTCTATTTCCTTGAGATGTTCACAATGAAATGACAAAATGTTTCCTTTGTATACTTTAGTACATATTGTAATTACATAAATATTTTAAGGAGATAATCTTTCTAATCTCTTCATCCTTCCAACCAATCAACCATCCAGACAACCAACTAATCATCCATCTATCCATCCATCCAACCATCATCCTGACAACCTAAATTTGTTTTTTCTTTCTCATGCATATTTTGTACTACAACTATACAGTAGGTATTCATAAATAACATAAAAAATTTTGTATTTAATTTATTTACTTTCTAACATCATTGCTAATTTTTGTAGAATATTTGATTTCTCCCCTCAGGTGTAGTCTCCATAGTTCTCCCACCACAACAGCTACCGTGATCCCTATGCTCTTCCCTCCCATTTTGACACCTCTCTATCCCCATTCCTTGCTATATTCCTCATATCAATGGTCAGCTTGCAAGTTTTGTCTTTTTACTGAACCTCTGTTTTCAGTTTCTCTATATTCTATATACAAGTGAAACCATCTGATACTTGTCTTTTTTCTCTAGACTAATTTCACTTAGCATAATCCCTTCCCACTCTATCCAAAATAACATGTATTTCTTATTATTCAGATGAGATGAGGCGCACTCAGGGTGGTATGGCCATAGACTATTTCTTGTTATTCACCTAGAGATGTGATCATACTATATCTGAGTGTTGGATTTTTTTTTTTTTTGGTTATTGTTTCAGAACAGTACCTAAACAGTACTTTTTTTTCAATTTTTTAAAAAAATTTTTGCATAGGCGTGTAAGCAAGAGATGGGTGAGTTGAGAGGCGGAAGGTGAGAGGATTCACCAGAGACACAGAGTAGAGAGCAAAACAGTGGATTTACTGAAATACACTGCTATAAGACAAGGAGAGGTCTGCTGAGCCATATGTGGGTTAGCTTCCTTGCTGGGGATGGAACTCAGGCCATAGTGATGACAGCACTGAGAATTAACCCCTAGGCAACCAGAGAGACACATAAAGAGTACTTAAAACAGAACTCAAAAGAGTACTAAGGGACAGTGCTAAGGACAGGGGCAGCTCACTGTCAGTGGGTTCTCATGCTCATGCACAATTGCAGACCATTCAGGCTCAGGGTCCAACAACAGGGTTTACTTAACAAACAGGAGACTAGGGAAATGGAAAGAGTTTCTAAGGTCAAACATGACCAGCTGTCTCTTCACAGATAGTGTCCATAGTGTCCAAAAGTCCCAAACAAGAACATTCAAGGAAGATATGATGACACTACAGTTGCCCACGGCAGCATTCTGAAAGCTAGGCCACATAACAGATAAACAGTGACAGGCTCAACAGCAAGGATGTGGTGCTGGAAGAACAAAGGTTATAGACAGCTCTTTGTAAGTTGCTGGCATATACCAACAGCAAGCAGTTCTTTGAGACACTAGGCCAAGATCAACAATGCCTCTTTAAGGTGACCTCAGAGATAGGGCTAAAGGCAGCCACAGCAGCCCTGAAGGTTTAGAGGTCTAGAAGTATACAGAGGTCTACAGAGATGAATCTCAAGGAGGTTATGTGCTCTTCAGAGGCTGTCTGAAAAATCCTTCAATGGTGGTCCAAATGAATCCTTTCTTTGGAGGCTGGCTGATGAATGCTTCTTCTCTCTTCAGAGGCCATCTGCTGACTCCCTTCTTTTAGGAAGCTAGCTGTTGACTGACCTTTCTTTAGAAGTTGGCTATTTAGAATCACTTAAGTCTCTCTTCAGAGACCAGCTGCTGACTTCTTGTTCTCTCTTTGGAGGCTGGCTGTTGCCTTCTCTTCTCTTCGGAAGTTAGTTGTTCACTCACTCAGGCTCTCTTAGTTCTGCCTTGTATCTTCTTCAGGGTCCCCCATACTCAAGCCTGATTGAACTATTTAGACCCAATCAGTTCATTTTCCATTTTTAATCCAAAAGTAATTAACTCAAGGTTTAGTGACATCTGGAGAGCTCAAATCTTATTGGTCCATTTAGCGTGAACCTGATTGGGAGGTACATTTAGGATCTTAGAACCAGATATAAAAAGGGAAAAAGCCCAGGTTGTCCTGCACTTCAGTCAGGGGAGGCTGGTAGGCCTGTTGGCTCCAGGGAGCCCTGGCTTGATTTGGCCTCCCTGGGGCCAGGAAAGAGGGAATATGTGCAGGTGGTGGGCTGAGGCCAGGTCATTTTAACAAAGTACCAAGGTGTTGGCCTCTGGGTACCACAGGGATCCAGTTACAGTTTGTTCTTCTTGGGTTGTTTTCTTTCTAACCATTGTTTTCTATACCTCCCTGCACCACTAACTTCTTCTTTCTCAAGTTGTCCATATAATATACACAAAAATGCATGCACAAAGTCTGATGCAAATTTAAGGATGTCTACGTATATACTGACCCTTTTAGTCAGATGAGATAGGTTTGAAGCAGGTTGTGTATATTTTTATTATTAAAAGATGTCCACCAAAAAATGAATGAGAGTGCCCTTGTCCCCATAACCTTACTTTCAAAATTATTATGTATATATAGTCTGGTAAGTATAAAGTATTATACTATTATTATTTTAATGTCATTCCCCTCATTAATGTTACTTACATAGAATATCTTTCATACCTTAAAAAAGAATGACTTTTCTATGCCTTTTGCTCAATTTTCAAATTGGAAATTGTTGTCATCAATTTTGGAAGAACTCTTCCTACATAATAAATATCGATGGGTTAAGGACACATTGCCTTAAAATACAACACCTTAGCATGGAGAATATTTTTAACTGCAGAAATATGAGAAAGGACAGGACAGGACAGTACAGGAATAACTTTCTTCTCTTCCCCTGAAACATATCAAAAGACCCTCATTTGATAGCTACCTTTCCAATAAACAGAGGAAAGAAGAACCCTTATTTGTGAAAATGAGGGGACAAGGAGAGGAATCTAAATGATAACATGCTAGGCTTCTGTTTACTACAGCTAGCTCACATGTTTATCCTATGATATTTTTCCACAATTTTCATTTTTCTTATGAAGTTTCCCATGTTACATGAAAATTTAGTTTAAATACATTTATTTGTTTTAATCTTGTTAATCTGTCTTTTGGGATCTAAGTTGAGAATTGATAAGGATAGATGTCTCCCCCTCTAAAATACAACTCTTATCCTATCATCTATATTACTAATATTTCTTTTCCAACATTAATGTTTAGATGTTTTACAATAAATTTTGCCATATATTCTTTAAAATTGCATATTTTTATTATTTTGGTTTATAGGCCTGTGATTTCTAGTCTTAAGAAAGTCTCTTATTCTAAGATTGTGCATATAATTTCTTCAATTTTCTGATAAGATTTGTTTTTCACTTTTCATACTTTTTTTATATCTCAAAGTTAATTTGTATTTTGATTTAAAATAGAAGACTTCTATTTTCTTCAAGTTTGATAGGCATTAATAGCAACACCATATATTTAATAATTCATTATTTCTCAATGAATTAAGCTCTCTATGTAGCTTCCACCAAATTATTTTGTACAGTGGAATCTATATCCGGATTCTCTCCTCCACTAATGTATTTACCTATTCCTATGCCAATATCATTTTAATTCTTATAGTAATTTTATATTATATTATGCTCGGATTTAAGGCAAGCTCTCTTTTATTCTAAATGAGCTTGTGATTAATCCCTCCTCTGCATATATACATATAAGATCATATTATCCAAATTAAACAAATTAACATCATTTAAGATAAAATCAAATAGGATCATTTTTGGAAGTACCTTACATGCATATTTGAATTTTAGGAAAATTGACATTACTTTATGATATTGATTCATTCTGTCATGAAACAAATCTTTTTTTTCTCTTGTTAATAATTTGTTCTTTATCCCTCAATAAAATATGATTTTATTTTTGCTTGGAATGTGTCTGTCTTGTTAAAATTATTACTAAATATTTTATAGTTTTAGGTACCTTTGAGAATAGAATATAGTCTTCCTGTTTCCCTTTCTATGTTTTTATTACTTAAGCAGATACTTAAATTTTTATTTAACCATCATATCATATCACCTAATTAATTTTACAAGTCCTTTGGGTTTTAAAAATTCAGACAAATCATTATGAGAAAGATTTTTTTTTTTAAAGATTTATTTATTTATGCATACAAGCACTGGGGTACAGGCCAGAGGTGTGGGGGGGTGAGAGGATTCACCACAGAGAGCAGAGAGCAGAACAGGCAGATCAATAGAAGTACACTGCTGAGGGGAGCAGCGGGCACAGCAGGAGAGGTCTGCTGTGCCATGTGGATCCCCTCCCTGGCCGGCAGCAGGGATGGAACTCGTGCTGCAGTGACTGCGGTTTGCTTCATAGTGCGTTGCTTAACCCACTGCGCCACCAGGGAGGCCCATGAGAAAGATTTTTAGCTTTTCTTTTCTTAATTACATTGCCAGACCATTCAAAACTATTGACTAAAACATTTATAAAAATTAATCTATATTCACATCCTGATTTTGACTTGTATTTCACCTTAAATGTGTTTCATCTTTTCAGAAAATAATTGTTTTCCTTCGGTTAACAAGGATATTTTACATTTAAGTAAAATTATATTTACATTCCTATCTAACTTAGAAATTTTAATGAAAACAGCTAGCTGATTATTTATGACTACCATGCTTATCAACCACCATATTATTAGGTTGATAAGAAACCACCCCTGTTTTCCTGAAATAAACCCTATAAAGCCAGGGTATATTTTAATTAAATAATGAGTGAATTAGATATACTAGCATTTCTTCTGAAATCTGCATTTATATACTTTAGTGAGCTTGGATTTTCTCTTTTTGTACTTAATACTATATAAAGTTTAGACATGAAAACTATGCTGATTCAATATAAAATGAACTGAAAGAAATTTTGACACTTAACCATGGTAAGGTCCAGTAAAAGGCATTGCTTTTCCTACTGTTTAATAGTCAGATAGCAATTAAAATTATTTTTGGTCATTGTGTAAATGTACTTTACTTATTATTCTAATTTGTCTTTTGGCTAATAACTTACTTAAATTTTGTAATTACAAAAAGGATATCTGCACCTGTATGTTTATTGCAGCACTCTTTACAATAGTTAAGATATGGAAACAACCCAGATGCCCAAAAATAGATGACTGTATCAAGAATATGTGATTTACATGCACGGTGGAATATTACTCTACAGTCAAAAGAGATAAACCAGTGCCATTTGCAGCAACATGGATGGAACTGAAAGGGCTTATGCCCAGTGAATAATCCAGAAAAGGGAAATAAAATATCGAGTGGTCTCACTTATAGGAGGAATATAAGGGAACCAACTAAGGGATAAGGAAAAAACGCAATTTTAATAAATAAAGCAAAATTAACAGGTAAGTATAAATCAGAGACATTCTAAAGGGGAGGAAGAGTGAGACAGATCAAAATAGGGGCGGGAAGAGCACAAGGTATGATGGTGAGGGTGCATGGGTGAACTGGTGATGGGAATTCTACAGGGACTATACCTGAGATGAGAGAGAAAATGTACAAAAAAGAAGAATTATGTAAAATATATGTTAATTTTAAAAAATGAATTCAAATTCAAAAGGGATTATAGCTCCATTAAAATAAAGATCTCAGACATTAAAAACAAAATAATTACAGCATTAATATTAAGAATTTATATTTTGCTAGTGAATTATTCATTTCATCTAGAGTTTACATGATACCACAGAACTGACGTGACAACATTTTATACTAACATATCTTGTGTCTCTCAATATTAACATATTTCTTACTCTCTTTTTACTTTAATAATCAGGATTAATTTTCAAAATCTGGTCACTGAGAATGTTGTTCTCCTCTATCTTTTATTCATTTTGTTTTCAGTTTTTTTGACTGTAACTTTAAATGTATTAGTTCATTCTTCCAGCTTTATTCTGAATTGCTTTATTGTTCCTTATTTAATTTAGTACGTTTGGAAGGAATTATTTTGTTGATGAATAAAAAAACTCACATTAAGATTTGTGCTAAGGTAGTATAATTTCATAAAATGAGATTATTTGGCTTTGGGTCAGAATATACATCCTAGTTTTATCATTATATGTCATTAAGCCTTTTAATATTTAATCTGTCTAAATTATGTTTTCCACATCTAAACTGAAGAGTCAGGCCTCCCTGGTGGCGCAATGGGTTAAGCAACCACTATGAAGCAAACCGCAGCCACTGCAGCACAAGTTCAATCCTTGCTGCCGGCCAGGGAGGGGACCCACATGGCACAGAAGACCTCTCCTGCCTCACCCGCTGCTCCCCTCAGCAGTGTGTTTCAGTCAGTCTGCCTGTTCTGTTCCCCACTCTGTCTCTGGTGAATCTTCTCACCTCCTGTAACTCTGGCCTGTACCCCAGCTCTTATATGCATAAATAAATAAATATTTAAAAAAGAAAAAAAAAGAATCCTAAAAAGTACTTTAAAAAAAATAAATAAATAAAAAATAAACTGAAGAGTCTCTAGATTCCACTAAGGTGAAAAATAAAATCTGATAAAACGGATACACTTTTAATCTCAATATGAGAAAGTAGGATGTTTGAAGAAATAAGAACAATAAAACAACTGGTCTGAGAATCACTGCATTTAGAAGTAATAATATCTAAGAAAATTCAGTATTTCTATGATAGCAAAATACAACGGAGGTATATACTTATTTTGTTAACATTCAGGTTGTAATCAAGAGACTTACTAAAATGTTGCAAAAACATAAATGACCTAGTATAAGATCGTTTAAAAGAGGAATCTAAGTTACATTGCTGAATGAACTGGAAAGATTTAAAAATCTACAGTTAATACCATGTCATTAAAGCACATCCTCATATTTTTGTAGAATGAAAATAATCTGGATATAATGGGTTTCAAGAACTCAAAAAACTCTGTGATTTTGCAAGCCAAATTCTATGTATATTTGTTAACATTTTCATTAAGATAATTATTTTCATTGATAGGTTTTCAGAGATTTTGGGACCTAAAAGAGGTTGCGAAAAGATTCTTCTAGATTATTAATCTAACTTTCTAGCTGTACTCTGTGACTAAGCTTTTCCATGCTCATACTTTGCTACTTCACTAGTGAAACCAAAACCTCTAGTTTACAGCATGTATTTTCTTGATTTCAGACTTTGGAGCATGAGATAAAAGACAATTGCCCATCCCTGAAAATAGACCTTTACATATTTGGACATAGTCATCTTAGCTCTTAGATAGTATTCTTATTTCAGGCTGATGGCTCTTAAAAAGCATAGTATATGGATGTAACTAATTCAAACTTTTTCTTTAAAGGAAGATGGTTTCACCAGTCATTAAGACAGTATTTTATACTTTAAAAGTTCTACAGTGAAAGCTCACTAATCTGACAGAGAAATAGACTCTTGCTCCAAATTCACTTTTGAATTTCAGGAAGAATTCAAAGAAAACAACTGTATTATGTTGATGTACGTGAAATCATGAATTCTGCAGAATTCTCACATATTTACGCCACTAAATTCTTAGGTACAATATCTCATAAAATTCTTTAAGAATGATTTTTTTAATTTATGTGTTATTTGCCAAAACACTAATTGTTAATGGATTTTTAACACATGTTCAAATTTATAGTTAACTCATTTTTTATTCTTATGAATTCAGAAAGGATAAATGCAATATATACTACAGATCATTTTCACTTATCTGTGGAATATGAACAATGTAAACCAAACAAATGCAGAGACAAAAAAAACCCTTAGATTCTGACAGCAAAATAGAATGTTTCCAAAGGAAGAAATGAGGGAATGGAAGTAAATAGAAGAGCCCCAATAAACTGTGGTAGAATGCTACTGCTTCTTGGTAGGTGGACATGTGGTAAATACCTTTGAAGAAGTATGAATTTATAGTCTCATAAATAGTTACCTTATTTTAAAAAAAAAGTTAAAAAATAATTTACACCATTTCTGGACCAAAAGAGGATGAAATACATTAGGGAAACATCACTTCCTATGAATGAAAACAAATTCCAAGATGGAAAACCAAGTTTTGTACAACTTAACACCAAAATTAAACAATTATACAAAAGTATTACTTACGGATACAATTCTGAAAGTTGTTCAGCTATTGCATAAGCTGTTGGATCTCTGTCTAAGGTAAACAGAGTAATATCTGATTCCTTCTGTAGAATGGCTCTTGTGTGTCCTCCTGAACCAAATGTCATATCTAGATAAACCTAGCCAACATAGAAAAAAAGAAATTACCACTTAGCATGAACATTCTTGCTAACTACCTTAAGTACTAGAAGCACATAATTTTCAGAGTTGATGGCAAGTAGGAAACAGATACAGTCTTTTTGCATACATGACAATTAGTTCAATTTTGAGTGATGAGGCCAAAGGAACAGGCCAAATGAACAGGTCAAAGATTTGCAAGTATAATTTTACCAGGACAATAGGATATGATGCAAAGTAACATATATCTTCAAATGTTTGGATCATTTTAAATACAAAATACAGTTTACTGGATCTGAATCTACTTTTTTGGCTACTCTATTTGGTCACACTCTAAAGAAAATAGGTGACAGATGGTCAAGGAACCAGATGTGAACCATAAAAATATATATGAGAACAAATTAATTGATTGTGGTTTATGTGGAAGTCAGGACACCCTCAGCACATCCTCTCAGATATGTTAGTTTATTGTGTCCCTTCAGTAACTTCACTGCTATTATGAAAATAAAAACAATTACTCTGATAATATTAAAACTATAAGAATTAACATACCCTACATGCAAGACTTTTATAAATAAGGTCTCTCTGGTAGCACAAGGGGTTGAGAGTCTCACTGTGGGGCTTCTATAGCCACTTCAGTGCAAGTTTGATCCTGGGCCAGGGAGGGCACCCACATGGTGCAGCAGACCTTTCCTACCTCGTCCGCTGCTCCCCACAGCAGTGTATTTTAGTCAATATGCCTGTACTGCTCCCTACTGTCTCTGGTGAATTCCCTCACCGCCCAGCATCTCTGACCTGTACCCCAGCTACTCTATGCAGAAATAAATAAAATCTTTTAAAAAATAGTTTTAGAAATATTTAAACACACATCTTTTTAAAAGTTCATGTGTACATTGCACAAAAACAGAAATTCCTGCAATGAACTTATGAACAGTTCCATCCTCTGAATTCTACAACTTAAGTCAGTATGACTGACTAAAAACAAGGCACATTATTCTTTAATTGTTTCAAGTTATTATGCCGAGTCCCATCCTCTGATGAAGACCTCAAGAAAGTCTGCAGTTCAAAGAATAATAAGGAATTGTCTGATCAAAACTGAGATGAAGAGAGATATAAAATATGAGATATGTAAAAATGGTAAAAAGATACAAGCACAACTTTCTAACAAAATAATTAGTATAACCTAGTTTTGCACATCTAAGCATTACCAATACAAAAGACATGGTTACATTATGTTTTTCATCATTTAAAATAATTTTAAAGTCTTAAAGTCTTATTATTGTATGGTTGTTAGGAGTGCTTATGTAAGATCAAATAATTTCTTTTTCCAATGATTTGAATGCATCCAAGAGTAAGTAAAAATCTTCCACCTTATAACTTATCCCCATTTTTAATTTGCTAGGGACTAACATAATTTAAACAAAGAACTTTTCCTAGGGAAAACCATAAACCACTTTATTCTTATATCCCAAAATCAAAGCTTTCTATAACCATGGATTTAAACTAAGAGTATATTAAATAAAATAATTTGCATATGATCCCCTTATCCCAAGCCAGGAAAGTCCCAATCAATATATATATTTTTTTTAATTTCTCATCATTAAAAATATTCTGGAAAATGTGAGATGATCATAATTTACATGATCTTTTTTAATAGATCATGATTATGCCCTTGGAGATGCATTGATAATCAAGGAAGCTTCCATAGGGAGAAAAATAACCTATTATTACCAGTCAAGTGTAACACCAAGGCAAAAAGGGGAGATGAATGGGAATTATGAAACTAGAAATGAATATTGCCATATGTCCTGGTATAATAGGTGATTGGAATCATCAATTTTTGTTTTACAAATTCTAATATAGTGGACTCCCTGGTGGTGGGCAGTGCAAGGGGTTAAGTCGCAGCACTGTGAAGCTATCTGCAGCCACTGCAGCACAAGTTCGATGCCAGGTCAGGGAGGTGATCCACATGGGGCAGCAGACCTCTCCTGTCTCACCCACTGATCCCCTCAGCAGCTTATTTCAGTAGATCTGCCTGTTCTGTTTCCCACTCTGTCTCTGGTGAATTCTCTCACCTCCTCCTCCCCTGCACCTCTGGCCTATACCCAGCTCTTATATGTATAAGTAAATAAATCTTTTAAAAAATTCTAATACACATTTTCATAAAAAATAATGACATTTCAGTTATATTTGTCACCCAGAATTTGAATTTCAAAGGCAGACAACTGGCTCATTAACATTAGACCACATCTTAAAATTTGTAAAAATTAATAACAGAATAAGGAAAAGGAATAATTTTATTTTTCTTAAGACGTTCCCAAGAACAAATAAATTTATTATTTTATATCAGGAAATCATTTCTATGGACTTTTCTATATATAATGCTATATAAATATATATAAATCATATATGTAAGCATAAATCATATGCTCTAGATGTATTTTCTAATGCTCCGAACGTAGAAGAGTCTTTCTTTGAAATTACTTTATATAATTTATCTAAATAGTCAAACCCATGTTTGTCACTGAGAGTTTATTCTGGTTATACACTTATCACCTATGTAATCCTGGCCCAATCATTTCAACTCTCTGAGCTTCAATTGCTTCATCTAAGAGCAAAATACACCTCTGCTAATGTCACAGATTGATAGAGTATTTTATTCCCTCCTAGCAATCATGAAGTGTTATTAGATTTTATATTTACAGAAACTAAGATTACAATAAACTAGTAAGAGGCAAATGTGGCCAGATATATCTGGCTCTTAAACCTATGCTTTTTCTTATGCCATAATGCCTCTGCATTAAATAAAAATTTGTATTTGCACACTCCTTTAAGGTTTACCAAACATTAATGTTTTCCTACTTGGTCTAACAAAAACTCTATATAGTAGTATGAACAAATAGTACTATCCTCATTTTTACAAAAGAGAAAATTCAGATGCAGAGAGACAATGGACTTCATTAAGATCACCTTACTAGCAAGAAGAGGGGAGAAAGGGATGGAAGAAATGAAAGCAAAAAATAAGGTGGGATGGGGGGAAGCATGACAAAGAATCATGGCAGAGGTAGCTTTATAAAAATCATTAAAAAAAAAAAAAGTTTAGTTTTTTAAGCTCAATCACTCCCACTGGAAATCAGAGCCTTGAAAGCCATGTCTTCATCCCTTTGTAGCAGGACAACATTTGCTATCTCTCTTCCTCCCTTCTTCCCTTCCTCCCTTCTTCTCTTCTCCTATCTCTCCCTCCCTCCCTCCCCCACACACTTTCAATTAATTACCTATCAACATAGAACTTAAGAATATATGTATCCTAAAGGTGAAAGACAAAACTTTTTACTCTTCCTATTATTTGAAGACAATCACTTTTCTGTATTTTAGCAAAGAACAAAAATAAATAAATAAATAAACAAACAAATAAATAAATAAAATAGAACTAAGTAAAGTAAAGCCCAGAAAGCAAATGCTAGTTATCCTTGGTGGTATCATCCTTAAGGAAAAGAGATTTCACTAAAATGGTGTCAAGGATAGATGAAAAAGATGGGCAAAATCTATGAACCCATGAAGTGACTGACAGGTAATAAAATCTCAGAGCAACAGACTGGATTGTGAACTGAGGGAGGACAGACACTCAATCACTAGATTCTGAATGCTACCAGAAAGAGATTTCTGTGCCCCTTCATGGCACAGTAGAAGCAGAACCTTCAGTCCAGGCAGGTTCTACAAAGGTGAGAACAAAACACATCTCAGGGATAAATAAGTGTGGCATGAGATGAATAAGATGTAGGGTCTCTGCATAGTTCTGAATGGGATCAGGAAGACAAATGAGATTAATGGTTTCTTGTGTAGGGCCTCATACTGAAAATACTGGTAGTTTAAAGAAGAAAACAGTATTTGGGGGAGAGATTCATAACTATAATTCTTGAATTTTGCTTCCAAATAAATACAGTCATATCAGAGAACAGTAGTAGATGCCAAGTATATATTTATGTTGTGATATGAAAAAAGAGCTCAGCTTCCCAAGGTACTGATGATAAACATAGCAACACTCATTTGGACATATGAATCCAAAATACTATTAAAGACAATAAGGCTTATTGCAAAGGACTACATAAAATAGCCATACAGATGTCCAACTGTTATCACTCACTTAACATCAGTGTATTCCTAATATTACAAATTGACTCATTAAGGAATAGAACTTATTCAGAACATTAATACTGAACTGTAATTAATTATACTCTATAATTCCACAGTACACTTTTATTTGCTGAGCAGTCTCCTTTACATTTGAAATTTTAAAAAAGATTAACATTTCTTAATTTAGATTAGCTCTTTTAATCAAATATAAGTAAATGACATTTTATTCCCCTGGTCTTCTAAATATCAAAGAAATAATTAGGTCTACCTTTCACCACAATGAGTCACACTTTAATAGTTGAGCTATAGATGTGGATCTGCTATAGATCAGGTACAGTCACAGAATTTCAGAGTTCAGAGGGACATAGCAAACTTTTTATTCCACCCCCTCATTTTACTTATGAGGAGACCAATACCTGAAGAGGGTAGTTGGTAGTTAGTTGAGGGCAAAGCTAATAATACCAAAAACAAGATCCTGGGCTCTTTTCACTTTGTTTCTTAATACTCCCCCATTGAAATTATATAATCACACCGAAATAAAAATATTCTTTGAAGGACATTTTTTCTTAATATGAAGATAGATACACTTAGGAACTCTGCACCTTAAGCCTCCAAAACAATTTATAACAATCACAGTCATACCACTCAAATTTTTTAAAAAACCTTATGACGATAATCCCTTGAATTAAATTCCAAGACAATTATGTTGCATATGTGAACTGGTATAAATGTCTACTCATTATGTAGAATAGCAACTAATAAAGACTAACAACTGAGAGAAGAAATCTTAGACTATCTTTTTGCCTGAAGATAGTATGTAATGTTCAAGACATATTACAGTATCAAATTGATTCTGAAGTTAAAAACAAAAAAGAATTAAAACACTTAAAATCAAAATCTCGTGGCTGGTTAGAGTTAGAAGTACTTATAGAATGATACAATGAATACAAGTTCAATTCTTCTATCATTTACTCCTTCACTTTTCTATTGCACACCTAGCACTTCTACTTGTTCCACCTCTCATGTAAAATATCTTTTAAGACTCAGTTCAGTCTGCTCTCTAAAGAGAGAAATTGACAGAAATCAAGGAATTAGATTTCTCGTATATTTACTAGATAACTAAGTGAAAATTTTCAATCCAATAGTTTTAACCGTCGAAATTGGAACAACACTTAAAATTGGACATAAAAGCACTTTTAGCCAGGAACAACAGAATTTCATTTTCCTAATGTTTATTAATCACCTTTAATCTGTGCAAGATTTTTAATAGTAAGTTCTCATCTGAATTTGGAAATAACATGGCTTGATTTCACTTAAAAAATTTCTTCCAATGAGTATTTTGTTTTCTGGGCAGAATTCACACTTCATTCATCCTTCTTACTCTCTTATAGATTCCGAATCCAATTAGTTACCAAGTTCTGCTGATTTTACCATTTAAGTATGTTTAAAATTTTTCCATTACCATTTCTTTGCTTTATTATCACAATAGGCTAGCAACTGGCATCATATCTCTAATGTCATTTCTAATTCTTCTTGTAACATTGTTAATAGGATAATCTTTCTAAAGTAAAACTGTTGCATATGACATTCATATTAGGGATCCATGGTCAACAACAAAGGAACAAAAGAGAACATAAACAACTGGGAATATATCCAACTAAAAAGTTTCTGCACAGTGTAAGGAACCATAACTTAAATGAAAAGACATGCTGCTGAAAGGCGCAAATTATTTACATACCATACATCTGAAAAGGGACTGTTATTCAAGAGCTACGAAGAGTTTATACAACTTTTCTGACAACGCAATATACAGACTTATCCAAAGATGACATACAGATTGCAAATAGGTACATGAATAAATTTTTATTATCACTTATCTGAAAAAGTAAATCAAGACCACAATGAGATAATCTCACACCTTTGAGAATGGTCTATATTAAAAAGACCAGAAATAACAAGTGCTAGTGAGGATGTGGAAAAATGGAAACTCTTTTACACTGCTGGTGGGAATGCAGACTGGTCCAGTCCTCATGGAAAGCTGTGTAGCAGTGTCTCAAGACATTGAACATGGATCAGCCATACAATCCAGTAATTATACTCTTAGCTATCTACTGGAAAAATCCAAAAACACTAATTCAAAAGGAAACTTGCACTCCCATGTTTATTGTAGTATTACTAACTATAGCTAAATGATAGAAATAACCTAAAAGACCCCAAACAGATGAGTGGATCAAGATGTATCATGCAATAGAATATCACCCAGTGGTCAAGAAAGATAACTTTGTGTCAGTTGTCTCAATGTGGATGTATGGAGCCAAATGGGATAATGCTAAGTGAAATAAATTAAAAAGAGAAAGATAGTGTCACTAATATGTGAAATACAGATAAAACAAACTAAATATAGTATACAAATAAGCTTAAAATCTAAGCCTTGAAAGTTGACTATAGAATTGAATCATCCAGAGGGAGGAGGGGTTGGGGAGGTGTAAGAACAAAGAAGGAAAGAAGCACAATGAACTATGGTGGTGGATTATTGGTGACTTGGTAGTGGGTACACTATGGTGTACCCTGATGAGATTATCCTAATATTGCTACAATTAAAAATAAATTAATTTTAAAAATTAAACAAACATGCACACAGGTTCTCCAAAGCTACAGAGTCCAAACTCCTTGGCACAACATATGATATTCTTCATACCTGTCCTCTGCATTGTTCCCAACATCATTCTCCACCACTCTCAAACATGAAGTAGTATAGAAGTCTGTATATATCAGAGCCTGTATAGAAGTCTGTACAATCATCAAACATAGCATTGTCTCATCTTCTATCCCTTTTTGCCCATTTCCCACTCCCCCAAATTCTATTCTCAAACAATATGAGAAGTCTAATGTGTCCACAGTTCTATGCTAGGGTTAAAAATACAATAGGCCAAAATAAACATGGCCCCTGTTCTCAGACAGTGGTCAGTCTAGATTATCTCTAGATACTAAGTATCCTACTTAGTATCTAACTTAGTATCTCTAACATGCTATTCTTTCTTTTTAGAATATGTTTCAGGAAGGTGCCCTAAACATTTGTGTCCCCAGTGTAAAATAATATATGGCATATAGAACATATCAATAAATATCTATGAATAAATAAATTAACAAAAACAAAAGGCTAAATCTAAGTCACTGCACAGGCAGGTATCAAGAAAGATGTGTCATGTATAGGGAGAACTAAGTTTGACCGGAATCCAGGATTTAAAGAGTATGGGAGAGAAAAGGGAAAAGGAAGAAGGAGAAGTTAAGAGCTCTCATATACTGCATTATTTTTTGTGACCTGTTTCCTACCTTAGCCTTGATAGTTGTCAGTGAGACAATTTATGAAATAACGCTGGTTAAGTCAATATGAAACCAAGTTGTGGCAGTCCTAAAAGACAAAGATAAGTAATTTGTATCACATTTGCTAGAAAATAAAACAGCTTTGAGTATTTTTAAGTACACAAAATAATTTAATTGCCAACAATATTGGGTGGTTGAGTATGAGAACATAGTGGCAACCCAGTATAGAGCACCAAGCTAAGAGGACACAGCTGCCTGAACTGGTAACAGGAATGAGGGCAGCAGAGTAACAACGTACAGTGCACTTATGAATTGTTATCTTATACCAAATATGGTGTTAATCATTTTATTTGCAATATTCACTTAACACTCTGAAGCAAGATATATGCCATACTATGCTATGCTATGAGCTATGATATACTATGCTACATTTTGTAATCTTATTGAGAAGAAATGGGTAGTTTTGGAGAACTTTAAATTGTCTGAGGACCAGCTGATAAATGGGGGAGCTGATTTTAAAAAGTAATTTGTCTCCTGAAGCTGTTACTACTTTGCTTTTTAATGAGGTAGGGTCCTAAGCTCAGATATGATGAGTGGAGAAATGACAGAAATAAAAATGTTACCACAAGGCACGCTATCTAGGTAACCAACTAGGTAACACATCATTTTTTATGCAATTATTAAAAATTATTATGTGCCAATAGTCACTATGCTATTTGAAAACTTGATTTAATTCTTACAACTGTCTTTAATGGTAGAAAAAAATAAATACATTAATTGGTGGTAAGATTAGGGATAGAGGGAAAAATAAGATAAGCATTTCCCTTCCCTCTCTTCCACACTGCTCCTCCATCATCTGCCACCTCCCAATTAGTGTTAGAAAGATCAAGGGAACTTACTCCAGCAGAGTGAAAACTAAAAGTATGAGAAAATACAAGCTGCATAACAGGGAGAATGAAGATGTTTAAGAATTCCATGTGGAAATAGAATAATTCTTTGTGTTGAACTTAAAACGCTGTAGTGAGGGACACTGCAGAGAAGAGATCTTAAGACGAATATAATGAAATTGAAATCCAAAAATGTAATGAGGCCAATTACAATAAGCATTAATCCACCGAAGGAACAAGAAGTTTGGTTTCTGAAAATGCTTAATGAACATTAGATTTGAAATACATTTTTAAAAGTTCATCCTAATAAAAAATATTGACACGTTTGGGAAAAAAAACCCTAAAATAAATTACCTTCATTATATATTAAAATTATATTATGCAGCTTTGGGAAATATTGTGCCCCAAATACAGTCTATCTGGCACATTTACCAAAGGCAATGAGCTAGTTACTGGATATGATATATGAAATGAAATATTATATAATGATTACAATGACAGAAAAAATCACTAGAGTCATCTTCTTAATGTCACTGAAATATTTACAATCGCCAAAGCAAGCTGTTGTTCTACCACTGTGTGCTGAACCACTCAAGACTATCACTTATTTTCTCTGGTTTTACTTATGTTTTCTGTCTAATTTGTTGACAGGTAGGTATTTGTCAAACTGATATATTAGTCAACCTCAAATAAATTAGAACATATAACTGTGAACACAGAAGGCCATCAACCTTGTAACTAATATTCTGAACAAATATTTTTCCTACCAAATCCCTTGATTTATTATTGTCTTGTCAAGCTCTGTTCAGGATCTGTTGGCTATGTGCTTATTTTGTCTTATTTGTAACTATTACATAGGCTTATGTAAAAGGAAAAAAACTCAAAATAATATAAATGTTACACCAGAAACAAATTAATGCATTGCAATAAATTTATCTCTTTTCCCCTTTTATGAAGAGTATCGGTGTTACTATGATGACTCATACTGCCAAAATTCTGCAAATATTTAATCTTGTAAGCTTAAATTATAGCCTATCCATGAAAGAAGTCTTTACTTGTCATAACAAAACTTATTTTTTTCTCTTCTCTGTAAAATATGCTCATTATATTAAATGAAGTATTTGGTGCATTCACAGTTCTTTGTGATGAGCAGCTTTTACTCTTCTCTGTAATATGGGATGAATATAAGTCATAATCCCGAGTCACTTATATTGAACTGGCACTTGATCTGCTTATATATTAACGCTTACATTAACACAAATAGCTGAAAGTAACACAGTATAGATGCTCTCAATAAGCTTAATTTCACAGAAGTCTCTGGTGAAGACAATGCAAACCTGTCAGCATTTTTTAAAATACAAAAATAATTTTTATTGACACCATCAAGAAATTTTTATATTATGGACAAACTTACCCAGTACATTACACAAATATTGAGAATGTTCAGCAGGTATTTTCTTTTAAGAAGTATTAAATATATAGATTATCTACAATATTTGGAAAAATAATATAAAAAAATACAATACTAAGTTATTAGCCAATGTACTCAGCACATGCTCTTCTACAAAATTTTTCAGCAGGGAAAACAAGTAATTTTACTGATGGCAGTTTCCACACAGTTCTGATATTATATTCTTAGCATTAAAATAAAACTAATGATGCTAAGATTTTCTTTTACTTGACCTCCAAACAAAGCAGTCCAATACATGTAAGTGTTTGGTGTCAAATCTACCATGTACATGTGGCTCTGTACTCACATGCAGGCATGTGTGTATGCATGTACGTGCATGCATATGAAGACAATGAGAGGAAACTTCCACATTTCTTCTCTAAAAATGTGACTCAGGGTTGGAAAAATTTTAGACTGAGAACACGATACACCACACCACCGTGAAATCCTTGTGCTGAGTAGATATTAGAAAGTAAACTTTTAAAGGAAAAGTGCTTCATAGGTCAGAAAGGTGGAAAATAATAAAAATAACAGTATATTTGTAATAAATAAAAATAATTAGAAGAGGTAAATTCAATAAACTATCTAAAAACTTGTAAAATAAACTGATTTTGTGACGTTCAAGTGTTATATGAGTTGAAAAAATGATATTAAATGAAGCAGCAGAATATAAAAGAAAAAGATTAAAGACCAAAATATCTGATATCTGGATTAGGATCTATTATTTAATTGTCATGAAAGTTGGGCAGTCCTTAACTTCTCTGAACCTCAATTTTCTCATGTACAAGAAGAAATAATTATACCATACTAGTCCACCTGACTGGGTTGTAAGAATATGCAAATAACGCTATGCATGAAAGGAATTTGAAAATGGTATTGTTTATATGAATAATGTAATTAATAAATTTATTTTAGTTAGGAAAGTAATTATTTACAAATGGCCTAAATTCCATTAGAATCTATACTGTGTTCAAAACTAATTTAACAAACAAAAACAATTTCATGCTTTCTAAATTAGAAGAAATATTAACAGAACCTTCTCTCTTAGTTAACAGAACTAAGAGAACCATTATGTTCTCTCAATAATGAAACACAGAAAGAGAAATTTGAAAGGATTTCAAATACAACTTAAAAGTCACCATTGGCTAGTATTTCAGCTTTTCTTTATCTGACTATTAATTTAGTTACATTATACTCCACATTAGTAACAAAAAAATCACCAATGGTATAGAAGAAATAAGTTATTACCAGTTAAACTTTGCTATATTTTTGAAATTAAGAAAACCTCTTTGAACTATAATTTAATTTAACCCAAATTGGGAAAACTTACTAGATGATCTTTAAAGTACTTATTCTTGAAAAACATATTTTTAAGACTTACATATTATAAGCTTTCCTTTTTTATACAGCAATACTTTCAAATATTTTTATTTATTATTACCCTTAAAAATTTTATCATACTTCTAATCAAATTTTGGAATGTGTGAACTACTCAATAAAAGGCCAATAGGGTTCATTTAACCACAATAGTATTCTGATATATAGCAAGGAAAAGAGCATCTAAAATTTCTCAAGCTTTAACAGACCAGGAAGACTTTATATAATATTCAAATTTCCCAGTTGACTCAAAAAGAGCAATAATCATACTAAAAATCAGTTAGGATATTATCTTTTTTGTTGTTGTTGTTACATGTATTTTTATTGTTGTTGAGTTTTCTAGTGTATAATAGTTTTTACAAAAGTGTATACACTTTATTTTTTTTTGGCGGGGGGGGTTTGTTTTTTTTTTCAATTTACATATATTTGACATCAATTGTAATCCCCATGTATTCCCCATCACCTTAACACCACTGCACCATCACCTCAGTCCCCCGTGCTCCTGTCTGCCCTCCACACTTTCCCTCTTCCCTCCCCACCAGGTGTCCCCAGTTTGTTCTTGTCTTTTCATTTTTGGTTTTTGTATCTTTATTGTTGTTATTATTATTGTTGTTGTTGTTCTTATTCCTTTCCTTGATCCTTATTTGGTTCCCGTATATGCCTCCTAGGGGAGGAACCATCTGGTATTTTTCTTTTGCCTTCTGACTTACTTCGCTGAGCATAATCCCCTCCAGTTCCATCCATGTTCCTATGAATGAG
>JAGFMF010011862.1:7902642-7929951 GCA_019455555.1 Galemys pyrenaicus
GGTTAGTTCTTTGTGGATCTGTGTGATAAGTCCCTTGTCAGTAATGTTGTGTGTAAAGATTTTCTCCCAGTTGGTAGGTTGTCGCTTTGTTTTGGTTAGCATATCTTTTGCTGTACAGAAGCTTTTAAGTTTAATGTAGTCCCAGCGGTTTATCCTCTCCAGGATATTATCTTGAAAGTAAAATTACGTACTTGTTTAAATTCTTTATAAAGAATACAGTATTTTAAAGTATAGATGTTGTATGAAGATAAAACAAAGAATTATCTAAGATTTACTGCTAGTTTCTTAGTTGTACTCATTAATTTAGGTAGGACAAATACTATAATCCATAAAATGATTAAATAATAAGAAAGAAAATTCCAGATATGCCAAATGTCAGTGTATAATTGCATGAGGGAGTCAATGATGAGTAAATATATTCTACAGAGGTAAAGAATACTCTATGGGGGTCATAATCTGAAAAGTATGTTTCATTAAATAAAATGACCAAAATCAAATTTATATTATAACTAGATCAATAAAACAGAGGAAAACATATGTTACAGGTGACAGGACTAATCTAAAACAAAGGAATCATTAATATGGAATATAGTATTTGCAATTAAAAGTAGACTAGTTTGGTTGAACGTTGTTATTTAACTTTTCTGAGTGTGCTGTCTTTATTATAAAATGGGACAAAAACACGAAACTTATAGGGTTATAATGAGGATTAGATGAGTTTCTGTGGTTAGAATATTTCCTGACACATAATAAGTGCTCAAAAAAAAAACAAAACCCTACTATTTCTACAGACAAGAAGCAAAGGACAAATAGTCACTAGAATAAAGATAGATAAGGGAAAGGGAAGAAAGGATCCATAGCGGAAAAGAAGACAGAAGGAATCAACCATAAAGAAATAAGCACAAAAATGAAAGTTCCATTTAGACATAAACAATAAAGTTTAAAGAAATGTGAAAGTTCTCACAAAATTAGCAAAAGGGTTACTTTACATAACTTCATGAGGTAGCTTCATTATTATCTTCATTTCATTTAGAGAAGTAACTCACCTAAGAACACATGGTTAATAAATGATATAGCCATTAGAACCGATGCAGTTTCTTTTGAATCTATGCTCTGTATAAAACCTCCTATTGTATCTTATCATTTGTTTTTGATTGAATAAATATCAGATAATGTCACTCCCAAACTCTTTGCTCAAAAATTGTTGATGGCTTCCCATTTCACAAAGCCTTTCTTTCACATTGTGCCAAACACATCTTACCAGCCAGTCTGATCTCATCTTCTCTACTCCTAGATCTCCCATTTTTATTACCAGGGCCACTTATTCCCTCAAACACACTTCTGTCACAAAGCCTTTGTACTTTGTGTCCCACCTGCCTGTCCATCACAGGCCAAGGATGAATAGCTGTGCTGTCTTCTAAGTATTTGCTTAAATTATAACTTTCTCAAGAGCTGTCTAGTAAAACTGTTTAAACTATACCTCTTTTCCTCATGAACACTGTACTGCCTGCACTCCACCCATGCTTTACTTTTTCTCCATCTACTCATCTAATTCAGCATAATCTACCTTATATCTTTCTTTTTTATGATGTTTATTATGTCTCCTATCACTAGAAGGCAAGTTCTAAGAATGCAAATACACTTTTGTTTCTGAACTACCTGGAACAGCATCTATGCAGTCAAGCTGAATGAGTCTTGATGAATATACACATGAATATATTAATACAAATATATATTTGTTAAACAAATTTTGTTTTCAAAAGTAAAAGATATTAATATTTATTGAGCACCTAATTTGTGCTAGCAAGTCTACTAATTAACACACATTAACTCACTAAACACTCATCTCATTCTCCTATGAGAATATTATTTGCCTTATTTTATAGAACAGAAAATCGATGCTGAGGTTAAGTAGCTTTTCCCAAAACAAATCACAGTAAGGAATGATATCAAGGTGTGAAAGTTGCCTTGTTGATTATGAGGGCCCATGAGCTACCAATCTGCCCCCTGTAAACTACTTTATGTAATACCCAGAATTTAAACATCTGGCAGGAGTCTTTAAAAACATTTTCACAAGTAAGTTACACCATATTTATATAGAGAAATGCATATTCATGTGAAGGGATGTTGCTGTGAAGATACTTTGTGTCTTAAAATCTCCTAACCTTATATTAATGAGATTACTCTTGTAATGTGTATGGGGCCTACCCCAATAAATTATAATGCTTTCGGAGCAAAAACTTAGGTCTCTTGGGCAGAAAAGAAATACTGTTCAAGACAACAGCATTAACACCTGCCTAAGGTTGCAGTATGCCTACCTGCCCTTCAGATTCACTAGCCTTCACAAATGTGTGAGCCAATTTCCTACAGTAAATTTAAGACAGGTGTGTGTAATCCTATTGATGTGTTTTTTCTGGAGAATCTGACATATTGTTTCAGATATATAGCTATATCTGTTTCAGGAATTTAGATATAGCTGAAACAGTAAGACAGAAAAAAAAAAAAAAAACACAAAACTCCAGCTGTAGCCTTCCAGCAGAATGCAATGACATAAAATACATGAATATATGACTGAAATCATAAAATACATAGAAGATAAAGGCAAATGTTCCATGGCACAAACTTAGAAATACCTTTATAGATTCATTCCCAACAGCAAGGGAAACAGAGGAGAATAAACAAATGGGACTGAATCAAGTTAAAAAGTTTCTGTAAAACAAAAAAGATAGTATACAAAACAAAGAGATACCCTATTAAATGGGAGAAAATATTTGCATAGGAATTGATACCAAAGATCTACAAAAAGTGCATACAACTCAACAAAAAAACAAAGCAAACAACACAATCAAAACATGGGCAGAATGGCTAAATAGGCACTTCTTCAAAGAAAACATGCAGATGGCCAAGCAGGTGCATTAAAAAATACTCATTACTTATCATCACGGAAATGCAAATCAAAAACACATACTTACGCAATGGCCCATATTAAAAAGATCAGATACTAGTGCTGGCAAGAGTGTTAGAAGAAAAGAAACCTTATTACACTGTTGGTGGGAATGCAGACTGATCCATCCACTATGGAAAGTAGTGTGAAGGTTCTGCAAAAGATTGAAAATAGACTACCATATGAACCAGGATGCCCACTCTTAGGCAGCTACTCAAAGAAAAAAAAATAATAATTCAAAAGGAAATCTGCACTCCTATGTTTATTGTAGCACTGTTTACAATAGTCAAGATATGGAAACAACCTAGATGCCCAAAAACAGATGAGTGGATCAAGAAGATGTGATGTGTACATGTACATAATGGAATACTAGTCAGCAATCAAAAAAGATAAACTCATGCCATTTGCAGCAACATGGATGGAACTGGAAGGGATTATGCTATGTGAAATAAGCCAGAAGAATAAAGATAAATACTGATAGAATTATTTATATGTGTAATATAGAGAAATCAAACAAATGGTCAGACAAACTTTAAAACCAACCTTGAAAGCTGACCATAGATCTGATCAAGGAGAGAAAGTTATGGGGAGGGGGATAGGTGAGGACAGAGGGAGAGGAAAGTACAATGGACTATGGTGGAGGATAATGAGTGCTTTGGTAGTAGGAGATCTAAGGTAACCAGACCTGAGGGGAGAAACCCTATATTGTCAAACTATTACAAGGATGTAAAACAATAGTACTTTATTCAAATAAATATTAGAAAAAATAAAATTACAAAAAACCCCAAGAGCTACATCATATAAAAGGGCTTTGTACATGCTAGACCACTAAACAAATGCTATTTAGTAATTAAATGTTTGATAGTGACAATGATAACCAAAATAAGTTGATATTTACCTGAAATCCAGAAATCTTTTAAGGTATACCAAATTGTATATTACAGAATGTTATAATTTGTTGTCAGATATTATTTCTATCTTTATAATGCAAAGTACCAAGACTATTTATTTCATATAATCCTGAGACTACAGATATAGAAGATATGATCTTTTCCTGATCCAGAAAGGATATACAAAAAGCAAAGACCATTTAATTACCTATGTTTGAAGCAAAACATAATCCCTGAAATAACTTCAGATGATCATTATTTTAAAAAATGGCTTTAAATATGTAAATACTATGTATACCAAACAAAGGCCAGGAGCAGGCTTATGGAAAGTAGTATTAAAATACTAGCCAAGATAAAGAAAAGTCTTCTTATTCTTGCTCAAAGGAGAAAATAAAGTATAAACAACCAGAAATTTCTGCTAATTAGTTAAGCTATTTCACTGTCAGATTACTTTGCTAAGGTAGTTTTTGACTACTGGTTTTCACAATAGGCTTAAAAATAAGTCAACTTTGCCTTTTAGGAATTTATCTTTTTTCAGTCATCTATTTGTTGTTACTTCTTAAAGTTATTTCTGTGTCAAAAGAACTGTTCAGTAATAATTCCCTACTTGATTTAATATATGGAGTTCATAATTAAGCACTACAATATTACCAATAAAACCTGAAATATACCATAGATTATATCCATATAAAATTTTTATTAAAATGTTTTTAAGTTTTAAAATGACTGCTATCAACCAACCAAGTTTTAAAATGACACTATCAAGTATATAGTGCTTAAAAGGTAAATTTCTTTACACTAAAATAAAGAATAAATTTAGATTATTTTTATCCCTTTAAACTACTTTTTCATAATATTGTTTTCCAAATTTATTTAATTATTGAATTGTCAAGGATATCCTTCAAATTTCAAAAAAATCTATAACACAAAAGAACAAATTTAATTTACCCTGATACCCAAAACAAAGATAAAAAAAAATAAAATTCACAAATTTCATTAACTGACATAGTAAGTAAATGTTTGCTTTAAACACTTATCTGAAATATTAAGTGAAAGTATTGTCACCAATTTTAAATTCTGTAAAAGTATTCATGCTAGCACAGTTTAGGAAACAATTTATTACTTTAGGGATAACTTTCAAATGTAAACTATGTTATAAATACATGAAGAAACATCACTTGTTTTCTGGGAGACATATAGTATCTGCTGTCAAATAAAGATATTATTATTACATTTGACCTTATAACTTTATTATACAGAATAAAGTAAGTGAAATCTAGGATAACTCTTCATTAGTACCAGCCTATAGCTATTACTTTGGTTGAACAAATTATAAATAATGTAAACGAGCGGAGTATAACAAACATTGCCTTATTCTATCATTACAAAAGTTTTAAAAAGTCCATTTATTTTTATCAAGAAGTGTTTTAATTTGTATTAATTCACATATTAATTTTACCTAATGTAAACATTACTCTGCATCTTCTGTCATAATCTTTTTCCAGGTTTTGATACATATAATTCAATACACAATTATTAAACAGCACATGCATAGGCAACATGCTAAGCTTTTTATATAAAAACGTTTACATGACTTAAGTCACTTTACCAATCCATCTTTTAGTTTTCTTGACAATTATGCAATAAGATTAAAAAAGATGATCTCTTCAAGTTAAAATATTCTCTAAGTCTAAAATAATGACCCAAACATATCCGACAATAAATTAAGAGAAATCTTTGTATTTAACTGCAATGAAATAAACTAGAAATAACTCTACTATTACTTAATATCAAGAGAGCTAAAACTTTAAATCTAACACATCATAAAATAGATTTTTAAAATAATGGGTTTATTCCTACAATTTCTGGAAATAGTGAGCTTTATTCAATTGTAAAAATATAAATTATCTCTGTGATTGTTAGTCACAGAAAGAGAGTTTATATGACAAGGAGACTTAATTCACATTCTAGGACATATTCAAAAAGAGACCATCTATTATTCTCTTCTCTGAACAAGTAAGTTATTGTCACAAGCAAGAAGAGAACTATTAAGGGAAATGAGAAGCCAGAGGTTTCTCTTCATGAGCAATAATCTTAAAATCAGTAATACACAATATTAAATCAACTTTGAATAGCTATTGATTAAGAACAAATAAAGCAGTCAATAAAGTATAATCAACATTTAAGAGCAGATCAATTGTATTAAGTCAAAATGCAGAGCACTGTAATGAACTCTAGCATGAGTCCTGAAAAGAGAAATTATAAATCAATAGCATTGCACACATATGAAATGTTTCAAAGAATTTTATAGTAATGGCTTCATAAGTAAGTGCTGTTGCAATAAAAACACAGATGATTGTGATCAATTTGGGAATTTAATTTTACTGAAATTTCCATTATATTATTTCATCATAAAATACTCTAGTACACCATGCTAGTGATATTTTATAAAATGTGATGTGTACTGTACTGGCTAATCACCATGGGGAATCATCAAATAACAGTGACTTAGTCATGGAAGTGAATGCCTATAAACATTCACCAGTTATACACTTCAACTGATAGAGTATTGATGGAATCACGTTATTAATTGACTCTCCATCATTTACTACCACTTCCTCCATCATTAATTGAGTTTAATAAGTCGATCCAGATTTTCTTGCATTTGTCAAAATAAAAACCTCAAGAAATAGGTAAAACAGTACATAAACAAAACAATTCAAATTAGGATCCTCGGAAGAATTCTTGGAGTTATTACTTGAGCTTTCTCCACAAACAATGTTTGATACTGACATTAGACATAATCCTATCTTTAGCTATTTAGACTTTGGTTCATTCCTTGAGAAAAAAAAAAAGATATAAGATAGAATGTCCATTAAATTAAATACATAAAAATCTCACTTTGTAGTTCACATTATCAGTAATTTTTTAGCAAAGTTTATATTCCCACATTTTGAAATAGTATGTTAGAGAAAGAAATGAAACTTGGAATTATGAATCAACACTAAATTGTTGTTAAACATTTCTTGTTTCTGCAGGAAATAAAAATTCAGCAATATATTTACTGACACAACTTTTCAGTCAGTTTAAAAACTTACCTATATGTTACATATTATTACACATTGAAATGTGTCCCAGGAAATAAAGCAACAATAAAATAAGCTTTATACCTGATAATACATTAGGCAGATTATGGTAATATTTCATGAATCTAAACACTAAAAAAAGCGATGATGAATAGATTACTAAGAAACAAGTTTACAGATTTTGTAAGTACCATTTATATGAAGTTTGTGATGGCATTTCCCAATGTAAAATGAAAAAATAATTACTTCATTATATTGACTGGGGAAATTACAATAATAATCACGTGCCAAACAGCACTCTAAAGATATGGCTCAGCCAAAAAAAAATATGGATAGCAGTAAGACTCTGAAAGTAGGTAGCATAATATAAACTCAGATGAGTCCTAAAATCACCTTTGCAGTTGATATTATGGATCACTGTATGAAAGGCATTTCATATCTTCCTGTTTCTTCTGTATGTCAATATTATTTATTGTTAAGAATATAATAAACTAGTGAATTAACATTTATGCGAGGCAACTTTTTAAACTTTTTTGCTTGATATAATTACATCATTAGCATTCAAGTCATAGTAAATAAATTCCAGTAAATGAATAATATCTGACTTGATATTTCTCACCCTTAATCAGTTCAAAAAAAAATCAAACTCATTTAATAATTTCCATTGTTAAAAATCATAATAAATTTAAAACCCATTTGCCTTGGTTGAAGACTTTGTGAGATCTTTCTAATGATATCTGAATTTATTTCCAAATAACAATATGGGATGTGATTCATGTTTTGTGTGTGGAACCAAATGCCAGAAATTGGTTGAGTCAACTATGATTATGTCCTAGAACATCAACCCATTTTAAAAGTTAACTGGATAAAGACTATACTTTCAGGGATCATTTCTATAGTTCGTTAAAAGTTAACTGGATAAAGTTTTGTTGTATGGTATTCTTTGTATTTTCAAATGCAACAATAACTAGTATAACAAAAGGCAATGAATAGAATATTAACCTAGTTTGGTCACAGTCTAGTACTTGGGGAACCTAAGAGAGTACAAGGCTTATGATGAAAAATATCCAATTCAGCAATGTCTCCATATCTAAATTAACATGCATTCAAATAAATAACAGCAAATAAACTTCAAGTAATAAAAATGATGATTGATCACCTTCTGTGCTAGTCACATCTGAAGATGCTTTATATATAATCTAAGAAATTAAAAAAAGCTAATAATCACTCTCCAAAAAGCATAAATAAGAAAAGATACAGAAACCAAGGTTCAAGATTAAGTAACCCTGCCCAAATTTATAAGAGGAGCTAGGATTTGAGTCCAAATCAATATGACTCAAACCTTAATACTGCTAAAAGAAATCTGTACCCTACCTATCTTTTTAATTCCATTGTTTGTTTATTTTAAATAGGTTTTCAATATAATGACAACAAAAAGAAACCTATCAGGCAATAGGTACAAAGTCTAACACAATGAGGCACAATAAGCAAATATAGAAAAGATATAAACCACTGGTCCTATGGAGTTCAGTATACATAATTTGAGTGAATACTGTAGGAAGATTTCCAATCAGCAAATATTTTAAGAGTATAGATTAAGCAGTTATATTATGTACCATAAAAATAAATATTCCCTTTTCTTATAATACCTATTTTAACATTAAATACAATTTGGATTCAATAGGACTTATTAAAAACAAACTTCCAATGTATCTCCTTTAGCCAGAGACTATCAGAGCATTCTCTGAGTGAGACATGTTGAATACAAGATGACCTGTTAACCTACACTTGGAAGCTTACCTCTATAGGGATGATCAACTATGCTTCAGATGCATAAAAAGTAACTATTATTTACTCTCCCCTATATAAACATATGTTAGCATTTTTTGGAAAGCCATTAGTGAGATATTACCTTAATATTAATAAATTAGTTATCATTTAAAAAATGAAAATATTGTAAAATGTTAATAATAATAATTGATAATGCTAGCTGAAAAGAAGGGCAAGAACTGTCCTAAGTATTTTAATGTGTTATCTTTAAATGCTTTTAATAAAAAGTTTCTGAAATTGATTCTGCCTTATCAGTATGTCTCTATACTTATGTTTGAGCCATACTTTATTAACAGATTATTCAGTGAGCATGAAATTATTTTTACTATTTATCTTCCCCTTTGGTCATTTTCTAGCTCCACAGAAAATACACTCACATCAAACAATAGTAACATCTAGTATCTATTATTAGAGTTGAAAAGAAGGAAACTAAGTCTGGTGAAAAACACAAAAGAGTTTGTGTGTGTGAATTTCATTTATACGTTTTTATGGTTTTTTCCCCAACAATAAATGAAAACTTAGCAGCAAACACTCAACGGGAATTGTCAAAATGCAGTTTTCTTACTTGAATATTACAGCCCACTATAGTAGAAAATACCTAAAATATAAAAAGGACCAAGAAACTGGAGAAATTCACATTGAAAATGTTACTATTTTCACTAATATTATTTACAAAAATTACCTATTCCTCTACTTTTTTCAACCTCAGAAAATAAGACTGCTACATTCCCAACAGGAAGACATAAAAAGAACAGATTGCCATAATTTATGTGTTTCTAATAAACAGCAGCATCCTTAAAGTTAAAAGCCCCAGGCCTTTCCTTTCATACACTGACAGAAGAGTAAATCACTTCATAACACTGTTTAGTAGTACCTAGTAATGATAAATATATGCTTATACTATGATTCAGTTAATTCCACTGTTAGGTACATACTCCAAAAAATGAGTACATCTAACTACCTCCAAAATATGTGTAAGAATATTTATATCAACTTTATCCATAATTGGCAAAACATGGAAATGTCCAAGTGTATTAATAGAAGAGTGGACAAATAGATCGCTTTATAGTCATAGAATAGAATACTATATTGTAATAAACTAACAGTATCAAAAATATATATGACTATCTTAAGCATACTGAATGTAAAATAGTCCATCATATGTAGTATATACTTTTATTTTATTTAAGTGAAATTCAAATCCTAGGAGAAGGAAATGGAAAATGAGAATAGTGGTTAGTTTTGATATAGCCATCTAGAGTACAAAGATGTTCTTTATCTGGGTAGCAATCATAAGTGCACAATTATGTATAAAAATTGCTGAACTACTATACAGTAAAGATGTCTATTTTCAAGCATATATGCTAACATTCACTTAATAGAAATGCTACAGGTAAAAAAGTGCACTATCAGAAAATTAACAATGGATAAATGCAATAATATATATTTAAACGATCCAAATAGAAAAAAGTGAGATTTTAAGTTTCAACTCACATTTATTAGTGATCATATTAAATGCAAATGAATTAAATGTTTCAATTAATTTCCAAATTGGATTCGTCAATAAATCAAGTCTCTGCCTAAAACAATGAAAAGATTAACACCCCAATTTTTCTTAAATTAAAAGACATACAGAAAGATAATTAAATGTTCAACTTCATATATAACAGACACAAACAAAAATGAAGTAGTCTTGACAGAAAAAAAGTCTTGTAGGAAAGAAATGCTAATAATACTAACAGTAGAATATCAGTTGGCAGATATTTTCTGGAGGGTAACTCAGTAATGTGTTTTAAATACCATAAAATGTACCACAATTTTTGGTCTGTGTCAAGTAATTAACCTTATGTATAAGGTTATACATGAGTTATTCATTCTAAATGCAACATGCGAATAATAACAAAAGTGGAAACTGAATTTTTAACAACACTGAATTGTTTAAATATATGAGGTAAAGTTTTTACATAGTAAATTTTTTACTAAAAAACATTAATAAAAATTTTTTACATAGTAAATACACTGTGTACAGTTATGGGGCTAAAAGGAAAAATGTAAATTTGGCATAAAAATGCCACCTTACTAAGACAGAATATATGTGAATGTATTTTTCATAATGGTTTATAAGTCCACACTACCAGTAAAGGTTTCTCTTTGTAGAAAATTTAAATAGGCAAATAATAATAAAGGTAAATTAAGCACTAAATTGTTTCTGTCTATGGAAAGTGAATAGCAACTCAGTTGGGTTAACCATGCCTTTTCCTAGGATCAAAAATGCTAAGTCCCAGATCAGAGACAGTTTAATACAGCAAAACTTAAAGACTTAAATTAGAGCAATGTCTTAAATTCCTGTTCCATACATTTATAAAAAAAAATCATAAACGGTTGTTCAACCATGTGTTTATCTTAAGCAATTTAAGTTATATCCGCTCTTCAAGCTTTCACATTACATGTTCTTTCTCAGAACCTGAAAGAATTTTAGAGCTAAATTCCAACAGACTACTCTTTTACACATCAGATAAATTAACTGATGCTGAAAAATCATGAAAACAAATAAACAAAAATAGCATCCAACTCAAATGCTTTCCTAATTCAGCTCATCACATGAGTAATATAATCTCGCAGATCCCAGGGTTTTGTATTCCGATTTTCACTTTACTTACTATCCATACCACCAAATGTTGTGCCTACATTGCCTACATTTTCATATTAAATACAGCTTTTGATATGCGTAGAAAACAGTTTCATTGGAGTCTTCACACAACCCGAAGCACTTGTCTCATACAAAACATCTGCTTTGCCAGCCAATGTTTCAAATTTGAAGACATTTATTTCAATCATCTTTGTACAAATCAGCATTTTTCTTGACTTGAAGCCAATTATGTTAAAAAAAAATGATCTCTACTATATGTTTTCAGTAGAGAGCACTTACTCAATGGTAGAAATCTGAACAATAAAATATCAGGTATTCATTTTTTCTTTGCACAAAACACATTTCATTTTACCATTTCTGCAAAAGTTTATATAAAATACTTTTGAATTTATACACATGCCCTTTGATATATTGTCAAAATGCTGCTTTTTACAAAGATCAAATATCTTAATATTACAGAAATTTATAAAATAACTGCAATGCAAATCAGCTTTAACATATAGAACTTTGCGACTAATGTTAAGCTAAGAATTGCTACATTTATAAGAGGCAAGAAGTTTATTCAACTTACGTCTTCTCAATTATAAAATGTATTTAAAAAAAAGACTTTTGACACATTTCACGCAAATCTTACAGATGGTATGACCAAAGGCTTTAAGTCACAGAGGTAATAACTGACAGTACCAGTCAGGTCAATTTAGATACACGCATACTACCATCTCCTATACTAAATACCTCCTGAGATTGGATCACCATATGATACCATATTGAGTTAAATGGTGTGTAGTTTATAGTAATAATAATAATGGGGGAAAACACTAGCAACTCATATTAAAATAAAGAAAAAATCTTTCTGCAATATATAAAAAGACATAGATTTGTATTTGCCTGTATATATGCTGAGATTCTCTAGAAGGGTATACAAGATACCAAAATACTAATAAAATGTTTTTTAAATTAATTGAGAATTCAAACATTTACATTAAAAACAGTAAAATAAAAATATTAGTTGGAAAACTGATTGTAAAATAAAAGAGAACCTAGGACAGAACCTAAAAAGAATACCCAAAAAACCTTAATAGATAGAGTTAAGTAAAAATACAATTCAAAGCAGGCATCAGTATGAACTTAGGTTAATAAAGATAAAAATTATTCCACATGGAAAGTAGTATGCATAAGCAAGATTAGTATACATGTGTATATATTTCCTTTCTTTATTCTGTCAGCTGAATGAATACAGAAACAGGGATACCAAACCCCGACACACCTGTATCAATGACAGCACCTAGCTCCAAGAATTTGGTTTCTAACATCATTCTCCAAAAGGAAAAGAAAAAGAAAAAAACAGAGAAATAAATAATTCTAGGAAGCAATTAAGGACTGTGCATTCATTGAGTAAAATAACCAAACACCATACAATGGAACCTGCCAGAACAATATGAAAATAAGAACTGATCAATTTATGCTTTTAGGTAGATTGGCTCCAGTTCCTTTAAATGGACTTTATTCTACTATTATAATGCATAACTTTGATTAACAGCAAATTATTAAAACTAAATCAAAACACAAGAAAGTGTTTGAAAATTTATACTTATGCTCTGAGAAAGTTAGACATTCTATATGCCACCTAGAGATATGAGTTAAGAAAGCAGCAGTTATCACATACCATTTTGCAAAGATAACCATCTTTTCTGATGTCTAGAAAAAGTTTTTTATTTCTTAGTAGAAAATGCTTCATATATGTACAGAGAAGATTATGGAAAGGGACAGAGAAGGCAACACAGGCAGATAAGACATACCTAACTACCTTAGAATATTTAAGTTTCTTCATTTCTGAAGCTATATTTTGTTTTGTGATGAAAGATAAAAGTCACAGCTTGCTGAATCAGATATATTACTGTCTTTGAATAAAGAAATATTAATTTTTTCTATTATAAAGAATAAAGATATGAAAAATTTTAAATACATAGTCAATTATGGAAACAGTTAAAAATAAAACCTAACAAATTAGGTTTTCACAGTTAGGAATGCTATACTACATAACTATATAGAAACTCCACTATATATAGCTAATAAGAATATGTTGAAGTGAAATGTTCAATCTCATTAGTGAAAAATAAGATTAAAATAAACTTACTTTCCAATTATACAAATAAATAAAAATACCCACTAATAACATTTGCAAACCTTTCCACATACATTCTCTCTTGTGAACCTCACAATATGTGATGGGCAATATAATCTACATCACACAAGTGAGAAAAGAAAAACTTAGAAAAGCCAAGTCATTTACCTAATGTCATGCTACAAGTAACATAGAGCCAGGACCAAACTCAGGTCAAGTGACCCTCAAGTTCAGCATTCTATGCATAAAAGCTCAACTGTGAATCTTTAATTCTGTATCTTTCTTTCACTTTAAAATTAATGTTCACTTCCAAAACACCATTAATTCCATTAATTTGTAAATATTATAGAAAACTAAAATAAAAAAAAAACCCTCACATCAAAACACTAATTTTAAACTTGAAGATTTCTAAGATTTGAACAGCTGACATAAGAAACACTTGGAGATGCTTTCTTTGATGAAGTTTTTACTCATAAAATGAAAGATCTCCTGACTTTCCTTGACCACTAGCATGTGCTTTCCAATTCTTTGAATTCATACTCAGAATTCTTTCTCAATCTACTCTCCCTTCTCAATTTAGCAGCATTGCTTTAGTTAAATTCTCATCGTCATTCACCCAGATTATTATGTAAGCAGTTATATCAATTCTCTCTACTACCATCTCCCCATTTTGGTCTAACCTCCACTTTGCATTATGAAATATCTTTTTAACATAAGAAATGTCACTCTCCTGTTTAAAATCCCTAGTGATTTCCTGTTGTCTACAGGTTAAGACCAAACTCCTTACTATAGCACAGAAGCCACCATATCAGCAAACAAGTTTTGGTTATCTGCAACTAGTAGCCCTGACGCAGAGATATACCAAATATCACCCACCTTCATTCTGCCTTGACAGTTAATCATATCCATTTGCTATAACGAGCAAAGATCTCTCAATGCTTCGGGAAGATCCATAATTTATTAACTGTCTTTCAAAAGCATAATTTGTTAATTATATTTTTTGGGGGGGGGAGAACAAACATTCAAAAGTTTAAGTCAGAATTGCTGGGTTTAGAAAGAATAGAATATGCACTTTAAGAATCAAGTAGTTATTGCTGAATTGTAAACACCGAGTGTAAGTTTCGGAACCACTTAAATTTAAATAAAAATCACAGCTGAAATTTAGATTCAAGCTTTGAGTCCTCTAGAATTCAGTGATACAATACAACTCATGAAATTAGAAATGAAGGCACTAAACAAAAAGAAAGCTAAAAAAAAATGGGGCTGGAAATTTGAGATTCTCTACTTCCGCCAACATTTACTAGGATATTTCCTGTGTGCCCTACATTGCTTTCCAGAGTAACCGATTTAAATCATAAATTCACATTATCATTGATAACATGGAAACTGATCTCACATCATTAGTCAAAATCACTATAGGTAGAGAGCCAAATCAAACATAGTGTTTGCACAATGGGGGAGAAAAATTTGTTATATAAGAGAATAAAAAAACACTGAAAAGATTAGAAAGATTAGTTTTTCAAAGAAAATCACATACCTAAATTTAGGAAGATAATATAAATTATGTAAAATGTCTGTTTTACTCTCACTTAAAGCAAATTCTTTTTCTATACATCAATACTAGAATTAAAACAGTAATTATAAGGAACATAAAGATTATGGGATTAAAGGTAATTGTGTGTTATTTCTTGTTTTAAAATTTCAAGGAGACTGATCAGAGCATGATAACATCACTCTCAAAAGTGCCATTTAAGTAATTATTTCTTATGGATGTATTTTTAACTGACTATCTTAGCCTAGATTAGTAAAAGAGTTATAATAGTGAGAAATTATATGTGTTCATTTAAATATCAATTCAAATTAAGTATCAAGAATATATACTGATTTCATATTGGCAAATGATTACTTCACAAGCATTAGTGATGACTATTTATATATAATGAATTATATATGTGATACTTTGATATGTGCATTTTCTTTGAAATCTATAATTTACTAAAATTTTTATTTAATTTTAAAAAATAAATTTAAGTGTGCTAGAATTTTTTTTTGGCTCAGTTATTTAAAAAAATAAACAAAAAGAGTCTTTCCTGGGTATATATGTTAAGTTTCTCAATGAAGGCTCCTACTTTAATAGACAAAGAAATGGTACCCAGACAAGAAATGAACATTGAAGAATTGACAACAGCAGCTCACTAAATACAGGTTAAAGATAACTAAATTCCCAGGAAATAAATTACTTTGGGTCAGGTAACTATGCGGACAAATTATAAAAACAAAATTTTGTTATCTAAGTCACTAAGGTAAGGAATGTGTTAAGTATATGAAGATTGTATTTTATATAAATATATAGTTTGCATAAGTTTATATAAGAAAAAGAATCCTATTATAATTAGATAACCAATCTACAAAGAGATGTGAGAGAGAAAAATTGGAACCGATTTCAACTGAAAGCAAAAGCAATACTGCTATGGAAATAAATTCTGGCAACAGGTGCATTCACATGGGAAAGCAGCCATGAAGCCTGACAGAATTCTGGGACTAAAATAATATTTAGAATTAATGCCATACTTCTTTTTTTTCCAAGCATTTTATACACATCAAGTAATTAATCATCAGAACACCCACATGAATATTTCTCTCCTTATTATGCCCAAAAAATGAGTTGCTTCTTCTTGACTACATAGTATAAATCATACTTATTTTTTTTTAAATTCTTCACACTAAAGTTTTCTGCAATATTTGTCTTTTCATCTAGAACTAATTTAATCATTGCTTCTGGTATTTTCAACGTATTTGTATTGCCCCAAACAAATTCAAAATTATATTGCTTATTTTTGATAGATTTATTTCAAGATGACATCAGGATTTATTAAAAGAATGGCTATACCATGACTGCTAAGACTCAGAATTCAATCTGATATATTAAAGTTCAGAATACGTATTAGACAAATAGGACATTAAAATTTTCAAGAAACTATCAAGGAAATACATGGTTAGGTAAGTTTCGTGAGTCTGTAACAGCATTAAATGACCATTTCCCAGGGACTTACTAAGACCAAATCTAATGGACTTTTCCAAAGTGCTCATAATCCTGTAATATTAGCTACCATACTCTTTATTCTTTGCCTTCCATAACAAAGTGCACTCTAAATCACTCTCTTCACTAACAGTTATTTCTCTCTTGTTACTATTAGCTCTAAAATGAATGCGTTCTTTAAGAATACTTCACTGGGAGTGGGTTCTAGAGTCAGACCGCCTGAATTTGTATCTAAACTCTGTCATTTTCTAGCCATGTGAATTAAGGCAACCTCTCTGTAAGTTGTTTTATCCATAAAAAGGAAATGTTGGTAATAACTGTACCTATTTTATGAGAAAATATATGTAAAATATATACACAACACATGGCACATAATAAATATCAAGAAATGTTGGCCATTATAATTATGTTAATTTATATTATTACTATAATTCTCTTGTAATATAATCTAATCACATGGCTTCAATGATTCCTGCTTTTTGCGAATGACCTTCACAACTAAATCTTGGTTGTGTAACCTTTTTCTGGAATTTTAATTTTCACTTCAGCTACCTGCTGAATATGTTTTAACTTCTGTCGACAACATCAATTCAGTAGACCTCAAATTGAGTTTATCACCCCCCAAAAAAATCACTCTGCTTATTCGCCTTTGTTCTAGATGTAGATAGATTCCAAAATACAAGTCATATTTTCTATCTTATTTCTCTAGTATATCACCAATGTCCCAAGCTTGAAAATGACTTTAATAGTACTCTTAAAATAGTACTCTTCAATTTATTAGCTCCAATTTGAGGTACTGTCGTCTCATGTTTTCCTACTTTAGCAAAAATTATTTCCATTTTGCTTAAATTAAAAACTAATAAATGAGCATTGTTATTACTTATTCTAATAATACTTTTTAATCTAGGGTCCATGTATATCAGCTCTTTTAACTTTTCTATACTTGTAAAAAATGAATTGTGATCTCCTCTATCTCTTAACTCCATTCATTAGATGTAGGTATAAGATCGAACTATATCACCATTTTCTAACATTTACAAACTGTAATAGTTAATACTTAGTATGACTTACTTCTCTTTTCTTTAAATAATAGTACAATATATTGATATCATTTGTATTGGACTATATGTTCAGGATGATTAGGGATACTACAAGATGTTTACAATAGAAAAGAGATGCTAGGTCTGATGGGATCAAGACTCATGTACTACAAGAACTATGAGGAGGTTTCAAGCCTCGCTAGATTTATTAAAGGGAGGGTATTTTAATATTAAGACCATTTGGTAATCTCATATATAGGAATAAGGCAACAGTAATCATTACCATTAACAGTATTTTACAAATAGCTATAATATGTACTTATTGTAAAATTTCACCGAATTGATTTCATATGTACAAACTCTATGCCAGAATTATGGATATCAACTCCAATATACCAAAATGTTCATAAAAAGTAGTAAAAGTTGCCTCTGAGAAATCAAGGTGACAAAGAAATCATGCACTAGTACCAAATAGTCATATACTACTAGTTTTTATAAAAGACATCAAGCAAACCATTCTTGAATTGATTTAGTTCTATAAAATGCCTTGTTCTGTAAGGTAAGTCAGATCATTAATTGTAGAATCCTACTGTCCAACATGAGCAATTTCGTAAGAAGTATAATAATGTGATAGTCAAACTAAGAGCACGTCATCATTTCCTCCTTGTTCACTTCCTACTAATATACTTGTGGATAAGAATCATTACACCGTTCATGAGGAAATAAGGGTTTATAAATTCAGGGACAAGGACTAAAAAGCATTTCTCTTTTATCTATCACAAATTAAGCAACTATGTTTTTCACAAATAACATGTTTGTTCTGGCAGAATTTAAATGTTATGGATATTTTACTTTATTTGTATTTTAAGGTCATTATTTTCTTGGTGAAGCCATCATTTTTGCTGGCTAAAGCTACCAGATATAAAATAATTGACTATACTATTTATCATTTATAAGTTTTTCAGTATGCATATAATTTTATAATATAAGAGGAAATAAATTTGTCTATAACAAGTTTAATAATTTATTAAAAATGGTTTTGGAGTTTTATCATTTAAGAAAGTAATTTTGTACAATTGTTTGTTGCTTGTCTTATTCTCTACTCCTACCCAGGAAATAGAGCACAGGTAATTTTTAACACTTCAGAAGAAAAGTGAGAGTGACTTAAAACATCTACCAAGTAATGACATAAATGTTTACAGCAAGGGCATTTGAAAGGTCAATTTATATCCTATTATGCAAATACACAGGGTCAGGAAGAATTATGGCAATTTGAACTAAAGATATATTTCCCTAATATATAGAGATCTGTTAAATGTTAAAATCTCAAAAACATAAAACTGTATTTATGACTTGAATAGAAAGAAGAATTTCTAGCCTTCCTGGCTATCTTAGAGATAGAAAATGTGTCCAAATTGTATATGCCTTAATAGAAATTTCAGGTCTTCACCTTTTCCCTCTCCACTGGGCACCTTTCCGGGATCATGTCTCCTATAAAATACAAGGCATGAATGAGATTTTCTCTAAGATCCCGTTGAAATCTAACTTCTTACCCTACCTTACTCTTTAGACCACAGAACATATATTATAAAGCATTAGATAAACATGGAAACATACAATTTTTTCTAATCAGAACAACAGTCCTAAGGAGGACATTTACATACATACCTACAAACAGTATTCATTAGCAGGCATTCCAATTTCTAGCAATCTACATTTACTAGGAAAATGAGGCCCATGCTATTAATTGCAGCCATTAGACATTGGTCAATCTGTTCCCTGATATATCCTTAAGAGATTCTTAATAAAAAAGTTTGAAATATAATTATGGATACTAGAAAGCATGTATTTAATACTGCTCAAACATTGTGGTAAAATCATTACCAAATACATAATTTCATTAATACAATTTTATGGGAGTTATTATCTTCATTAAACTTAAGGAAATTAAGTCAATGAGAGAAGTCAAGTCTAATCATTATACTATCTTCTCTATATTGTTCTTTTTCACCTCAGCCTTTAAATCTCCAGCTACTTGACTCAATAGTCCCCCTACCCCTCCATTTTACCCCTGAGGAAAGGGTTTATGGACTGTTAATCCAAGCAGTGCAACCACAGAACCTGGCAGTTGTATGAAGGAAAAGAACAAAATAAATTTAATAAAGCTGTAACTTAAGTAAAGGGATAATGCATTACTTTCATTGTCATAAGAGCTGTGTTTTCAATAAATCAAGAATTGTAAAGGCAACTTTATTAGAATAAATGTAGCATTTCTTGGGCCTCTCTGGTGGCACAAGGGGGTAAGGAACAGCACTATGAAGCTATCTGCAGCCACTGCAGACAAATTCAATCCCCAGCCAGGGAGGTGACCCACATGACGCAGCAGACCTCTCCTGTCTTGTCCACAGTTCCCCTCAGTGGCTTGTTTCAGTAAATCCACCTGCTCTGCTCTCCTCTCTCTCTTTCTGGTGACTCCTCTTACCCCTACCCCCACACCTCTGGCCTGTACCTCAGGTCTTGTATGCATAAATAAATATTTTAAAAAATAATAAATGTATCACTTCTTCCTAAGGTTGATTACTCTGCACTGTGCAAAGCAATACATGCAGAATTATATTACAAACAATAACATTTTAGTTAAAAAACATTTAAATCATCAAGCCTTATGTGCTTCAGTTTCCCTCACTCCTTCTCCAAAAAGAAACTGAAATAGAAAAGATAGGTTTTTTTTTTTTTTCCCCCAAACAACTAACTCATAAAGATTAGTTTTTGGAGTTCTCATCATTTGAGAAATTAATCTTGTATGAATGTTTTTGTTTTTCTTATTGTCTCACCCTAGCCTGGAAAAAAGCTAGTGGCAAAACTGAAAAATCAATGTTCTATTCCCATACAATTTTACAAATCCTTATTATTGGGGAATTACTGAACATATTACAGTATTGAGGTATGGAAAGACCTCAACAAAAGGAAGGAATAGGAAGGGAAGTAGCTGGACCGGTTTTTCCTATAAAATGCTGCACTGAGGGGCCTCCCTGGTGGCACAGTTGGTTAAGCAACGCAATATGAAACAAACCTCAGCCACTGCAGCAGGAGTTAGATCCCTGCTGCCAGCCAGGGAGGGGACCCACATGGTGCAGCAGACCTCTCCTGCTGTGCCCGCTGCTCCCCTCAGCAGTGTACTTCAGTTGATCTGCCTGTTCTGCTCCCCACTCTCTATGGTGAATCCTCTCACCACCCCCCACACCTGTGGCCTGTACCCCAGTGCTTGTATGCATAAATAAATAAATCTTTTAAAAAAATGCTGCACTGATACTACAGACAACTGGACACCCACACTGCCTTCTCCTCTGTTTTCTCAATTCACTTCTCTCAGTGTTCTAGATTCTGATTTTGCCAGAATAAATGTCATTAGGAGGTACTTCATACTAAATGCCTAATTTTCAGCAATCTTAATATGGCTTTCCCACAGAAAACTTGATAAAATTTGGTTAGTCTCTATACTCATATATTCACTGTCAATTCACAAATTTACTTAAATCATATGCTAAAATCACCCAATATTGAGATTGACACACATTCAAATGATTAAATCAGAAAGAGGTTGCTGAGAGGGAAAACTGGAAGGGTAGAGAAACTTTACTGAGGACAATACTATTTTGTAAATCCATACTATATATCATGCATTATAATTGGTATTTTGCATATCGTATAATAAAATGACCATAATACTTCACACATAAAATTACACAATATTTAAATAAGATTACTGAAGTAACATAATACTAAGATAGTAATCTCTGAGAGCAAAGCTTGTTTTATGCAAAAACTTAGTATCAAAATTTATACACTTTTACAAGGACAAATCAGAGACACTTTGTAGGATGGGGGGAGGGAATAGGTTGAGGACAGAAAGAGCACAAGGGACTGAGGTGATGATACATTGGTGAAATGGTGGTGGGAAATCCATGGGACCACAACTGATGTCAAATATATATAAACAAAGAAAAAAAAAGAAAAACAAAAATTTATACACTTTTCATACACTTTTTCAAGTGTCAGAAAGGAAGCTGGGGTTTATATTGATTGCTCCTCATACAAAAAAAAAAAAAAAAAAGGCCAAGCATATAAAGTAACTTACCTAAAATTACATAGCAGGTTATTAATAGAGCAAGCCACAGATTATTAACATAATACCATGAATATATCACTCCAGATAGTAAGTATTATTACTATTCCAATTTTATAAATGAGAAAACTAAAGCAAAGGGACAGTAAATGGTTTGTTTGCATTCATAAAACAAGACCAAGTAAGAGGAAGAACAGAGATTTGTCCTCAGTCTGGCTCCATGGCCTGCATTCTTAACCACTATGCTAGAATCTGCCTTTCAATTACAAGTTGGAGGTACTAATTCCTTTTCCAGTTCCCTTTACTTAATACTCGATAAATAAAAATGCCTATCAGAAATTAAAATAACCTTTTCACTTAACAGTTACACATAAGAGTCAATAAGAAACCTAGCTTGAAAATTCAAAGACCTCCATTATGCCAACTGATAATTAGACATTTATATTAAAATGCAAATTAATCATTTATGTATATTAACAGAAGTTCAAATTTTAAACCAGAACTTTCCTTAGTACTCCTAATTTCTGTACTTAGCTCATGCTCCCAATTATACCACATGGATATTTGTTAAAGGAATCTAAGGATTATAGTCTCTGTTCAGTATCATTCTAAATTGGGGCCTTAATTGTTTCATGAGTCAGTGGGTGTAATACTTTATCTGTTGGATTTTTTAAAATGCCAATTCCAACATTTTTTTCTGAGCACACTCTTTTGCCCACTCAGTAGATTGGGTCACCAAGACAAAACTTTGGGATAACAGGAAAATGAAATTTTCTGATTTTTTAATTATTCTCTCTTATTAGCAATCAACAGCCTAATACTTCCAGCTCATCTACCTACCTCACTATGTCTGACTGCACTGCCAACTGTATAAATTAGAATACCTCCTTTTGGAAATTATTTTCCAGAATAAAAAGACCCCCCAATATTTGCAAATTTTTAAAAATTCCATACTATTTATTTCCCTTATACATTCTATGAACTGCCAAACTATAAAAAGAATGTGACTACTATATTGTCATCACTAAACATACAATAAAATTCTTTCATCAAAATTGACTAGAAAGGAAAATTTTGTGTCCTGAACTCTACAAGTTTCATTTGGAAGTAAGAAATAAATTCAAGAGAGGGGAAGTTATAGATGATTTTGTAGTGCAGTTTAAACATAATGTTTAAGAACCAGAAGGTAACAAATAGGGTGCTGTAGCTGAAAACAAAACAAATAGCACACCTAGCCTTTTAGGTGATGTAAAACTAATTTATCACTTCCCTGCTCTTTGTTTTTATGCAACTCATTTTACATCTCTAAAATGCACATAAGTTGCATGTGTGGCCAGGCAATGGAAGGAAAGTCTAAAAGTTTTAGAAAATCAGAAATTCAAGATACATTATCTAATATTTCATAGTCTGAGTAAAGCAGACATTCACATCAGGAACTGACCCTCTATTTCAGAGACAAATAACTATACCTGACTGCTAAAGTTTATAGGAAGAGTTGGGACCAATAATAGCAAGAGTAAAACTCAGAAATTAAAGATTCCTTTTCAGGGTAAAAACTCAGGAAATTAAGGTCTGAAAGAATAACCATTAAGCTTACTTGGTATCCAAACCTGTTAAACAGAGACATAAAAAAATCTCTAAGATGAAGAAGGAAGGGAAGTGTTTGAAAGTGTAGTGAAAGAGGTGATGAGCTAAATGTTCAGAAAATATAGGGACAAGGCACGATCCCACCACAGTTTTATAGAAGAAATAGGTAAATTACCAGACAATTACACACTATAATGAAAGCAAGAACAGTGTAGTAAACGATGCAATAAATACTGTGGTGGAAGAAATAAGGGATAGAAGGATGTATAAAGCCACAAAGACCTGAAAGAGCTATAAGTCTGACATGGGTGCAAGTAGGACAAGTAGAAAAAAGGATGTTGAAGAGGTAGAATTGATCTGATAGCAAGGAAACTTATACATTTGCCAGGAATTTACAGACACTGAGAAGTGATAAGATCACAGATAAAGACAGATCCATTTAACAACAAAGTGGAAGATATACTAGAAGTCAAGTGACCAATTAAGAGGTTCTTGCAGTCATGGTGTTTTTAAAATGGGGAAGCAGTGAAACACAATCAAGAATACCTACTAGATTGTTAATTCAAGTACCACCAAAACATGTAAATTATATACTATAATATTTACAGCTATGAGTTTATTTTCAGTTCAGGTCTAAAGACCTCTTAGGAATAGCAGGTCCAAGTATTTGTCATGTGAAAACATTAATTCCTTCTGATGAAAGTCTGACTACACAAAAAGCACATCTCTATCTTTCATTATCTGTTTTTTGAGCATCGTTCTGTCTGAACAAATGGGAAGTTCCCCACTCAATCCAACTGAGAGCAGGAACTTCAAATGGTAAGAACTTTCTGGCATGGGTTTACAAAAAGTACTGAAACCTATTCTAGCAGCATAGTGTGGGAGTATTTCAATACAGGCTGGAACATTTTCAGATTCATCGTTACCTCCTGAGAATACCTTTGATAAGTAAAACTTTATAAGAAAGTACAACTATACTCTCCACTCAATTAAATAGACAGCAAATATCCTCTTCCATTTTAACATTCTAAGCATTGTTGGCAAAATTCCCAAAATGTTGATAACTAGAAGTAATAGCAACATATCTATAGTCTTTAGAGTGAAATTATAGAACTGTCAGAGGTGTGTTTGTTTTAGTCCCTCCTTGCTCCTCCAAGCTGGTGTATGCATGAACAAGGGAGAAACTTTCAGTTTTAAAAATCATCCCCACTTCAAATATAATGCAAATATTCCTAAGACACCTTTCCAAACTCAATATCCTCAACTTCTCTACAAACTCAATATACTGTCTCCTCCCTGTCTATGTACAAAACAGATGTTTGCTTAATTATAAAAGAACTACTGGTGAGAAAATACTACTCCAACATCTTTGTTCTCACAATATCTCTCACACAAATCCATCTTCCTGTCATGGCTCAAACTGAGAGAAGTAGCAAGAAAGTAACAAGAAAGAAGAGGGAAATAAGCAGGAACAGAAGAGGGAAGACAAATGAACCAATAACAATGAAATAGACCTTGCTGAAGAAAGATCAATGTTATACTAGTCAGTATGAATTAGCAGATCCAATTATTTAGTTGAGAATTTGATGTGAAACTACATTGTGGGAGATTAAGGGTACTGGGAAAAGAGGGACTGATTAGCCTTTCAAACTCAGTCTGGTTAGGAATAAAAGGGGAGGGCAAAGACGGGGATGAGGGCATAAAGAGCACAAGGGACTGAGGTGATGGTACACAGGTGAAATGGTGGTGGGAACCCCCTGGGGACTACAAATGATGTCAAATACAATTAAATCTGATAAAAAAATAAAAGTTAAAAAAATAATAAATAAAAGATTTAAAAAAAGACTGACTTACCAAAAGCTGTATCCTAAGAAATGATAGCCCTGTAGTCTGTACATTTGAAATTTGAAGAGACTCCACCAGCTCTACATATGGAAGGAGTGTAAAACTATCAGATATTACTGAAATTCTTTCTCATATTTCTCAATTATCTCAAGGAATGGTTCTAATTGTAAAACAATTCCAAGTATTTTCATGCCTCCGAATTTTATTAATTCTTAATTTGAGAAGTGCAAATGTATTTTCGATATATTTTAAACACTGCTTTGTTATAGTGCTTTTTTAGTATACATTAAAAATGAACTATCAGAAAGAAAATTAAGAACACAATCCATTTACAATTGCAGCCAAAAAAAAAGAAATATCTAGGAATAAATTTAATCAAGGAATTGAAAGGCCTAGATGGTTAAAACTATAATACATTAATTAAAGATACTGAAGAAAACACAAATAAGTGGAAACACAATAAGTGGAAATATAGTCCACGCTCATAGATTGGAAGAACTGTTACATTTATACTACCCAAAGCAATCTACAGAGTCAGTGCAATTCCTATTAAAATTTCAATGGCATTTTTCACAGAAATAAGAAAAACAGTCTTAAAATTTGTATGGAGGCACAAAAGACTATGAATAGCCATAGCCATCATGCAAAAGAACAACAAAGTTGGACAACAACAACTAGGTTTCAAACCATTACAAAATTACAATAATCAAAACAGTATGGTACTGGCATAAAAATAGACACGTATCAATAGATCAATGGAACAAAACAGTCCAGAAATAAACCCATATGTACATGGTCAACTAATTTACAAAAAAATGAAGCGAAGAATATACAATGTGAAAAGAATAGTCACATCAATAAATGATGTTGGGGTATTTCTTGTCCAAAGACTGTCCACCTGTGTCTATACAGGTATCTCTGAACAAACCTTTAAAAAGCAGCAGCAGTAGCAGCTCTCTGTCCCCCTGTGTCTTTACAAGTTCCTTTTTCCTAATAAATCTGTCCTTTAGAAAAACATTATAAAAGATATTGGGTGAAGGGGATTAAACTTCCAGTTATAAAATAAATAATTATGGGGATATACAGCATGGTGATTATTGTTAATAATACTGGATTGCTTCTTTCAAATTACTACTAAGGGTGTAGCTCTTAAAAGGTCTCAATGCAAGAGAAAAAAATTGTTATATGAGGTGATAAATATGAAACTTGTATTGATTATTTCTCAGTGTACACAAATATCCAATTATTATGTTGCTTACCTGAAACTAATACAATGCTTTATGTCAATAATAAACAAACGAGGAAGGAAATCTTTCTTTTAGAAGAAAATGAATCCTGAACAATCACTTACCAGTTTGATTTGGATAATTCACCAGAAATAATGACATTAAATGAGACAGCCCCTATACTTTCATGTTCTCCTTAAGTCACACTTGCCTAGGACCAAGGCATCACATATTTAAAATTTGTAATCATAACATTCAATAACTACCTAATCCAAATCAATTATTTTATTTGTATAGGCACCGTGGTCAGGGAGGAAAGATGATCTACAATGTCACAAGGAGATGGAAACAGAACCCAAGTCTCCTGATTTCCAATCTAAAAATACAAACTATAAGAATGACCTGGGTAGTATATCTGCTCCCTGCCAGGCCTGCTAGACTAGAATAGAGTGTGAGGTTTTACCCCGCAACCCATACATGCCTCAGCTACATCCATAGTCTAGTATTTTCTGTCATCATATTATAGTTATCACTATATACACTAAACAGTATGTTAAATACTTTGTGAACAATGTCTAATTAAATCATCAGAAAATCCTGTTACATAGGTTCTTCATAGTAGAAAAGACTAAAAAAAAAATCATAAAAAGTATTAAGGCCAAGAATATGTGCTGATATTAAAACATCAAGCTAGCTGAAATAAATTCAATGTTTTAGGGTATATACATTGCAGGAAAGGAAAGCATATTATTCTCCTGACCTAAAGGTATCCTAACTTAGCAATATCTTAGCCTAATAATTAAGCTACTAAATATTCTGACAATACTGCCTTTCACCATGCACAAAAATCAACTCAAAATGGATTAAGGACTTAGACATAAGACCTGTAACCATAAAATTACTAGAAGAAAAAGTAGGCA
>JAGFMF010011862.1:7930644-7983016 GCA_019455555.1 Galemys pyrenaicus
GGGACTGAGGTGATGGTGCACTGGTGAGATGGTGATGGGGAATACATGGGGATTACAATTAATGGCAAGTATATGAAAATTTTAAAATATTTTAATAAATAAAAAAAAAAGATTCTAAAAAAAAAATAAATAAATAAATAAATATTCTGACAGCAATCTACATCTCTAATCTCATTTTCCATATAAGATCATACTTTGTGGGTCCCTTTCAAATCTTGTGGATGCAATGTCACGAATCCAAGGATTTTCCTCACTAAGAGGAAAGTCCTCAAAAGCACAGACTATACTTCATGAGAGCCACTATAATTCTAGGAAAATAGCACAAACCTAACACCACTTGCTAACAGGAACAATAATCACAGGCCTAACTCTAGTACCACAGATAAGAAAAGAAGAAACTGGAAAAGGCTACAATAAAATCAGTATATTTGAATGCCTCAGTGACTGAAGAAACTTGATAACCAACCTGCTAAAAGGAAGAATGATAAGAAATTAGTTTAGTTTAGGGGATAAGAAGTTAAACCTTAGGTATAAAATGTTGAAGATTTAGGCCCTTTTCTACTAAAGTGTTAAGGGTTCTTGAGCAACATTAATAAAATGGAAATACAATTAAGAATAAATATGACTAATATTAGATGATTAAATAAACAATCCTGACAGACTAGAACTGGTAAGTAAATCAAGTTCAGATACTAAAAAAAAAGGGTGGCGGGGAGGGGATTAAAAAAAGGAGAGTTAGGAAATAAAGATTTTGAAAAACAAGAAAAATAGTAAGGAATAGAGATTTACTCATCCTTAGGCTCACCCTTGAAGATGAAAAATGTCATACTTTGAGGAGACCAATGTAAGATATGGTAATAAAGTTCTCATAACCTATTGACCTTTAGATGTCAGAAAATGGAATTTTTTTCTTTGCATTTTATTAATTATCAAGAATTCTCTAGCTGTTTAGTATACTTAATAAAACTCAAACATCCAATTTGTAAGTTTCAAACATCACAATTTTGTTAGTAAATCAGGAAAAAATTGTATGTCAAGACATGACTCAAGAAATCAGGAAAAAAACAAACAAACAAGGAACTGGTAATTTGGTATGGCTAATCAAAGCAAAAAATTAAAATGAGTTTGGGTAAGAAAGTTGAAAAAGAAAAATTTGACGTTAAAAAGGCTAGTTACTAATTAATGATAATTTTGACAAGATACTATATAATCCAGTATTTCTCAGAGTTGTATACACAGAGTATTAACTTCTTCAAGTACATTTTCAATGTTATTTGAAAAACATGAAATAGATGAGGTGGGAATGTGGGATTCACTCCTCAAATATATTTGTATATAATAGGTTAACAAAGTTAAAAACATTGGGCCTCCCTGGGGACGTAGTGGGTTGAGCGCACAGCAAGTTCCATCTCCGGGCAGAGAGGAGACCCACGTGGCACAGCAGACCTCTCCTGCCTTGCCAGCTGCTCCCCTCAGCAGTGTGTTTTGGTTGATCTGCCTGTACTGTTCCCTACTCTGTCACTGGGGAACCCTCTCACCTCACACAACTCTGGCCTGTACCCCAGCTCTTGTATGCATAAATAAATAAATCTTAAAAAAAAAGTTTAAAAACATTTTACTAGAATTCTTACATACTAGTATACGATGTACAATGAAAATCTGCAAGAGAAGGATTGATTATGCTGTGTTAAAAAAACTTAGCTGACCACAGATTGTTTTTTTTTTAAAGATAATCTTATTAGAATAGATTTAGAGGGAAAATGAATAAAAAATCAATAGGTCAAATGATTATCTTTGCTCTTAAATATTTATAAAGAGTAAGAAGAGTAAAGACTATCTACTATATTCCAATAAATATAAGATACTGATCATAAAATGCAGCATTAATCTACATACCATAAAGAGAAGATGCTACCAATTAAGTCTTCACAATTATAAACTGTTTGAATTTCAACCAAATAACTTCAAAAGTAATATTCAAGAGAAATGATTTAAAGATGTGTAATCTAATTATTGCAGTATATATTGTTTGTTCTCTAACTAGATAAATGTTTTTCCCTAATTGTTCTTTGACATGATGCCCTAATCTGACACAAAACGGCACACTAAAGCTATGGCTAAGATGTTTATTACACAGATATTACTGAAAACTTTGAATGAATGAATAATTCCCACCTCAGAGATAGTAAGAGGAATTACAGAAATAGCATGTATAAAGTATATAGAAATTAGTAGATACTTAATACCTTCTCTTCTCTTTCTTCATTTTTATCCCTCAGTAATTCACCCAAGCATTTCATCATATTGCCAAAACATATTTATCTCTACAGCCAAATGTCTTCCTGGTCTTGATTTCTTCTTATTTGCTCTTTTATAATCAATTCAGTCTTCCAAAACCCTTCTTTGAAAATAAGTACTTCAAACATGAGCACAACGAAAAAACAGAAGTTTTCAAAACATGCCATTTTTAATGAGTTTATTAAGGTCAAATTAATGCAAAATAAAGGAATTTAAGCAGCCATTTAATGTATTCTTATACAATAAAACATCGTTTTTATGTGTTTGGTTAGAAAGTGGGTTTTATTAGACAAATCAATTATTATATGAACTGGTTTCTACGGAGCATAAAAGACTTTTCTCAGAGACTGATAAATCAGCAAGCAAAAAAGAAAAAGATTGTATTGAATATTTTTAGGGAAAAAAAGCATCAAGCAAAAGAAAAACACAAGTGATACTGGGTTCATAAAAGGACTTTTTAAAAAATCAACATGATATCTATAGGTCTATTAACAGACCTTTAAAAAAATCATAAGCACAAAAACCTAAATATTAAATAACAATTAAGCAACTTGCCAAAAGACAAAATACTTTGGTGGGATGTCAATCAGTAACACTGAGTTGACAACTGTGCCTTAATTAATTTGGAAACTGTTTCCAATTAGTTAGTATAGAACACTAGAGGCTTCATGCTGCCTATGACTCAGTGCACTGACTCATCCAACAAAACTTTTCTTACAGAAGAAATATCCAAGCACCCGCCAGGATGCAAGATCAAAAGGAAAGAAGGTTCGCCAGTCTTCTTAGATAAAGGCCTGTGATAAATTTAGATGACCGGAAGGATATGGAACAACTCTCCAGAAAGGTTTTGCAATCAGAAATGGCTTGAAAAATTTGATTTGTTAACCAAACAATAAAACTATATTACTTTAAAATGAGTTTTGCAAATATATCTTAAAGAATGTTAGTTTAACTATGGAGAATATAAATATGACCAACATTAAAGTGTTTAATTAATTAAAATATGTAAATATCTTAAATGTCTCAGACTCTTTAAAATAACATTTGAAACAGGGCCTCCCTGGTGGCGCAGTGGGTTAAGCAGCGCACTGTGAAGCAGACTGCAGCCATTGCAGCATGAGTTCAATCCCTGCCTCCGGCCAGGGAGGGGACCCACATGGTGAGGCAGACCTCTCCTGCCTTGCCCGCTGCTGCCCTCAGCAGTGTGTTTCTGTCAGTCTGCCTGTTCTGCATCCTGCTCTGTCTCTGGTGAATCCTCTCACCACCCTGGACTCTGGCCTGTACCCCAGCTCTTGTATGTATAAATAAAAAAAATAAAAAAAAAACATTTGAAACAAAATTTAGACATTAAAAAAATCCATAAATTCATCAAGTAGATTTAACCCATAGGAATGCATATTTTTTGTGCATATCTAGTTTATTTTTTAGTGTGATCCAAGATTAATGACCTTTCTAAAATTAATCTAAATGCCTAAAACAGTTTTTAAAATAACTAGAAAACATAATATAAAGCTAATAGTTTCCTTACCATTATTATAAACTATATCTATACCTAACCTAAACATTGCATTAAATCACAGATTTAAAAACAGGCAACTATTTTTTAAATGATTTAGAAGTGCTTTGTGGTTAGGAGAATAGACAGATGAAATGGTAGAGAAACGAAACACTACTCCCTAAACGGGGAAACAATGAAGACCATTTATTCAGAAATAAAGAGAAGGAGACAGAATGCTCCACAGCCCACCTTAACTCTCAGTATTCCTAAGAACCCAGAGGAGTCAATGAAAGAAGTCAAAATTAGTATTAAGTACCTTCTAAACAGAATGACTATAGATATTCACTATTCTGTAGATGCCTACATGTAACATTTTCATATACTTTTAAGTAATATATTGCTATTAAAATACCATTACTTTACATACTTGCCAGTATTCTGACAGTATAGAATTCCTTTCTCCCCGTGTAGTCACCATAGCCCTACTTCCACCAAAGCACCTATAGTCCTCTATCATAGTCCATTGTGTTCTCCTCATATTTCTGTTTTTCATCCCAGTTAGCCCAAGATTAAATGTCAGTTCGTTTTAAATAATTTGTTTCAAAGCTTATCTTTGTCTGACCCTTCGTAGGTTTCACTATAATACACATTCAGTATTTATCTTTCTCATTCTGACTTACTTCACTTAGCATAATCCCTTCCAACTTCATCCATGTTGCTGCAAATGGCATGAGTTTATCTTTTTGATCACTGAGTAGCAATCCATTGTATATATATGCCACATCTTCTTGGTCCACTCATCTGTTTTTGAACATTTAGGTTATTTCCATATCTTGGCTATTGTAAATAGTGTGGCAATAACATGGAAGTGCAAGTTGCCTTTCAAATTAGTGTTTCTGTATTTTTTGGCTAGAAAGCTATGAGTGGAATTGCCGGGTCACATGGCAGAGCCAGTTGTAGTCTTTTGAACCCTCCATACTAAAGCCCTATGATAAAAAGAAAATTTGAAATCACTTGAAAAGATTCATTGGTACAGAAAGCAAAAAAGTAAACAAATAGGTCTAGGAGGGGGGTAAAAGTGCAACAAAAGCAAAATGAATAAAAAATAGGATGAAAATCAACAGCAAGACTATTACAACAAAGGACATAAAGTGATCATGTCACAAGATTTAACTTGAGTTATCTAGAAGCCATCTCAAACAGAAATATTCACCATAACCACAAAAAATAAATATGCACAAATTCAAACCAAGTTGTTCAAAATGAACTCTAGTACTACCAAGAAAAAAATTTCCTATCAATTCTCATATAGAAAACACATTAAACTACCTTTTTCCTCCATCACTAGAGTTAAACCAGCAGTTTCACAGATGTTACTTTTAATATTCCTCAATATAGAATAACAGCGAAACACAAATCAGTAAAACCAACTCTAAGAATGTGAAAATTATATGCTCCAAGAATGTATTGTAGTCCCTCATATATTTTATTTCCCCCAAACTTTTATAGGTACTGGCAGTAGAGTTCAAAGTAATAATCTAAGAAAAGAACCTGGCAATAGCCATTATATGTTGTTTGCTCAAGAATAAGTCTACACATTTTGACAGCAAGTAGGAAATGTGGTTGATAATATACACATGAAATCTAGTAAGTCTAAAGAGAATACCTGCCTGAATTAATTAAACAAGTGATTTATGAGTTCCTTTATATAAAAGGTAAAACAGTACTTGTTAGTGATACAATGGTAAACTTGTTCACCACCCTCTCAGGGTTTACAATATAGGGTTTGATACGTAATTAAATAGTAAGATGGAAAATAAAAGCCTTCAATGCCTACTAGAGAAGAACTAAACCTAGAAAGAAAATATCTGAAGAAGCTTTCCAAAGAAACCATTATCTAAACTGAGAACTGAAGGCTGATTTATCTCAGGAGTTTCAGTCAGAAATTAGTTTAGGTCCTAAATGGTCCTCCTTTAAACTCATCTTCCTTGGAGCTACTTATGGTTCAAGACATATGGTTTCATTGACTCAATTACAAGGCAAAATAATCTAAGGCTATGGCTTCAATTTTTAGTTAATGCTAAAAATTAAGTGACATGAAAAAAAAGACAAAAATCATAGATATGTCACTGTTCCCAGAAGTATTCCCTGACTTCCTCTCTCTATACCATCAAAAGAACATTTGGTTTTATGCTCCCATTTGTTTCCCTATCCTCCACTGCAAGGAAGGCCCTTATGTTCTCAAATCGGAAAGAAAGGTGACATCAATTTAAAAATGAGAAGCAAAGGACAAAAAAAAGATGAAGGCTGAATTAAAAGAGTCATCCTGGATGGAAGTAGAGGGGTAGTTTCTTAGGGAGTTTTGAAGAAAGTGGTGGAAGAACAGATGTATTTGATGAAAACAGATGCTAAAAAAGGGGACAAGGGCAATATTAATAAGTACTCCTGGGAATTAAAATTTCCTTTCATAGTTTTGAGAAATGCATAAAAGACCTGCATTATTTTGAAAATGTTTTAATAGACTTTTGACCACAAAACTTCACAAGGAATACATCATGTAGGTTATATAACTTCATAATAAATTTAATAAATTTTTGTCTCATGTTCAGATCTCTCTTTTGAGTTTCTGAACAATATATCTAACTGGCTCTTGAACCTCCATTTTGGCTCCTCAGAGAAGTATCTAAAAACATGTCCAAACAAAATATAAAATATTCTGCAAAAAAATTGGGCTTCAACAATCCAATAAGGCCAAACACCTGACTTAATAGCTTCCTCTCTTCACTCCTCACAGCTAACTACTTACAACACTTTTATATCCCAAACCTCTCAAATCTGCCTACCTCTTTCCACCACTCCAGTCCAAACAATCATAATCTCCTTAGATAAATACAATTGCTTTCTAACTGGTCTACTCCATCCACTCTTGCACAATCGTTCCCAACCTATCATCTCTAATAGATTCTCCACAAGGCAATCAGAATGTTCTTTACAAAATACATATCGAATCTAATAACTCCACATCCCCTGCTGAAAACATTCAATGGATTCCTATTGCTTTTAAGTAAAAAACAAAATTCTTACTATGATCACAAGTCTAGTATTTCCTGATCTTTCTATCCTCATCTGTTCCTACTTCTTTGCTATCTACACTTATATGCACTGATCTTTAGACTTCTCAGAAGAGGCCTGCTTTCCCTCACAACAGGGCCATTGCCTGTAAGGAGTGTTCCTATTCTTTAGATCTAAGTTCACAATTAATTGCCAAGCTAAAATCTATACTAAAATCTCTGTTAGGCATTCTCACAACAGTATATAACTTTCCCTTATGGCAATTACCATGGATGAAATTTTGCTTTCATTTGTATATATATTACTTCTCTGAGTTACATCACAAATCCTATACTTAGGAGCTTAAAACAATACACATCTATTATCTCAGTTTCCATGGACGAGGAATACAGAACCAGTTTAATCAGGTGATTCTGACTCTGGCATGCAGTCTCTTACAAGGTTTTAATCATCATGCTGCCAGGACTGCATTAATCTGAAGGCTTGTTTGAGACTGAAGGATCTGTTCTCAAAATGGCTTCCTCACCTAAGGTGGCTCTAGGCAAGAAGCCTCCATTCTCTCTAGATAGTCCTCTCCATATGCTGCTCAAAAATCCTACTGGCATGGTAGCTGACTTCAAAGAATAAGTAATCCAAGAGACATGGAGGAAGATGCCACTATTATTTTATGATCTAGATTCAGAAGTTACCCAAAATCATTTCTACAGTATTTTATTGGTTACACTGGTCATCCCAATTCATGGTGAAAAGAAACTCAAAAAAACAAGAACACCAAGAGATGAAAATCAATTAAAGCAATTGTACACTGGATATCAGTGTGTTAATTTGTTTCTTTTAATCTTCCCCAATATGTTAAACTCCAGAATTTAGACTGAACTAATTTTATTGTAAATCTAGAATTACCATAGTGTTGTGCTTAATCTGAGTCAAAACTCTCATATAAGGAGTCTCATGTGACATACCAACCAAAGTAAATTTTCAAAGAACAGATGACTGAAAAACTCACTTTAGGGTAAATAGAAACTCAATTATAGTTTATGAAAACCTCATGAGAGAAAATTCCCCAAGGATAAACTTAAAAACAGCTGAAATTAATGTGCTAATTGATTTAATTGATTCGTTTTTAAGATTAAGAGTCCAGGATAAAAGGGGAATCGGAGTTTGAGAACAAATTATTTTCTATTAGTTTAAAACATAGATTAAAATAAATAAATAAATAAATAAAACATAGATTAAGCAATGTACTAAGGTTAAGAGACAAGAACAAATTGGATTTTATAAAATATCTCATTTTTCTCACATAAAAATGATGTATATCTTAATCTAGAAGAAATGAAACCCAATAAAGAGATGTCACCACACATATAATCATGATATAATTACACAGTGCCATTTAAATCAGTTATATGACCATTATAGTGTTCCATTTCAAGACCATATCTATTGCTATGACCTTTCCAGGACCAAGAAATAAAAGGTTCCAATTTTTACAACTCTCACTTCTCTGCAGGGACAACCAAAAAGCATAACAATTAAGACAAATTATAATGATTTCTAAGCTGTGGGCATTTACCCCAGGAAACAGAAACAAGGAATATATTTTACAAAGTATGTATACTTACCCACCTAATCTTCACTATCATGGATGAGGTTTTAATCCACAAAGGAAACTAAGAAACTAAAAGCCTCAACAAAATTCATTTTATACCCTGGATATATAAACATATTTTATCAGACTAAATTATTTTTATTTAAAAAGAATATTGTTCTGTTACAAAAATCACTTTAATTAAAATACACTATGTAAATAATGCAAATTCACTAAAGTTTAAAACATTAATCTTTTTTTTTTAAAGATTTATTTATGCGTACAAGCACTGGGGTCCAGGCCAGAAATGTGGGGTGGGTGAATGGATCCACCACAGAGAGCGGGGAGCAGAATCAACAGAAGTACACTGCTGAGAGGAGCAGTGGACACAGCAGGAGAGGTCTGCCACGCCATATGGGTGTTTCTGTTAAGTTCATCTATCTGAACAATGAAACTGCAGTAATCATCTTATTCAACTGTATTTTATTGTATTGGATATGTTCACAAGCAAACATAGAAACTAAATGATTTCATTTTTATATAACACATTCACTAATGGCAAGAAAAAAATGATAAAAAATATTTCAGTGGGAAAGACCAGGCATTTTCATATGTTTTCACAGAGAAAGGGAATGCTTAGAAGTGTAGTAAAAAGGTAGAAAAATATTAATGTAGCTAAAAGAGAAATCATGCTAAAATTATATTCTTTACCATATCCAGTAAAGTATTCTTATTATATGAGGCACTCAAACACTTTTAATATAACCTGGCTACCAGCCACATCTGGGCTAGAAATGGCTGAATAGGAGTTAATGAGGACAGGATGCCAAGATGGTAAAGAAAACCTTGTACCACTGCAACTTTAGATCTGAATTCTACCTGAAATTTTCTTAGCAAGATTTCCTGACTCAAATCTCTATATACCAGGTCACACAAAACAGGACCAGTTCTTAAATTTAATCCACATATTACTAGTTTTCTTTCTCCTAATCTGTTGCTCAGTGGGGGTATTTTGAAAATATATTTGGGCTGCAAGAAAGAATTGAAGGATGCCACTAGCATTTAATGGGTGCGGTACAAAAATATTGGATGTTCTGCAATGCATAGAACAGTGCTACAAAATAAACTAACACAAAGTCTACATGACTTGTAGTTCATCGAGGGGTGAGGGAGAAGAAGATAATTATGACTGAAAGCAAACTTTATATATCATATAGTACTTATTTCAAGGATTTAATACAAACTGAGTTTGCTAGAATCAACTAATTTAAACTGAACGTTACCTAAACAGTTCTCCATTTCAAAAAACCAAAACACATTTCGCAGTGCCACCTGTCATATTGAAGTGGTCCATACAACACCTCTTTTTCAGTCTGCACAAGCAGATGTTGCATCCAAGTATTCTGTTTATAAAAATCCAAACCTCTACTACTTTGACAACATGCCCATCTCAGATCCAGTGACCTTCAGTTCTCAACAATCATTTTCTGAACCTTTCATCAGCCAACATGTTCTAACAGAAATTTTAAATTCAAATAATCTATTCTTTACTCACAAGTACTCCAGTAATCAAATGTACACATCTGCTCAGGTTCTTGTTCTCTCTGACATTTCTCTCCCTCAATCCCTCCCTCCCTTCTTCCCACCTTCCCCCAACCATAGTTGTTCACTGTCACACCTTTCATTTCAATTGTAAAAACAATAATCAGAACTACAATTCCTAGAGTATTTACTCTGTGTCAGTCACATTTTACAAGTAGACATTTATTAACCCTCAGAATATTCCAATGAGGTAGGAACTATTATTATCCCCAGTTTTAGATGAAAACTGAAGCACAGAAAGTGCAACTTACCTGTGGTCATGCAGCTAATCAGTAGCAGAGTTCAAAAATCCAGGCTTAAAGACTTCACTGCCTCATTTTTCAATTTCTTAATTTTCAACAAACACCTCACACCACTACTTCAATAATCTCAAGTAACCCTCAGATTTACATAAAACACAGTCCTTAATCATATCAACCTTATGAAAACTGAAGCTTTCAGACAAGAATCCTCTCCATTTTGTGACCCATTTCTTGAAAACTTATCTCCAATCATACCCATCTTCACTTCAAATCCCAAAAATTAAATGACCTAGCTTGTCTTCAGCCTATCTTAGACCTGTGCTCTTAAACAAGACTTTTGTTTTTTCTCATAGTCCCTCTCCAACTCTCCTATTAGTCCACAAACATACACATATACATATATAAAACCTTTCCCCGACATACATAAAATCTTTCCTTGGCATACTACTATTCTATCCTCATTTATTTTTTTTAAAGATTTATTTATTTATGTATACAAGAGCTGGGTTACAAGCCAGAATCTCGGGAGGTGAGAGGATTCACCAGAGACAGAATGGGGAGCAGAAGAAGCAAATAAACCAAAATACACTGCTAAGAGGAGCAGCAGGCCAGGCAAGAGAGTTCTGCTGCACCATGTTCTCCTCATTTATTAATTCAATTTTGTTTATAACAATTTACATTACTATCCCTTTCTGTCTCTTCCACACAGAATTCTGATTTTTCTCAAACATTACTTTATTGAAATTATTCTCCCCTTCCATAATACTTTAACTGCCAACTCCAAATAACATTTCCCAGTCTCCACCTTTTTGAAATTCTGGTGCATTTGCCATTGATAATGTCCTGTGTCTTAAAGCTCTGTTCCATTAACTTCTTCACAATAGTCTGCAAGCTCTCTACATACATCCTTACCTATTCCTTCTCTCCTTCTTTTGTTCATCTTCTTGCATCAAATTCATAATACATTAATTTCCTCTGGGATCCCATCCTTTTATTTTTACATGCAATTATTGAGTGACCTCATTCCACTTTTTGGCTTCAATATAACTTCTAGTAATTCCTTAAATTATTATTTCTAATCTGGTATTTTCCTCCTTACTTCAAACTATTCCAGTCAATTCATTTCTACACAGGAAAACCTAGACATCCCATAGGCACTTCAAATACACAAGTTCAAAATTTAGCTTATCTTTCCCCAAAAATGATCTTTCTCCATATCATATAACAGCACCACTTTCCACCTGATTATTCATATAAAACCATTCGACCACTGTAACTGCTAATTTTTCACTCCTTCAACAACAATGATCATTGTTGCTTCACTAACATACCTATTATCTTTCATCTAATATTAAAAAGAAAAAATCAGCCTTCTTGCCTACAATTTCACCCAACATATACCATCAGAGTAACCTATTTTAAAAAATGGAAATTTAACCAGCTCACTATTTATTTTACAACTATTTAATGATCTCCTATTGTCACAGGAAAAATTGTTATACATTTTGACTCAATTTGTCTAATGGCCTATTAGACTCAATTAGTCTCTGCCGCACGAAGATGACTTAAGAAAAAATGAGATTTTATTGATGAAAAATGAAGGGTTCACATACACACATAGCATACAATAACTGTAACTACTAACAATTAATTTATTAGCCATAGAGTTATTTTATTTTTATTTTACACGGAGTCTTCATGATGCTGCTAATTGTTATGAAGTACTAAAGGTACAGAGATTGATGCAAATCATTACAATAGAATAGAAAGTATTCATTAAGAGTTCTGGCAACAACAAAAAAAGGTGTCTTACTCAAACTGGATAATATGAGGAAGAGAGTTTAATTAAGGAATTACTAAGGATTTAGAAGATGGAGAACACTGGTTTGTACATTATTGCTAGAGGTCTAGCAAAAGCAAGAGAATCACTATCTGTTATGTAAGAAAGAAAAAGAACAAAAACAAATATCAAAGTATCTTTAGCAATCTAATAAATCAATATATAAAACGTTATAATTCTTATAATCTATGGGGGGAAATCCAAACAATTTCACATGTTCAAGATAAATCTATTCATAGACATGTTGACCTAAAGTCTACTGACTTTCTGTATAAATATGTAGCATCTGAAAGATCCCTCATTTCTTTTTTTTTTTTTTAAAGATCCATTCACTCATGCATACAAGCACTGGGGTACAGGCCAGAGGTGTAGGGGGGTGAGAGGATTCACCACAGAGAGCGGGGAGCAGAACAGGCAGATCAACAGAAGTACACTGCCGAGAGGAGCAGCGGGCACAGCAGGAGAGGTCTGCCACACCATGTGGGTCCCCACCCTGGCCGGCAGCAGGGATCGAACTCGTGCGGAATCGTAGTGTGTTGCTCAACCCACCGCGCCACCAGGGGAGGCCCAGATCCCTCATTTCTAAGTCAAGAGGATAAGTTAACAAAAAAGAAGGCCATCAAAGGATACTTGGTGAAGTGTAATCAATTGAATGTGTTTTAATATACCACCAAATTGTCCACGATAAATAATAAAGCATTATCTATAAAATCTGGATGAAAAAACTCATTTTAGAGACTTTAATTTCCTCACTCACAATTTTACAGGCAAGAAGATATCCTTAAATTCAATAAAAATATAAATATATAGTTTGTTCACTTCTAAACTTCATAAAAAACATTTAGGAAATAAAAACAGAACTACATGGGGATTACAATTAATGGCAAGTATATGTAAATTTTAAAATATTTTAATAAGAAAAAGAAAAAAAATAAAAACAGAACTAAAGAGTCAGATAAAATGCCCATTTGTAAAATAATTTAAATTTCTACATCTAGTATTGACATGAGCAAAACTTCACAAAATATGTTCAAATTTTAAGAATTTTGAAATGTGTTCATTATACATATTTTATGTTAATTTTCAGCAAATGACAATATCCTTAAGAAACCGTGTTCTATGGTTGGAACTGGAAGGGATTATGCTCAGCAAAGTAAGTCAGAAGGCAAAAGAAAAATACCAGATGGTTCCTCCCCTAAAAGGAATATAAGGGAACCAAATAAGAATCAAGGAAAGGAATAAGAACAATAATAATAATAACAATAAAGACACAAAAAAACAAAAAATGAAAAGACAAGGACAAATGGGGGACACTTGGTGGGGAGGGAAGAGGGGTAGGATTGAGGGCAGATGGGAGCACGGGGGACTGAGGTGATGGTACACTGGTGATATGATGATGGGGCATACATGGGGATTAAAATTGATGTCAAATATATATAAATAAAGTTAATTAAAAAAAAGATTAGCAAAAATTAAAAAAAATGTTTTCTGAATACCTCTTAAATATCATACCAACTCCATTTTAAGTTTTTACTATTATTTAGATTTACATCAAGTTATTCTTACTTTAAATGTTCTTATAGATTATAACTATGGTATAAAGTTCTTAATAGTAACGTGTTCATCTAGAGATTATAATATTATTTCTGGCAAATTTATTTTCTCATCTTAAAAACAGAAAATTTAACCCAACCTATAAAATAGCATCAATATACAAATAAGCAAAACAAGTTTCTGATTCTGATTTGCTTAAAAACGTCATTAAAAAATGCCTACAGAGTACTCAACACAAACTCACATGCAATACCCTCCCCTCACTTCCATTAGGTCTGAACATCATAATTCACCAAATAGGTGACAAAACACAAAATTAAGAAATGAAATTCACAACTCAAGTGGGTGTTCCCTGTCACTTAATTTCTGCTGAACACAGGCCAGTGTCTGAAAGGAAATAAGCCAACTAATAGGTTGAATATTAACTGATGGCAATGAAGCTATAAACATCTGGACAGAAATAAAGCAAAAGTCAAATAATAGAACAAATACAGGTAACCTCATATTCAAACATGTCAGACTTTGCACCCTCTGAACAATTTCTTTAATATCCCTTTTTATAAATAAATCTGTCAGAACAGTAACAATAGTGATTAGTTGGGTTTGAATGGTAACGTTCACTGTATATAACACAATAGCAATGAAAAGCTTTCATATAAACTAGTCATTTTATCATCTATAGGTATCTAAATGAAATATAAAAAATGCAATATTCAGCAAAAGGCTGTTTTGGAATTTGAATGAAATATTGTTAACTATAGTAAGGGAAGAGTTCACCCTAAATCCAGAAAACCACCTTTTCCTTTAAGTCCTGGGCCAATGGATCCAAAGTAATGAAGCAGATTATATCGGCACTCATATAGCACCTTACTTTACAAATCTCCAATTTCATTTCTTTCTGTATCCTGAATTCATTTACAGCTTCAATATTCAATGCAGTTATTTTCCAAGAGTTTCTTCTTTCTGCCTTAACAATCAAATCTATGTTCAAAGGACTAAATATCACTGGTATTGTATATTCAATCTCCTCTATCTAGTTCCATCTCTAATTTCTCACTTCTTTTGGCAGACATTTCATACGAAAGTTTCACCTATCAAAATCCAATTCTTGGTTTATCTTTCCTTCCTACCCCCAAATTAGTTTCAACTACTGAGAATTCAAGGCACGCCATAAAGTCCCACATTATTAGCATGTCTTACACATAACTTCCAGTTCTAAACTTTTGCTTTCCTAAGCAAACATTACTTACTCATGTCCTTTTGCCTTTGCAAGAATAGTTCCACTAGGAATTCTCTTCCTCTCTTTATCCACTTAAAAAACTCTTTGTTACTTTTGAGGATGTATCTTATCCTTCATCTCCTCCATAAAATCTCACATAAAATTGCTTCACTCACTATTATTCTTATCCTAAAGCACGCTAAACATAGCTATAGAATGTTTTATGCCAGACTTCTCACAATTTTTTGTATCCCTATTATTTCACCTAGTGTCTAACACACAAAAAAATGGCATTTAATATATGTCTGTTTTTGTCTTATGCATTTTACCACTTAAATATCTCTCAAACCTGCCCATTCTTCCCCAATTCGACAACTATCACTGGTCATTATCTTTTGTCTAGATGAAAACCTCATGATTGGTTTGGATCAATTCATTCTCAATAATGTAAACAGAATGATATTTTTAAAAAGAAAACCTAATCATCTCTGACCTCTGCCTTTCTCTCCAGTATCATATTTCAACAACTTCCTTTGCATTTTCATCTCATTCAGTGGTTTGTAACAATCCATTCTCAACATGCTCCAGCCCGGTAAAAAACCTTTACAAGGGTTCTCTCTCCTCATCTCTGAAATCTTTTCCTCTTAACCTATTTAAATCCTGAGATTCTTGGCTTCTGGTCACCTCCCAGTCAGGAAAGCCTTATCCAACCTTCTTGAACAGTTTAAATCCTCCATTTAGGAGAGCTCATCACACCATACACTCTTTCGCACAGCAGTAGAAATTTCACATTCACAAGAGGATTACTGGATAAATGCCTGTCTGCCCCACTAAACTGTAAGCTTCTTTGGGGCTTCAACCATGTCCAATTTGTTTCACATTGTACCCCAAGCACTAAAAGTATTGCCTTGTTATATAGAATCTCAACATATATTTAGTGGACAAATGAGGGATTTCATTTCTACACTGAAACTCAAATAACAGCTGTCACTTTTTCATTTCTTCCTCTCTTCAACTACTTATCACATCTATCTCCTTAATGTGTCACTTACCATACCTCTCTTTACATTTCTACATTCAGTAATTATCTCAACAAATATTTATAAGGTACCTTCAACACTAGGGTCACAGAGTAAAGAAACAGACAAAAATCCTAATTTTCATGGATCTTATATTCTAGAATACCTTGGAAGAAGGGAATGAGGGAGGGGCAACAAATATTTAAGAAGATGAAAATAAAATATATACCATATTAGTGATAAGTGCTAGGAAGAAAGAAAAACACAAGTAAGGATATCAAGTATTGAAAAATAGTAGTTGAAATGTTAGAATGGCCAAGCAAGGTATCTCTTGAAAAGATGTCATTTGAATAGACCAGAAATGAGGGAGCCAGTCATATAAATAAGAGGGCTGAATTTTCTAAGTTAATAAATGTATGAAAGCCTTTTACCTAGAAGTTCCTCAATTTTTTTAGATTAGTTCTATTGGTAAGTCTGGTATCAATAACCTAGAAGTGATCACACTAAAAATGAGTATCAGCAAGGAAAAAAAAGGCACACAGAAATAAAGTCAAATAGGAATTTAGATAAAGGATATTAAGTAACTTACAATACTACTGTTATATAGAACAGGGTAAAAATGGATATTCAAATATACTACCTTAATTATTGACAGTAAGAGTCACCTGAGCCCATGGTTTTAACAGATACACGTGTACTTGTACACACAGAGGTTCAGAAATCTGAGTTGGTTGGTCAACTTGAGTATGTTGCTAACAGGGGGATGTTAGGGTTATTTTCTGGTGGGACTAGATCTAATATCACTAATGTAGATTTTTGATATGCCAAAAAATGTTAAAAAGCAAAACAGCTTTAGATTTCAATCAATTTTGTAGGATTTCTAGGTCTTTGCTTTACAGAACTGCTTATTTCAAGACTTCCTTCTCATCTTTGAGGAGGTGGAGACAGTTGTAGAGTCAAAACTCTTGTAATTTTGTATCCTGGTATCTATTCTCTGAATGTGAAATGCTATTCACTTAAGATTCCTGAGGAGCTATTTTTTTCTTTCATAAGTTTGTATTTTGGGAAAATAGAATTTTAAAAGAATTTTTATCCAAAAACCAATACAAAAGAAGTGAACAAGAACAATTTATAGCATTTAAAGTGGTATGGGGATGCAGTCAAGTGCAGTAAAATAAAAAAACAGGTGATTTATAATGCTGGTTAATATCCTGTCAGGCTGTACAAGAGAAGAACATAGTCTTGAATCCATTTAAAATGTAAATTAATATACTGCTTTTCATATCATCATGTAAATAAATAAATACCTACCTTATATCACAAAATGTCCTACTTTATTGATATATTTATTGCTAACTTAATTAGCAATTTTCCTATATCAGCAAAATGAACATCCATAAAACAACACCATTCATGTATCATTTACTCTTAGTTAAGAATATCAATAACATTGTTTCCCATCTTGCCATCCAGGTTGCCTCTTTCTTATATTCCCTAGGAAACTAAGCTATTTTTGGTGGGTACTAAAACAGTCATTTTTCCTCCATTAGAAGAAAAATTGTACCCTGCTCTGATGTGCCCCCACCTCAGTTCATTCGTTGAAATCCTAATACGATGGTTTAGAAGGTACAAAAAGCATTAGAGTAGTGCCCTAATGAATGTGATTAGTATTTTATAAAAAGTATTTCCAAAGAGATTCCTAGCCCCCACCCCCACTGTGAAGAAACAACAAAAAATGGAGCCTGCCATGAACCAGGGAAGAGGGCACTCCCTCAAATATTGTAATATTATGATACTTTATAACCTCCAAAAGTATGAAATGAATTTATGTTATTTATAAACAACCCCATCTTTGGCAATTTGTTACAGCAGCCCAAATGCACTGAGACACCGTGGGTGGCCAATAAACATTTATTAATTGAATTAGCCATGAATAGAGAGCATTCTGACTTTTATGGCTATATCTTTGGAAAGAGGTATTTCTGATAAAATTCATTAATCATTTATTGAAAAAATTACTTTTGGGGTCGGTTTCCCATATGCAATTATAAAATCAATGTATCAAGTCAGGTAGCTTGGCTTAATAAGAAATTCTGAAGGAAAAAAAAGCATACTGGAAAGAAAATTAAATAAACAAGAGAGAAATATCAGAGGTTTAGGGTTAGGATTTATATATACTTTTAAATGGATACTTGTTTATCTTCTCCAGTTACCAAAGGCTTAGAAATAACACATTCAACATATTCAACCAGAATGGTATCAATTATGCATACAGAAGATTTTACAAGAAATGGGTAATTTGACACTAACATCACTTCACACCTGACTTTCACTAAGCAGAACTCAAATGTCCCTGAGATGAATTTCTCAAAAATTTTTAATATTTACTTTGAATAAATCCTGAAATACACTTTTTTATTTCCATAAGTTAACAATCATGCCTTTCAGTTGAAAGTTCTTCAAAATAAAACTACCTTTAGGAAAATCTGGGCTATTTCTATTACAACAACATATTACAAAATATTAAAACAAGAAAATATTATATAAAACTTATCTCTCATAATTATCTCAATTCTCCTTTTTGAATAAAACAATCAGTTTATATTTAAATTCTAAGATAGACCTTAGCAAGAGAAGTTGGTTTCATGTTCTTTCAGAAAGGCAGGTAAGTATTTTGGTAGTTTAAATTAGAACAAAATCAAAGCTTTATACACAAAATTTTGGTTTCACATGTATTGTTCACAGAAGAAATCACCCAGTGATGATATTCTTTCTGTACTGGTGGAAAAGCAAAAGTCTGCATAGAGCCATTAAGAAGGTCATTTTTTTTTAAAGGGGAGGGAATGACTGAATTAGTTTTAATACTTCATTACTTCTATTACAAATGAATATAAAAAAAAAACAGAGAAGAAACATATGGTAGCAAGGTGCTAGAGAAAGCATGGAAAACATTCAAAGACAGAAATTCGTAAAATCTGTTTCCCTTGTTAGTATTACCACTGTTCTTCAAATCATCCTCTTAACAGTTTTTTCCAATTAAGATCATCCTTTCTCACTCTGTTCATTTGTGTCTTAGTCACTTAATGGCTTTAGTTTATCCCATCCACTCTTCCAGTGACTTCTCTCCTTCACCCTTCATTACAAACACAAGATTTCTTTGCCAAGGCAACAGCATAATTGGAGATTGAGTTCTGAAAAACGCAGTGAGCTAACCAATGAGATGGGTCAAGACTCCTCTACAATGTTGGGAAGGCATGATCAGCAGAAGCACTGAAAATGAGTCAGCATTGACATATCTCTTAGTGTGCTCAGGAAGCTACTGATCTATTGTCTAGGGAAACTGGATCTAATTTGGCTTACCTAAGTAACTAGGTTACAGATACTGCAGATCCTGATAATCTTGTAGGATCACTAATAGATATATAATAGCATTAGTAGTAGAGGAAAAATAGCATAGTCCATAAACTAATTACTAGCTAGAAATATTCAAGTCTACCTAATATCTATCACTTATTACTTACTACATGGTTTCCATATAACATAAGCAATGGAGACATTTCCTTCTCTTTTCACATTTGACATAATATACTGAAAAAACTGCTAAGATGAGTACTAATAAAAAGCATAGACAATATATATGAAAGCTCAATGCAAACAGTATATTTCATACAACTGTTATTATTAGTAATATTCTTCTCTGCATACATTGGTCTCATGTGGAAAATCCTCCATATATATGAACATATTCAATATCTATAGTTTCTTTTCCTTTCCGGAAAGAAAAACATGCAACTAAAGAATCAAGATTTACCTGAAACTATAATTATAGAAAAATACTGTATACCACACAAACTGACAGGTTAAAATAGATATAATTTGATATATGACATCTCATGTATTGAAGATCCAAACCTAGTAAAATGTTTATACAGAACAAGAAAAAAAAACTATGAAGCTGCAAAAAAAGTAAATATTTTATGAAACAACATTCAACAACATAAATAATATATTTAAATGCCCATTAACTACTGGTACAGTGTATTTGTTTTACCCCAAAGAAACAAAAACCCTCTCACCCCCCCAAAAAAAAGAGCATTCACAGAACATTACAAGATGAATAGTCATAAAGCTTTGAGACTTGGTTTATTATAAATTAACATTTTAAGTATACCATTACAACTCAGTAGTTTTTTATATGAGGAAAAAGTAGTGGAAGAAGAATAAAATAAAATGCTCTGAGAACTCACAAGGTCAAGGTACACTCCCTTACCACTCTTAACAAAAACAAGCTAGATGTAAAAAAATAAAAGACAGAACCACTGAACCTAGCCTCTTGCAGTAATTAGGATTAGATATTGATCAGGGACTAGTGCTGACCTAAATAGAGATTAACCAGTACCCAGGATGACTCATGCAAATGTGCTCTGTGAAAAGAAAAAAATCTCACTTGTTTCTCCTTTTTCTTCCTATAAGATTCCCTTAGAATATATCTCCTTTCTGGATTTGTAATTTGGCTCTTAAGTAAATTTAAAAGTAAATAAATACCTCTGACTTTTAAACAAGGAAGTATAGCATTTTTTATATATTTACTTAGGAGTTATATATGAACCCGTAATTTTTTAAATTGTGATTATTAACTACCTTTTCAGTTAAAATTCAAAGAAAACAAAAAAATTATTTTATTTTAAAAGCAAAACTGTAGTAAAAGTTCAGCTTCTGGAATACAAAAAAGACTGACCCATAAGGATAACTTAAAAGATATGTTCATCACATTACCAGATAGCAAAGGCTCCTTATACCATAAATGTTAATAGCCCAAATAACAAAGTAAATGTTTCACTAAAAAAATACTGAATATTCACAAAGAATAATCATGAGCTAATCATGAAATCCAAATAAATAGGATTTGTAACTATATGCAGTTTAAGGACATACTTTAGAAATAAAAATAAAATCTACAAGAAATATAGAACCTGGGGCCTCTCTGCTTGTGCAAAAGTTTACATCTCAGCACTCTGAAGCTATCCACAGCCACTGCAGCACTGAGTTAGATCCCAGCCAGGGAGCTAACCCACATGGCACAGCAGACCTCTCCTGTCTTGCCTGCTGCCCCACTCAGCAGTGTATTTCAACCCCTTCTGCTCTCCACTCTGTCTCTGGTGAATCCTCTCCCCCACTGCACACCTCTGGTCTGCACCCCAGCTCTTTTATGTGTAAATAAACCTTTTTTTAAAAAAAGAAATATAAAATCTGCCACACTGAAATAATATTATTTGAATGCTCTCATATAATTTTCTATAAACCATAAAAGAATTTTTTGTTCTACAATGTAACTCGCGTTATTTAAATTTTTATTACAGTAAAATATACACAACATAAAACTTACCATCTTAATCATTTTTAAGTGCACATTTCATTGATATTAAATATATAGTTGTTCAACCATCACCACCACCCATCTACAAAATTCATTCCTTCTTGTTGAAGTTAAACTCTATAACAATTAAACAATAATGGAGGGGGGCAAGATAGAGACAGGGAGAAAGGCCCTAGAAGCAACCATTTTACTGTCTGATTTTTTAATATACCAAATTACCTCATGTAAGTGGAATCACATAGTATATGCCTTTTTATGACTGGCTTTTTCACTTAGCAATTTATCTTCAAGGCTCCTACATAAAATATGAAATATGTTAAAGATCTAGCCTACTGAAAAATTTCCTTCCTTCTTAAGACTTAATAATATTCCAGAGAGTATGTGTGTATGTGTATTTTTGCCTGTCTATTCACCCACCACTAAAAAATTGAGCTAATTACATAGTTCAGCAATTGTGAATAATGCGGCCATGAACATGGGTGTACAAATAACCCTTCAATATTCCTCCTTCAGTTCTTTTGAATATATACCCAGAAGAATTGTCAGATCGTAAGGCAATTCTATTTTTAATTTTTGGAGGAATAGACATATAGTTTCCACATATCCAACAGTGCACAAAATTTCCAGTCTCTGCACCAACTCATGAACACTTGTTTTCTGGTTTTTTGACAGTAGATATCCCCCTGAGTATGAGGTAGTATTTCATTGTAGTTGTGATTTGCATTTCCCTAATGATCAGTGATGTTGAAAATCTTTTCATGTGTGTAACTGGCATTAGTACATCCTCTTTGCAGGAATTTCCATTTGTTTTCTGAATTCTTTGATCAGGTTGTTTGCTTTTCTGTTGTCAAGTTTTAGACATTCTATATATTTCTATATTCTATATATATTCTGTGTGTATATATACATTATATATTCTATATATTAATCCCCTGTGATATATGATTTGCAAATAGTATCTCCCATTCTGTGGGTTGCCTTCTTTTTTTCTTTTACAACCTGTGTGTTTAGTGCTATAACCCAAGAAATTACTGCCAAATTCAATGTAATAAGTTTTTTTTCTGTTTTCTTCTGAGTTTCATTGTTTTAGGTGCAATAGGTAGGTCTTTTAACTATTTTGAGCTAATTTTTTATGTTATTATATAAGAATTAAACTTCATTCTTGTGCCTGTAACCATCCAGTTTTTCGAGCAACTGTCCCGTCCCCATTGAAAAGTCTTGGCAATCTTGTCAAAATCATTCGAATGTGTGTGTGTGTGTGTGTGTATTCACTATACACACACACACATATGAGGTGTTCATCTCTGAACTTTCAATTCTAGTCTATTGGCTTCTATGTCAGTATTATGCCAGTACCACACAGTTTTGATTACCGTGGCTTTGTAGTAAATTTTTAAATCAGGAAGTGTAAATGTCCCAGGTTTGTTTTTATATTTCAAGATGCAGAGCCCCCCAAGACTCCAATAGATACTTGTTCTACTATTATGCAAAAAAAAACATCATTAGGTTACAGAAGAGCACTGAATTTGTAGATCTCTGGCTAGTGATGACATTTTTAACATATTAGTAACTCCAATCTTTAAACACAGAATCTGTCTCCATTTATTTATGCCTTTTTCAGGTTTTTAGAGTCCTTTACCTCTGCTTAAGTAAATCCCTAGGCATTTTATCCTTTCTGATGTTATTTACAACTGTTTGCAATTTTTCAGATTGTTGATCGTTCTGTATGTTGATTGTAACCTGTCACTTTGATGAATTCATATTATTAATTGTAATAAATTTTTGTGGAATCTATAGTGTTTTCTACATATATAATTTTACTGTTGGTAAAGAATTTTTTTTCTTCCTTCCCTATTTGGATGCTTTTTCTTTTTTGACCTAAATTACACTGACTCGATTGTCCAGCACTAAGTTCACAAGAGTAGTTGAAAGAGGTATCTTCCACTTGTTTCAGTCTTTTGCCATTCAGTAAGGCATTTTTGTGGATTTTTCATAGGTGAGCTTTAGTGAGTTGAGGTAGCTTATACCCATTCCTAGTTTGTGGAGTACTTTTATTATGAAAAAGTGTTGGAAGTCTATCAAACAATTCTTTTGGATAGATTAAGATGATTATATGGTTTTTACCTTTCATTGCATTGACTATATACAAAATTTAAAAATTAAGATTTTTGAATGTTGGATCATCCTTGTATCCAGTAATAAATTCCATTTGACAACTGTGTATAATCCTGTATATGTGTGTATACAAATATATGTGTGTACATGTATGTATATATATATGAATGTATGCATATATGCTCCTGAACTCTTCTGTTGAGATATTTGCATTACTGATTATAAAAGATACCAGTCTGTAGGTTTCTTTCTGGTAGTGCCTTTGACTTTAATATGAAGATAATATTGGCCTCACAGAAGTTGTTTGAAAAGTATTCCCCCCTAACAAGTTCTTTGTAAAAGTCTGAGAAGGCTTGGCATTAATTCTTCTTTAAATATTTGTGGAAATTCAATGGGACCTACATCTAGAAAAGAAAGCAAATGTTGTAAAAAAGCAATAAATAAAAATTAATAATAAAAATTTTTAAATGGTTGGAAAAAAAATAAGTATTTGCTGGAATTCACCAGTGAAGTCATCAGGCCCAGAACTTTTATTTCTCATAGATTTTTTTATTATTGATTCAATCTCCTTACTACTTATAGGTATTTTCACATTCTTCACTTCTTTGTGATTTAGTCTTGGCAGGTTTTGTGCTTCTAGAAATTCATCCCCTTCATGTAGGCTATACACCTTTTGAAACCAATTATTTATACAATTCATTCTATTTTTACATAATTGGTAGTCATGTTCCCAATTTCAGTTTAGTAATTTGAGTCTTTCCTCTTCTTAATTCAATGGCAATCATGTTTTTGATCTGGTTTCATTAGTTTTCTCTATTGGAATTATTTCTCTTTTTTATTTAACTCTGCTCTAATCTATCGTGTCTTTCCTTCTGCTACTTGGAGGTTCACTTTTGTTTTTGTTTTGTGGCTCCTTAAGTTGCAGAATTAGTTTGTTGATTTGAAATTTCATAGTTTATAGCTATAAATTCCCTTTTTAGCACAACTTTCCCTGAGTGCCATAAGTTTTATTATGCTATTTTTGTTTTCATTTGTCTCTAAGTATTAACAATTTCCCTTATGATTTCTTCTTTGATCCATTCATTATTTCATTGTTGTTAATTTCCACTTTGATCCATTAGTTATTTCAGAGTGTTGTTAATTTCCACTATTTCATCAATGTTCCATTTTTCATCCTCTTACCACTTTCTAACTAATCTCACAGACATTTCTTATGATATCTTTTAACATCTATTGAGATTTGTGATGTAACATAAGATCTAAACTGGAAAATGTCCCATGTCCACTTAAAATAAATATGTACATTGTTCCTATTGGTTAGAAAGTTCTATGTATATATGTTAGATAAAGTAGGTTTATGTAGTGTTTAAGTCCTCTATTTGCTTACTTATTATCTTTTGGTTCTATGAGATTGTGTATGAGGTACTAAATTGTTCAGCTATTACTGTAGTATAATCTATTTCTCCCTTCCGTTTGCTGGATTTTGCTTCATATATTTTGATGATCTAATATTAAGTTCATAAATATATATAACTTGTATCTTACTATGTTGACCTTTTAATAATATTTTAATACATATTGTCCTTTATTTCATTAAGAATTTTCTTATGATCACTGTTTAAATAAAAAGATGATTCCAGGAAAATTATTTTTAAAACTGTTATTTTATAACTACCTATGCAAATCAAAATTATGGGAAAAAAAGAAATTTTTATTTTCAAAGTTTTACACTCCAAAATAATTTACATTCCAAAATAACTCACTGCTTTATTGAGTGACCATATAACAAGTAAATTATATAAACAAATTTATACTATATAGTATTGTTTTTACCTGTTTTATATTTGGGTAAACTATTTAATAAAAAAGAAAAATTTTGCTATTTAAAAAAAACTATAAAAAAAATCCCGTATCTATACCATGGTACTTTCCAGGGTTGAGAAACAAAAAAACAGGTATTAAAATACAGAAAAGCAAGTGAACTAAGATTACAAATCAATAGTATATAACTGACAAATCTCTTATAGTATAAATCATGAATTATATTTGGTGTTCACTCTAGCTACAAAGGGTCAGCTGTACATATATCTACCATGATATCACGTTGGTAGCTTTAAATGGATTATGAGAGAAATATCTGTATTATGAAAATCTGTACACAAAGTCAGTAGGGGTTTTGTATTTAAATCCATCTTCCATTCCAACCTCAGAACAGGTGTTAAATATTTACCAGTATAACACTGGAAATATCAAACTCCAGAAGGTATTTTGATTCAAAGGTAACTTAACTGGCTATATGAGACAAAAATATTATTCAAACAAACAATATGAGAATGCAATGTAAAACAAAAATGTGCTTCATAGAAACCTAGATTTTAAAAAGAAAACAATACATATTGGCAAAGCCCATTTCATCTCAAAATTTTAAAGTTCCTTCTTTAAAAACAAAAATGTATGTCTATATGGGTGGTATGGCATCAATTCTGTCTTTTAGATATATTCCTAACTTTTTCAAGAATTTGAGACAAAATAAACTCTTCTCTCTTATCAACCTTTAATATATAAGAACAAAAAAACCATGTACTGCAAGTACTGTCTTAGGATGTTCTCTTTGCTTGGTCTTATTAAAATTTACAAAGATTTTCTAATAAAATATTTCTATTGATGTTAATAAAAACCATTATACATAATGGACATAATGAACTTTTTTTATATAAAGAAAATGATCCCCTCTGCTACCATGACAACTGAGTTAAATCTCTCAAAATATTAAGTATTAGAAAATCAAAATAGGTAAGATACTTACTTTGAATATTTAAAACCTAACCTTTTACCTTAGTGTACTATTTGTAATCATACTGTATGCTCATTTTCTCAGTCCTAATATCTTTTCCTTCCCCAGGTATCTCAAGATACATCATCAAACTGTGACTGCCACATGAGGCTGAAATCATGTAAAGTTCTTGAACCCAATAAGCTATCACAACATGCAAGTGTATTCCTTCCATTGGTACATCACTTCATTCTGTCCTCCAGTTCACTTTGAGTTTTACTTATTCACTTAAATTTCATTATAACCAGACCATGTGTAGGCCTTGAATTAGGCACTGGAGTAATTATGATGAACAAAATAAACATGTCCATGACTACAAGGAAGGCACTTTGTTGAAGCACCACTAAATGAATGATCTTATAAAAATTACAATTATGAATTATTCTAAGTTGTATGAAAGAAAGGTTTATGACTCCATATATTTATAACAGTAAGACATACTCCCCTTTGGAGATTCAAAAAACATTCTCTGAGAAAGTCAAGTTTAAGACCTAAATAATGGTGATAAGGAAAGTTCCAGGCAGAGCAATGGTACCTTTTCGGTTCTATATTCATTGTTTCTACCCATGCTGAAATTTATTTCTACCTTTGCTGTACCCAGGCATTTTTCTCTATTATTTTCTAGCTAACAACCCTGAACCTTCCTTCTCCATAATAGTAACAATTACTGTTTATTGATCTCATACTACTTAGAAGCTATCATTATAAACAATTTACAATGATAAACTTTTCTAATCATCACAGTAACCACATAAGGCATATTACAAATTTTACAGATGAGGAATCTGAAATACAGATGTAAGTTATCTCTATAAAATTATACAGCTCCTGATACTAGTGCTTGCATTTCCTCCATTAAAATTTAGCATGCTTACAGACAGCCCAAGGCACCTAGCTAAAACTTAGCACTACTCTTGGTCAAAAACCAAATGTCATATAATTTCAAAATCACTAGCACCATCAATGAGGCAAGACGATGTTGATTCCCTCTAGCTTTCAGAAACAAAAATAAGATGAAAAGCTGACCAAAGTAGCCTACACTAAAACATTTCCAGGAACAAGAAAAATGTTTTTAAAATCAGTAATACATTCTTACAAAAAGTTATCCAACCAAAATATGAAATAATGAAAACTAGGCAAGGAAAAAAGTTATGATTTATTTTCTTCTGTACAACCCAACAAAGAGGAACATAAGAAAAATTTTAAGTGGTAAATATTTTTTATATTGTTGCAATTTAATGTTTTATAAACTAACACACAGAACACAAGAAATTCCCAAAATTAATTATATTCTTTTAGGTAAGCACCTTTTAAGTAGTAAGGGGAAAAACAACTACTAGACCCCGGTTCAAACTATACTGAGGTATTTTTTAAGATTCCTGCTTTGATCAAAGGTTTCATTTGTAAATCCACTGTTGAAAGTAATGTGAAAAACAGTAATTAAGTGGGTGATTGATACAAGTGAATCTATGACTCATAGTTTGCAAAGGAAAATGATTTTGGGGAAAAGGCTCAGGAAGGAAAAAGCAAATAATGGATTCTGGATGAAATGAAGACCTTTCCTGTCCAAGGACTGTCACCAGTTCTTTATTACTTGAAGATTAAGGGAATAGTGAATAAAGCTGTCTGCCAGACAGTAGAAAAGGTAATATATAGCATTGTCTCTAAGTGTACCTCACATGAAAGTTTTCAGAAATAACATTAATAAAATTAAACTTTCTATAAAAAGTTTCTAGAAAAAACAATTCAAATCAGAATCAAAGAACATGTCAAAATAAATCTAAATTGTCAGAGACTTGAACAGAATGAAGCAGGGTAAGTCAAAGTGTAAAATAGACAGATTTTATTCTACATAGTTTTAAACAAAGGCAGACCCAAAAGTGATTTAGTATGGGAGTTAGTTGGATTTGTTTTGTTTAGTTGTATTTCTACCTCCTACATTATTACAAAATATACATTTGGTTTAATACTAGAATTCAGCAAATTTATATAAGTTTTTGCTTTCAGGTTCCATGGATTAAATTTAAATCAGTGAATTCAGTTCTATTTTTTACTAACTAAACTGCTCCCTCTTAAACATATTATAAATATATAACACATACTTGTATCTATCTTTTTAACTTCATTTAGTTACCAATATTAAGTTAGTTACTAAGATAAAGTTGCTATCTTTCCCTGCATTATAACTCTTTAAAGAAAATGAGACAATTTCATATTAATTATTTTTTTTAAAAAATTTATGCAAATAATTTTGTAAGATACTCATATATCATATTGGAGTCCCCACTCTGTGACAATGAGCTAGATACGTTATACACATAACTTCATGTACGAATACTGTATTTTATTATATGTATATGTAAACACTGTTTAAGAATAAGATAACCAAATGTTTTTATGATGAGGCAAGGTAAGTCATGTAACTTTTATAAAGTAACCTCTACCCAGTCTATATATATCATGAGCATATAATGTGGCACTTAATGAAGAAAAAAGTCTGATCCATCTTGAAGTCTCAAAAAAATTGTTAGAGCTGTTATGTGTATTTGTATATGCATAGGCACACATTAGGTAAGAGATTTGAACCCAGGCACTCCAGTTCCAAAATCTTTGTTTTTAATGACCAAGCTGTATGTTCTCCTATATACTAGAAAAACACAAGCTGCAACTTTAAAAAAATAACTGGTTGAGGTAAAAATAGAAGCACTCAGAATAGAAGATCACATTTCTGACATCAGTAAACTAAGAAAAATGAACATTAAGTTAAAAACAGACGTTCATATAAAACTTACTATGTTAATTTTTTTTGTAAATTTTTTTTTTGGCTTTTCTCTTGGCTACTATATCACCTAACTTTTTTGACCACTATATACATTTTTTTTTTCATTTCTCTGGTAACTAAGTGTTCATATTCTCTCTCATCCTTTTTACTCATTTTTACAACAGAGCCATGAAATGCTTAGAACATGGGTTGATAAATAAATATTAATCGTAGTACAGAATTTTTAATAAATTAAAGCAAAACAAAAGATCTGAAAGAGTTCCAAGAGAGCAAGATAAGCTGTGACGAAAAAAGTTTAGAAAAACCCAGGGAGTTAGTCTATTGAGTCATACTCTCTATAAACTACCAGTGAACACATTTAATAAGAAGAACACTAGCTAAGAAAAGGTTTAGGGGTAAAGGATAAGCAAATATGATGGCTGCTGGTACCATTATATGTTATCTGCTTTTTTCCCCCTACCTGCCTTTATAACCTTTTGTTTTAAACCACTGGAAGATTCTCAACTATATCTTTAATTTAGATAATCATGTCATATCCAACTTCATAGACATATATTTCATTCCTTTTGCAAGTTTGGGAAGTTTCCCTCTGCTTCTTTGCATTAAGTTCTCTGTACCATTCTTTCGCTCTGTGTCTCTCTGACTACCCCTCTCCCCACTGCCCAATGCCGAGAATATCCATAAGTTGCCTTTCCACATGGAATCAGATAATTCTAGAAGTGTTTCTTCATTTTTCTTTTGTATTTCATTTTCTTCTTTCACCTTTGTCCTCTACATTACTATCTTCAAGGTCAATGATTCAATCTTCCATTTGGTCTATTGTGTTTCCAGTTTTCTCCAGAATTTTTTTTTCTCCATGATTGAACTTATTTTGAATCTCTTATTATTTTATTATTTAAAGCTTCAATATATGCACCAAATCTATTCATTAGTTTTACTTCTCAAGTCATGTTTTTTGAGCTTTTTTGCCTCTCTTTGACCATCTCGTGTATTTTCTGCCATTCATCTGAATTTCTTTGTCATGTCAATTTTGAACCCTCTATTAGATAGAAAGATAAAATCTTCTATATCTTTGTGGTTGGATTATAGAAAGTTGTTCTCCTCTTGTGATGACATTTTCCCTTGAGGTGTCAGGTCCCCTTCAAAAAAGGAGAAAATGGAATGATCTATACAAAATACTTATAATAAAAACTGCCAGCGAATTATACACTATCCACCAAGAATCTCCATAATATGAAGGAGAAATAATGGCATTACCAGATAAATAGAAGTTGAGGGAATTTGCAAAACCTAGACCTCCCGGTAGGAAATGTTCAAGGAGCTCTCCTATCTAATTTGATGAGAAAAGTATTCACTAAAAAATGAACATATAATAGCAGATCATGAGTATGTGTTTTATATATACACATGTAAATGAACTGGACTCACCAATCTAAAGGCACAGAGTGGCTGGATGGATCAGAAAACAAAACCCAACTTTCTGCTGCCTCCAAGAGACCCAGCTAAGAGCTTTAGATCAATATAGTCTCAAAGGATATGGTTAAAAAAATTTTTACAAAAATATGACCTAAAAAAAGGCAAGGTGAAAAACACTTATCTCAAACAGAATAGATTTCCAGTTTAAAAAGACAAGACATACTGATGGCTATTATATAATGATTAAGGGATTGCTACAGCAGGAACACTCGTAAATATGTAACACTCATCAATATACGCACCAAATAAAGGAGCATTAATATAAGACAATTATTAAGAAGTCTGAAATAAGACATCTATTAGCAAGACAAATATTAACAACTATTAACAAGTACTACTGCAAACATCTATAGGCCAGTAAAATGAATTTTTAGAAGCACAAAACCTTCTGAGACTGAATCATGTAGAAGTAGAAAATTTGAACAGATCAATTACCAAGAGTGACATTGAAATAGTAATCAAAAGTCTAACAAACTACCAGGAACAGATGGTTTCACTAGTGAATCTACCAAACCATCACAGAGGAACTAACCTTATTCTTCTCAAACTCTTCCAAAAAATTTGAGGAAGAAGGAATGCTTCCAAATACATTTTATGAAGCCAACATTATTCCAATACCAAAAGCAGACAAAGATAACACACACAAAAATAAAAACTATAGACCAATATACCAGATGAAGAGATGCAAAAATCCTCATTAAAATCTTAGTAAAACAAATTCAAAATACATTAAAAAGATTATACATCAGGACAGGCAGGGTTTATTCCAAGGTTCATGGTTCAACATCTAAAAATCAATCAAATTAATTTACCATGTCAACAAAAGGAAAAATCATATGATCATATCAACAGATGCAGAGAAAACATCTGACAAGCTTCAACATCCATTTATGATATAAACCTTCAAAAATGGGAATACAGGAAACATACCTCAATGTAACAAAGGTCTTTGATGATAGTCCCACACAGCTAACATCATACTAAATGTTTAGAAACTGAAGGTCTTCATCTAAGATCACTACAAGACAAGTATATCTACTTTCATCACTACCATTCAACACATTATTGGAAATCCTAGATGGAGCCACTTGGCAGGAGAAAGATATAAAAGGACTCCAAATTTGGAAAGAAGTAAAACTACCATTATTTGCAAATAGCATAATATACAAAGAAAACAAAAAGGATTACACTAAAAAAAGAAAACTATTAGAAACAATAAATTAGTAAACTGGCAGGTTAAAAAAATCAAGTGTGTTTCATTGTGCAAACAAGGAACTATAAAATCAAAACTTTTGAGGAAATTTTTTTTTGAGGAAAACAAAAATCAAGTAACAGTTCAATTTACTTAAATAAAGCATTAAATACCTAGCAATAAACTTTACAAAAAAAGGTGAATGACCTTTACAATAAAATTTATCAGCCATTTTTAAAAGAAATGACAGAAACAAAGAAATGGAAAAGATAATCCCTGTTCATGGATTAGAAAAATAAATATATTAAAAATGGTCAATTTCACCCAAATCAGAGTCAATACAATCCCTACCAAAGTTTCTATGGCACGCTCAAAAAAATAAAACAAGCATTACTAGAATTTATATGGAACCACCAACAACCCCAAACAGCCAAAGTAATTCTGGCAAAATATTTTTGAAGGACTAAAGTATTACACACCCAGATTTCAAACTATACTACAAAGCTGTAACAACCAAAACACTGTGGTAAAGAAATAAAAACAGAAACACAGGCAATGGAACAGAATTAAGAAATCAGCAGTAAACCTACACATTCATGAAAAGTTAATCAATGACAGAATTCAAAAGTATACACCGAAGTAAGGAAAGTCTTTTTAACAAACGGTACTGGGAAAACCAAGACAGTCTCTGGCAAAGTAATAAAACTAACTCACTACTTCACACCACCAATTTAAATTAAAATGGATTAAAGACTTTGATATAAGACTATAAAAAATAACAGAGAACACAGGCAAAACACTCCACAACTCAACATCAAAAAATTTTAAAAATGGGCAGAAGACCTAAGGAGACCCTTATCCAAATAAGATATACAGATGGCCAACAGACTCATGGAAAAATGTTTATCATCAGTTATCACCAGTATTTCACAATGAAATACCACCTGACACAGTGAGGATGGCCCATATCAAAAAAAACAATAACAATTAGGGTTGGCAAGGGTATGAAGAAAATAGAACCTTAATCACTGTTGGTGAGAACGTAGACTATCATCAGTCCCTATAGAAAACATTGTGGTAATTTCTCAAAATATCAAAAAAAAAAAATCTATCATACAATTCAGCAATTCCACTCCTAGTATTTACCCAAAGAACACTAATTCAAAACATGTGTGCACTGCTATGTTAATTGCAGCAAAATTTACAATTTCTAAGTTATGGAAATAAACTAAGTATCTAAGATTAAGTTTTGCCATCTATTTACTAATCAAAATAAGTCAGAGAAGGTCAAATAGTGAATGGTTTCACTTATGTAAACTATAGAGCAACTACCAAAGGATCAGACAAGACCAAACCAGAAGTAAACTCTAGATATCTTTAAAAATGAAGGTACCACAGGGAAAGGAAGAAGGTAGAGAGCACAGCAAATCTCAATGGACTGTGGAGTAAGGTTCTGAATGTCTTGGAGGTGGGTGTGGTACAGTAATATATCTTAAGAGTATGTTACTTATATGTGAACTTATTTCTCTAAATCATATTTAGTGTAGTAAAGCTCTGATACCTCAAAAAATAATTAAAAGATAAGCACATACAGACTTATTTCATTCTACACAAAGTGCTAATTTCAACAGATCCATTAAAATAGAAAATATTTCAGAAAAATCATTTAAAATGATCAATCCAAAATAAAGAGACATCCAACTGACTGGGAAAAGATTTTTACACTCCACACAACTGCTAAGGGATTAATGACAAAGATACACAAAGAACTCACATGACTCAACAAAAACAAAGTAAACAATCCAGTCAAAAAATGGGCAGGATTTACAAGACACTTCTCCAAAAAGGAAATGCAAATGGCCAATAGACATGAAAGAATGTTCAACATCCCTCATAATCAGGGAAATGCAGAACAAAATGAGATACCATCTTACACCAGTAAGAATGGTACATATTAAAAAAACTAGCAACAAATGTTGGTGAGGATGTGGAGAAAATGGAACTCTCCTACACTGCTGGTGGGAATGCAAACTGATCTAACCACTAAGCAAAGCTGTATGGAGTTCCTCAGTCTACTAAAACTGAAGCTACCATGTGACCCAGCAATTCCACTCCTAGGCATCTACCCAGAGGACACAAAAACTTTAATCCAAAAGGATACCTGCACTTCTATGTTTACTGCAGCACTTTCTAAAATAGGTAAGACTTGGAAATGCCCCAAATGCTCAAAAATAGATGACTGGATCAAAAAGATATAGTGCATATACACAATGAAATACTATTCAGCAATCAAAAAAGATAAACTAATGCCATTTGCTGCAACATGGATGGAACAAGAAGGGATTACGTTCAGTGAAATAAGTCAGAAGGCAAAAGAAAAAGATCGGATGATTTCAATTTTAGAGGGACTATAAAGGAACCAAAAAAAAAGGTTCAAGGATAAATAATAACAATTTAAATAATCACAACACAACAAAAACAAAAAGACAAAGACAAATCAGAGGTAGTCTGTCAGGGTGGGGAGGGAGAGAGACTAGGATGAAGGCAGAAAAAGCACAAGAGACTGGGGTGATGGTGCACTTGTGAAATAGTGATAAAAATTTCATGGGGACTACAATTGATGTCAAATATATATAAAAAGTTTTTTTTCAGCCTGGCAGCGAGCCCACATCCACCTTGGCTTGTCGTCCCAGGCAGCTGTATTCTGTTCCCAAGCGCAGGCAGCAGGTGCCTTTGCCCAGCCATCTCCCCTGAGTGTATCTATGGAAACAGAATTTGAGAAGATAAGGAACAGCCAAAGAGATGCCCACCAATACAACCAACACAGTGTCCTAACAAATTAGAAAACAGACATCAGGGAAAAGAGAAACTATAACTACACAAGCAAGCCCACAGGGGAAACCTACACCATGAAAAATAAACCAAATACAAGAACCCAACAACATGACACAGAAAAAATGTTCAGCCTATCTGAAAGAGAATGAAGAACCATCATAATGGAAAAAAATGAATAATTTGTTAAAAACAATTAATGATCTGAAGAAGGAAAATGAGGCTTTAAAGAAAACAATGGAAGTCATACAGGAAGATAGGAAAAGCAGAGGAAACAGAATGGACAAAATGGAAGAGTGAATTACTTCTCTGAAGAAGGAAAAAGAAGCATTAAAGAAAGCAATGGAGGAGCTTCTCTGGTGGCGCAGTGGGTTAAGCAACACACTATGAAGCAAAACACAGCCACTGCAGCACGAGTTCGATCCCTGGCCCCGGCCGGCCAGGGAGGGGACCCACATGGCATAGCAGACCTCTATGCCTCACCCACTGCTACCCTCGGCAGTGTATTTCAATCTGCCTGTTCTGCTCCCCACTCTGTCTGGTGAATCCTCTTACCTCCTGCGACTCTGGCCTGTACTCTAGCTCTTGTATGCATAAATAAATAAATCTTTAAAAAAAAAAAAAAGAAAGCAATGGAAACATGCAGGAAGACAGAAAAAGCAGGGGAAACAGAAACAAAAAGAACCAAGAGACAAGGACAGAGAAATACAAAGGAAAAAAAGCAAAGACACACTCTGAGAACTCTCAGACACCATCAAGAAAGGTAATATAAGAGTTATAGGAGTCCCAGAAATTGAAAACAATAAAGGAAATGATAATATATTTATCATTTATTATCCCAAGCTTAAAATATGAAATTTCCCAAGCTTAAAATATGAAATGAAGATAGAAATATAAGAAGCAAGACATAGCCCAAATTTCTATGATAGAAATAGAAATACAGCTAGACACATAATAGTAAAACTACCAAGAATACAAGAGAAGATAAAAATAATGAAGCTGTCGGGCGCAAAGAAACAGATAACATACAAAGGAAGACCTATCAGGCTAACATAAGACTTTTCTGAAAACACACTATGGGCAAGGAGAGAATGAAGGATATATTAAAAAAAGACAACAAATTCCAACCACAAATCCTTTATCCAGCAAAGCTACCCTTCATATATGAAGAAAAAATATGGACTTTCCCAGACAAACAGAAACTCCAGAAATTCAGCACAACCAAACCTCCTCTCTAAAAAATTCTGCAACAAGTACTGAAGCCAAAACAATCAGGAGAATGAAAAAGAGGAGTAGTATAAAGCAAGAAAAAAACAAAACAAAAAAAAGACAAAATGGTAAACACAGGGGCCAGCATAACTATTTTAACTCTAAATGTAAATGGACTAAACTCAGCAATAAAAAGACACAGAGTAGCAGGCTGGATTAAAAAACACAATCCAGGGCCTCCCTGGTGGAACAGCAGGTTGAGCGCCACACTGTGAAGCATCCACAGCACAGCAGCGGGAGTTCGAACCACAGCCAGGGAGGGGACCCACATGGCACAGTAGGCCTCTCTTGCCTCACCCGCTACTCCCCTCAGCAGTGTATCTCAGTTGATCTGCCTGTTCTACTCCCTGCTCTGTGTCTGATGAATCCTCTCACCTCCCACACCTCTGGCCTGTACCCCAGGTCTAAATGCATAAATAAATCTTTAAAAAAAAAAAACCACACAAAACCCACTGTCTGCTGTCTTCAGGAAACACATTTAAACACAATAAATAAGCATAGACTGAAAGTAAAAGGTTGGAAAACAGTCCTACAAGCTAATGGACCAAAAAAGAAAGAGGACTCCTCATTCTAAAATGTATGGAATGCAGCAAAAGCAGTACTAAGAGGAAAGTTTACGGCAATCCAGGTCCATATCAATAAACAAGAAAAAGCTAAAGGAAACAATCTAATGTCACATCTCAACGACCTAGAAAAAGAGCAACAAAAGGGTTAAAAAACCAGCAGAAGAAAAGAAATTATAAAAATTAAAGCAGAAATAAATGAAATAGAAGTCAAAAAAACAATCCAAAAGATCAGTGAAACCAAAAGTTGGTTCATTGAAAAAATAAACAAAATAGATAAACCTCTAGCCAGACTAACAAAGAAAAACAGGAGAAAACACAAACAGGATCAAAAATGAAAGAGGAGAAATTACAAAAGACGCAAAAGAGATTAAAAGAATAATCAGACAATACTATGAACAGCTATATGCTAACAAGTTTAACAATTTAGAAGAATTGGACCAGTTCTTAGAATGATATAACCATCAGAAGTTGAACAAAGTAAAAATAGAACATTTAAACAGACCAATCACAAGCAGTGAAATTGAAGCAGTAATCAAAACACTCCCTAAAAACAAAAGCCCAGGTCCAGATGGCTTCATAAATGAATTCTACCAAACATTCAGAAATGATCTAGTACCTATCTTATACAAATTCTTTCAAAAAATTGAGAAAGAAGGAATACTACCAAATACGTCCTATGAAGCCAACATTACAATAATACAAAAACCAAACAAAGACAGCAAAAAAAGAGAACTACAGACCAATCTCCCTAATGAACACGGATGCAAAAATCCTCAACAAAATTCTAGCCAACAGAATCCAACAATGCATTAAAAGGGTAATATACCATGATCAAGTGTGATTTATCCCAGAAGCCCAAGGGTGTTTCAACATAAGAAAATCAATCAACATAATCCAACATATAAACAAAAAGAACAAAAATCATATGATCATATCAATTGATGCAGAAAAGTCATTCAGAAAAGTGCAACATCCATTCATGATAAAAGCTCTCGAAATCCTTGGAATAGAAGGGTCATACCTCAACATGGTAAAAGCTGTGTACAACAAACCCACAGCTGATATCATCCTCAACAGTGAAAAACTGAAAACATTCCCTTATGATCAGGAACAAGACAGGATGCCCACTCGCTCCACTACTATTCAATATAATACTGAAAGTCTTAGTCAGAGCAATAAGACAGGAAAAGGACATACAAGGAATCCAAATAGGGAAAGAGGAAGTAAAACTATCATTATTTGCAGATGATATGATAATATACTTGGAAAACCCTGAAAGTTCTACAGAAAATCTAATTAAAACAATCAACCAGTTTAGTAAAGTAGCAGGATACAAAATTAATGCACAAAAGTCAGTAGCCTTTCTATACACAAACAATCAATCTGAAGAAGAAGAAATCAAGAAAAATATAACTTTTACAATTGAGGCCATGAAAACAAATACCTGGGAATAAACCTAACAAAAGAAACAAAAAACCTATATAGAAAAAATTATAGAACTCTGTTAAAAGAAATAGAAGAGGACACAAAGAAATGGAATAATATTCCCTGTTCATGGATAGGAAGAATCACCATTATCAATATGGCCATCCTACCTAAAGCAATTTACAGATTCAATGCCACTCCAATAAAAAATCTCAATGAAATTCTTTAATGAAATAGAACAAATATTGATGAAATTCATATGGAGACACAAAAATCCCCGATTAGCCAAAGTTCTATTGACAAGAAAGAAGGAAAATGGAGGTCTCATGCTCCAAGACTTCAAACTCTACTACAAAGCAATAGTAATTAAAACAGCATGGTTCTGGAACAAAGACAGACACACAGACCAATGAAACCGTATAGAAAGCACAGAAGTAAAACCACACAATTATGGACAACTGATCTATGACAAAGGAGCAAAGAATTTGCAATGGAACGACAGCTTATTCAATAAATGGTGCTGGCAAAACTGGTTCACCGTGTGCAAAAAAATGAAACTGGACCACTATCCCACACCATGTACAAAAATCAACACAAAATGGATAAAAGACCTAAATGTAAGACCCAAAACTATAAAATATATAGAAGAAAACATAGGTAAAGTGCTACAATACATACATCTCAATAATGCCTTTGAAGATGCATCCCCCAAAGCAATAAAAAATGAGAAAGATAAACAGATGGGATTACATCAAGATAAAAAGCTTCTGTACAGCAAAGGAAACATTAAATAAAACAAGGAGACACCCACTGAGTAGGAAAAAAAATCTTTGCGCTTCACACAACAGACAAGGGTCTGATCACAAAGATATACAAAGAACTCATAAGACTCAAGAAAAAAAAAGTGAAAAACCCCATCAAAAAATGGGCAGAAGAACTTAAAAGACACTTCTCCAAAGAGGACATGCAAATGGCCAACAGGCATGTGAGAAAATGCTCAACATCCCTCATAATCAGGAAAATGCAAATTAAATTACCTTACACCAGTAAGAATGGCACATATCAAAAAAACCACCAACAACAAATGTTGGCAAGGATGTGGAGAAAAAGAAACCCTAGTGCTAGGACACTGCTGGTGGGAATGCAAGTTAATCCAACCACTATGGAAGGCCATATGGAGGTTCCTCAGTCTACTAAAAATAGAACTATCATATGACCCAGCAATCCCACTCCTAAGGATCTACCCAAAGGACACAAAAACACTGATCCAAAAGAGTACCTGTACCCCCATATTCATTGCAGCACTATTTATAATTGGTAAGACCTGGAAATAACCCAAATGCCCAAAAGTAAATGACTGGATCAAGATGTGGTCCATATATACAATGGAATACTATTCAGCAATCAAAAATTATAAACTAGGGTCATTTATAGAAACATGGATGGAGCTAGAAGGAATTATACTCAGTGAAAAAAGTCAGAAGGCAAGAGAAAAATATCGGATGGCTTCACTTTTAGGAGGAATGTGACAGAACAACTAAAATAAAAAATAAAAAAGAAGAAAACTAAAAAACAAGAGAAAGCTCAAAGAAATGGACAATTACAAGCAAAAACAAACAAACAAAACTCAAAAGGTCAAAAGTAAACCAAAGGGATCTTGGGGTGGGGAAGGGGAGGGCAAAGACAGGGAGGAGGGCATAAAGAGCACAAGGGTCTGAGGTGAAATGGTGGTAGGAACTCCCTGGGGACTACAAATGATGTCAAATGCAATTAAATCTAAAAAGAAATATATATATACACTTCTTATATATATATTTCTTATATATATATATATAAAAGAAAAAATCAGAAGGAAAAAGAAAAATATTAGATGGTTTCACTTATAAGAGAAACACAGGGGAACCAAGTAAAGGATCAAGGGGGAAAAAAATAATCAAAAAAACAAAAATAAATGTCATTATAAATCAGAGCCATTCTGTGTGGGAGGGGGAGAGAGAAGGATGGAGACAGGGGTGGGAGGAGCACAAGAGACTATGGTTATGGTGCATGGAAGAATTGTGGTAGAAATTCTATAGGGACTATTCCTGAGAAAAGAAAGAAAACACTATAAAAAAGAAATGAAAAATGAACAATGATTTATTTTTTTTTAAAATGGTCAATTTAAATTAAATTTAGATTTAGAATTTACACATTTTATTACAAGTTTTCAAAATCTATATGAACATGGTCAAATACTAGAGCAGCTTGTTTCCTGACTTTATGCAAAACCTACTATAATCTCAAAAACTTATAATCATCAGCATACAAGAAATACATTAAAAAGTTAACAAGCCTCCAAAATGTCTAATATTTATAGATTGTCAGAGCACTATATAAATGTACAGTTGTTGTGTGTGTGTGTCTATGAATTAACCATACTTGACGCTGAGGTTCCATGAATATGAAGATGCACACGGGACATCCATTTCTGAAGTTTTATCAAAGTGAGTAGCAGAGAGACAGACAATCTTCAGGATCTTCATTTATGCATAGAAAAGAGGATAATTACTTTCCACTAAGTTTTTCCACAATAATAGATGATCTAGTTCCCAAAGCTGCAAAGTAGTCTTTATCAAAGTCATTTTCATGACGTTTTATCTTCATCATCTTCATCTTGAAGATTAACATGTAGATAAAATCATTTCTGACAGAGCAAGGTCAAAGGCAAATGTCTGCCCTGTCAATAATAACATCATTCTCCTCCAAAACCTCAATGGGTTTCCAAAGTTCAGTGCCAATATAATAGGCTTTAAGGATTAGTCACAATTATATTTCCATCTAATAGTAGAGAGACATCAATACCACAGATTTTAATTGTTTCAAAATCACCTTTAATTATATTATTGGAAGACTTTATGTCTCTAAGAAATAGTTTTTTTTCTTAGTTCAGATTCTTTAACCCTCTCAACATGTCAAAACAACTCTTAAACTATGGATTCTGGAAAAGGATCTTGGCTATCTTTATTTTGTTCCTCTATTAGTTCACTCAGAGACATTTCCCCCCATATTCCATAGTAAGACATAAACTAGTATCACTGGCCTCAATAAGCACAATGATGATTGTGATGAAAATTTTTAAAATATTATCTTTCTTTTGTTATATGCATTTTGATAGTGATCATTACATCTAGGATTAATCTTTTTCACAGCCCACAGAGATTAAAACAAATCTCCTAGAGATCTTTTCAGAAAGTAGACATTTACCCCATATGAAAGCAATGCTTCTGCATAAACAGAAAGACAGGAGTATTTATGCAAAGTTGAACATAATGCAGATTTATCTTGTTTATTCCCTAGATAATTTGCTTGATGCCTTGAAATCACAGATTTTTTCCATTGTAATATCACTCTAGTTCCTAAATGGTTCAGCAGAAACAAAACCTGACTAGATAAAAGGTCTGGGCAAAAAAAGGTCCAGGCCAAAGCTATTTGGAAAACTAAATCCAAAATAAGACACCACAGCTGCCTCAGCACACATCCAAATAAATTCAAAACACTTCACATTTCCAGTTCAATTACACTCCTAAGAATGTATAAAAAGAACCAAAAACATACAAAAACTTGTACATGAATATTCATAGCCACATTATTCATAACCCGAAATGGAAACGTAAATGCCCATCAACTGACGAATTTAAAAAAAAATAGCATATTCATATAACAGAATGATTCAGGTATCTATACTACAATGTGAATGAATTTTGAAAACATGCTAAGTAAAAGACAGATCCAAAAGACCACATATATGATTCCACTTATAGTAATTGCCCAAAATAAAAAATTAAAACAGGCAAAAAATAAATAGATTAGTGGTTGTCAGGAATTCTGGGAAGAAGATCAATGAGAAGTGACTGTTAATGGGTATGGAATTTCCTATTTGGGTGATATAAAAGTTCCTGAATTAGATAGTGGTAATGGTTGTACAACCTGAAACACTGAATTAATTATATACTTAAAATAGTGAATATTATAAGTGAATTATATTTCAATTAAAATGTGCTAAAAAATTATAAAAATTAATCAACTCACCTGTCCTTTCTGTGGTGCCAAACAACGAACAACTTCATCCACCATTACTGGTATATGTAATTTAGTAACAGCTTCAGAATCTCCATCTTGAAATTTGTGTAATTCCTGAGCTCCAGTTTTATCTGTTCTCTCCTGGGAATCATATTCATTATATCTGTCTGCTGTAACATGAACTTTTTTTGGTCCAACACCTAAATTAAATATGCCAGATTCCAACGAGTATGAAAGAAAACTTTTATAGTTTCTACAAAAATATAGGTATCGAAGCATTCTGTAGGTCAACAAATCTGAAAAAAAAATTTAACATTACCATTAGATTAAAAAAATGTTGACACTTAAGCACTTGTCATGGGTAGTCTCTGACAAGATCATTTCACCATGGCCCAAATTAGTGAAGGATATATCAGTTAAAACTAAAACTTTATAAATGCTTAACTGAGTAACACTATGATTTTCACGTAATTAATTTCAAGCAATGTGTCTGATATCTAGTTAGCACTACTCTTTCCCGCAGATAATTAGTTATTTAAGATTGGGACCCATATCACTTGATCCACAAAATTAAGAAGCACACTAGGTGCTTTAGTGTTTTCTTGAAAAAAATAATAAGCAAATAAATTCTGAACTGCATAGAATAAGCATTTCTATCAAACCTTGCTTTAGAAAATTCCACCTGATTGACCACACCAAAACCATTTTTTCAAAAATACTTCAAGAAACATAAATTCTACTTAAATATACCTTCCTTTCTTTTTGCAATAGAAATTAATGGTAACACTGAAAAGCTGGTCACATATTATAACTAGAACAGAAAGAAATACAAAAATATATACTTATGTATATTTGCTATTATAACATCAACATGTTACCTTGAAGATAATATATCAGCTTTACTAAAGACATAATCCACAGATTTATCAGCAAATATAACACAGGAAATACATGAGGAAATAAAAAAAGATTGGATATGAATGTTTTAAGGAAACTTGGATATTCAGCAGTGACAAACTAACCAAAGTATTAAATATACCTTATGTTTTCCAAGAAGCCTATACAAATAAGCCCAACTATCCCTAATTTAATGTTTCTAGTATTTTTCAAAAAAGTTAACATTTATCAATCACTAAATACCATTTATCATTCCAAGCACAAATTATGTACTAACTTAACTCAACACAACTGAGAAGTAGGAACTATTATCATTCGCATTTTACAGATGAAGATAAGGAGAAGTAATTTGCCTAAATTTCACATAACTAGAAAGCCATAAACTAGAGCTGTAATTCAGTCTATCCCAAGAGTTTGAAATATTAATCTCTATGCTGTAAATATAACCCAGTGGATCTATATAATGCACTCATGTGATCAAATATTACTTTAATTACATTGACTGTATGTGTAGTATGAGTTGGAATCTATTTCTTTAAGAAGTCAACATCCTAATGCTCCACCTGGTCCTGCTCCACCTGGAAATACAGTATCCCTTGGTGTATCCAACAGAGGATATACAACAGTGTAGGACTAAATAATGGGATCAGGAAGATTTAAACAACCTACACTGTATATCCGAATTGCCTGACATTAAAAAAAAATTAAATCCATCAATTCCAAAGTGCAGGTCAGAACCACACAGAACAAATAAAGTAGAACAGATAAAATGAAAAAAAAATTCTTTCAGCATCATTTCTTTTCCTCTACATTGAATTTCCATTCATTTACTCAACTGTTGTCAAGGTATGAAAGCTTAAGATTTTATTAAGCATTAACTGGCTACTAACTTGGTCAGCATGGAAAAAAGCCATGATAATTAACTTTCTCTGTGGTTATTTTAAGAAGTTTCCCGCACCTCTACCCAATTTCCTACCAGACCATCCAGCAATGTCCTGCAATCAATCATCTAAGGACCATCCAGGTTAAGTTCTTGCTGGTCACAAAAAGGAAACTGGATCCTGTAAACCTGGCCGCCAAAAGCGACTGCGCAGTTTCCTAAACTGGTAGTTTAATTTTTCTCTGCTAGCAAAGTTTAGTGTAAGATTTTGAGGCCAAGTAATTGGCCAGTTTATTCTTTAAACTGTGGGATTGCAAAGGTGAGCGATACCTTTGAAAAGTACTTTCTTAACACTGTTAATAACTACGATCATTTTAATCCCATTTTTTATTCCCAGTTTTTCTTAAACCCATTTGAGAACTAAATTGCTAAATCTAAAAACCCATCCTGAAAGGTGGCACTCAAACGCGGACAAAGTGAAACAAGTTCTAAGAAAAGGGACGAATGCAATTTTTTTGCCCAAGAACTGTACGGAGAGGTGAAACTTCTGCAACCAGGAAGAAAGGCAGTTGAGCAAAGGATGCTAGAACAGGGGCCCACGTTTTCTTTTTCAGGGCGAATCCGGATACCCCTAAGATTTCTCTTAAAGCCGTGGGTGGGCTCCATGAGAGCTCCCGGCATTCAGCCACCTTCTCCTCACCTGAGGCATGAAGATATCTCAGATTGCCTCTAACTCCCGCCAGCTACAACCACCGTAATAAGGGAAAACCTGACTTTGCCGCACAAGTAGGTCCCAGACCTGGGGGAAACTTGCCAGGACGGACAGATCCGGCCCACGTCCGTCCCACAACCGAGGATAGTCAACCTTTGGTTCCGCTGCTCCCAACCCTTAGTTGCCCCAAGGACTTGCTGGCTCTGGGGTTTCCAAATGGTGTTCCTAGGGAGAATGGGATAATAAATCATGACTTAAAATTGCCAGGTTTAAATTCACATTTACTTCTATAATGTTTCACACAACTTTAAATTTTACTTTCGTGTTATCTTTACCACTACGTGTTTCAGTTTGCTATGAACATACCTTAAATTTCAGTGTTTTAAACAACACAGCAGTTATATTTCAGTTTCCAAGAAAGGGGGATATCCTAAGCTATACACATTTAAAAGTTTGTTCCTTTTCCCTAAAATTCGTTAGAGAACACACCATTCTCTTATCCTTTCTAATTATACTACTTAATGTCATACCAAACAAGAGAAGCCACTAGTCAATAATGACATTGATTTTAAACATGAAAATTTCTCTTTTTTAGTAAATATACATTTCCTTTAAAGTACACACCTCATCATCAGAACGCAGGTGTAAGGCAGAAATGGCAGGTGTAAAGAAGAATTTAAAGTTAATCTAAAATAACTACTTAGGTTAGGTATGGAAACATCTGTGAGACTAGTAACCTTTACACAATGTGAGAAAAACAAAATTTAAAATGCTTCTACTTATTCACTTGATCAATGCAATTTTTTAAAAATGGTAAGACATGAATACTTTCAGATTCCATTTGGATAGCATCTTAATATCACTTAATCTATAAAGTATTCCATAGACAAATGACAAAATTCTAAGCAGGCTATTTGCACACTTCAAGAGAAACGTTTTCCTTTACATAGTTTATTTTAAACTTGTTTTCTGCTTAGAAAAATTAATAGTAACTAAGATTCATGCAATTTTGTGAATTAAATGAGACATTATATAAAAAGTTAATATGGGACCTCAAAGGCAAATTGGAATAAAGTGAATGTATATTTTGAAATAAAGTAGAAAGGTTTACCATTTTATTAACAAAGTCAGAACCATGCAAATGACTACTGGATTAGTTAAGATAGATGTAAGACAGTAATTAATAGCTCTATCTATGGTATTTCCAGTGTTCATAAGCAAGCATACAAAATACCACTGCTTCTAATATTCAGGAATAGGAAATAAATATCCACAATGCAGGGGTTTCCATACATTGTTTCACTTATAATACTGTTTGGTGTTGTGCCATTCTATTTATATAGCGATACTGAATCACCAAAATGTAATCTCTAAGAAGGCAAGGATTTCTATTCAGTTCTAGTATGTCATTAAATCTATAATCAATTGCTGAATGGACACAACAAAATATAAAGAGTCACAAAACCCAAAATATTCAGATCATAATACCAAAAGTATGCTGAAAAATAAAGATGAACTATCTTAAACATTTTTTAGGTAGTTTTTCTTCTATATTTTTTCTCATATATTTTTCTCTAAATAATATTTACAACTAGGACTTTAAAAACCATTCCACCCAACAATGAACAAGGTCAATAAATTTAATTGAATTTATTTTTTGAAAACGAAAAAAAAAACTTCAAAAACAGCCAAACACCAGTTTGAGTGAGCACTAAGGGCGTAGGCCTGGAAGTCTTAAAAAATGATGACGTCTCAAACCAAAAGTCTTGGATTTATAATTAACTAAGGGGAATTGACTGCAGTTTGGTGCAAATGAAAGTGTGCTGGAACTGGCTCGCGTTGCTGCTACACCTTCCAGAACAAGAAACTGGACCTATACCTTGGAAGCCTCACTACTACTCAACAGATACTAGAAGAAAACAAATACCCAGAATCCATTATTCCAACCCAAGAGGCTCCGCCTAACCCCCCATCCTCACCCCCAGCAAAGGGCACTCGCCAACCCCTTCCCACACCCATCTCACTCACACCCTGAACCCTGGGACTGAGACCGCACCCGCAACTCTGGAGGCGGCCAGAAGATCCCAGGTGATTGCCTCCCACCTGCAGCTGCAGCCTGGCCCCGCCCACCTAGGACACCGCCTCCGGAAACCGCCAAGAGCGTTGCCATGGTCACGCAGAGTCTGGCCGGTTCACTGCACCGTGCCGCCGAGCGGTAGCGCGCCGCAGCAACGTACTGCGTGATGACGTCATGGAAACGGTAGCCAATGAAATGAGACATTGAGAAAACTGGCTTGGGTTTGAATCTTGTGGCTGAGTTTGAATCGCCGGGAGGCGGATGTCGAAGTGTTGCTGTAAATTCTCCGGCCAGAGGTGAGTACAAGTCGGCACGCTAGAAAAAAGCTGGTCTTGGAGACATTCCTTTTGATGGCTTGTCTCATCTGGGAGCGAAGGGATCCAATGGACCGGGTGTAGAGGAACCGGAGGGTTGCTAACAAGCGTTGCCGCATGGGGTGGGGTGGGGAGGGGAGTGGCTTACGTTCAGGGAGAAAGTTTAAAAAGGACCCGCGAATGCTTGCGCCTTCGACAATTTAGCCGGAAGGGCTGGGATCGCTGACCTTAAATTCTGAGGAAGTAGGAAGTTTTAAAGGGCATCCTGGCCTCTTTCCCAGACTTGAATAGAGCACTTTCACTTACCACCTCCTTACAGTGGAAAGTTCCTCCCTGACCCAAATTCGAAGAGCTTCCTTCCAGACACAGATGTAAATGTTAACTCCAGGCTTAACTGTCAAACGAGAAGCCTTAATTCACGAACTCACAGATATTATCTGAGGTTCTGTTCACCTCGCACAGGTGAGTCTGGACCCTGCCCTGAGCCCCAAGTTTTCGCGTCCAGATAAGACCTGCCGGCACTGCCTAACGGGGGTTGGCAAGGATCAGAGACGGTATAGAAGACATATGCGTAGCAAAGTGCTCTGCAAATGAAAGGGATTTGAGACAGAATCTGCCCTATAGTCTGTTATTTGTTTAAGATCCTTTAGAAGTTCATTAGGCGCTCCTGTTACTGAGAAGTCAAGGAAGACTGCTTTTTACCATTTAAGAAATATTTGACTAGAATTGTGTTGTGTAATACACAGCTTGAGTCATTAACTATTAGCTATTGGATCGATTGTGTTAAGCATCCAAAGATGTTAATTGGTGATGTTAGTCACCTCATTGAACCCCAGGTATTGGATTTTAAGTGTTTATGAGTTTTGTTGAAAATAGATCCATAGACTGGATAATGCTTGTTAATTATGTTTATGTTATTTTGGAGGAATTGTCTGTTTCAATGAACAAATTATCTGCCTTTATTAATAGTAATTAATCTTTTCTTTTACCGAACCAAGTATTTTACTTGTTTCATTTTAAAAGTACATATTGTGCCACTATAACTATATTCTGACTCAATTAAGATACACAATGAAATTTTATGCTATCAACTCTTTGAAAACTAGAAAGGAAAATTAGCCCAGATGTCAGTGCCACCCTTTCCTCCATTTGAAATTTTCATTCTGCCCTGATGCTTCTAAATTAGTAGAAGCAATGGCTATAGCACTAAAGTTATTTTCAAAGAAATTTGCATAGGATTACAAAGAGATAGTGTGGAAGATAATTCCTGGTCCTAAAAAATGTTTGTTGAATCTGAATCTCAGAGTTGAGTTTATATTCAAAATAAGATTTATAATGAAATCACCCTATAATCAAGATAATTTGTGCAGTATTTCTACAACATTGTTTAGAAGTATTCTAATCCCAACAGCATAGTTGTTAAGAACACAGACTTTGGATCTGGAGATGGGTTTACATTTTGATTGCTCACATACTATGTCATCTTGGAAAAATTACACTGTAAAGCTAAGACTCTATTAAATGGTAACAATAAAAAAAACTACATTATGTAATTATTTTAAGAATAGAATGAGATGTTTGTCAAATATTTATCATAGTATCTGGCATATAAAATACACTCAACTAGTTATTGTTGATCGTTACTAGTTGTCGTATACACCTAAAACGAGTTCTTAGTAGTGTTATTGCTAAGAATGGGTACTTTTTGATACCTGACAAGCACCAAGAAATCGTAAATTTTCAGTTTTATTTCAACGTTCTTAAAAGACCTCTTATACTAAGCCCTGAGGTTTCTATCAGAAGTAAGCAACTATATACTTTTAAGTTCTACAAGAAAATCTTTGAAGGTTATATATTTATATCGGGGAGTATAATGATTAAATGAAATTTAGATTCAGTTGATTTGAGTTCAAATCCAGTGTCTTATGCTTCTAGTAGTATGAATTTGGCAAGTTAACTTAATCTTTCTGTACCATAGCAATGATAATACCTGGAACATAAGGTTGCTGTGGAAATTAAATGAGATGTAAACTGCTTAGCACTTTTATATTTGTAAACTAAGAGCAGCAGAAAATTTTTCATTAAAAATATATCTTGTTATTAAATGAAAGATATTTAAGATAAATTTTAATGGTTTTTTTGTTTTGACTTTGAAATAAAAATAGTTAGACTTTAAAATCCAAGCAGGATATAGTGTAGAAAATAGACCTGCCTGTTGGAAATCAGCCTTTCCTATTTCCCTACCATGGGGCAATTATGTTACCATTTCTTGTGCTCTCTTCCTGAAAGAACACAGGTATGTACAGATATGTATTTATCTTTGAAGACTACAGATAGATGCATGCTGATTCCACTATTCTGCACTGGTTTTGTGTTTTGGGGTTTTTTTTGCACATGTGTCTTGAAATCTACAGTAGTTCATCATTTATCCCAAGTTTGTAGCCCTAAATATTTGATACAAGCTCTACTCTAGGTCTTGGAGTATCAGATGAAGTAGATACCTTTACAGTGTGAACATTCTAGAAGGGGAAACAAGCAATAAAAGTATTCAACAGTACTTTGAGTTTTATCAATGAAAACAAAATATACAAATAAAATGGTTAAATAAACCTTAGATTCTCAAGACTGCATGTTAATTCTTGCCAATTAATAAGTTTACTAATAGATGTTTGAGTTAATTTAGGTAAAAATCTCACCACTACTACTTACAGCCTATGAAAAGGGGCACATTACTTACCATGGCTAAGTTTTCTCATCTGTAAAGTGGATAAATAGTAACAGTGTCATAGAGTGGATAAATAGTAACAGTCTCATTGAGTTGTAAGGATTAAGCATTTGGAACAATGCTGCAAAGTATGCACTTTTTTTTTTTTGCTACTACTGCCACTATGATACATAGTATAATGAGAGAAACAATAATAGTGACACAAAAATGTAAAGCGTAACTGTAACAAGTGCAATATTATTCCAGTGGGGATAAATACAGTTAGAAAGTCGCCCGGAAGGAATTATTAGAGCTGAGAGATGAAGGGTAGATAGTTATTATAAGGCTTTAAAAAAAAAAAAAGAAACAAATTTCAGGAAGGAAAACTGGCTGTGCATTCAACAAATATTTATTGAATATTTTCTATGTGCCAGGCAAGAGTTAAGTGAGGAAAACTTGTTTGGTTGGGTGACTTTTTACAGAGATTGAAGTGAGGGAGTCAGCAATAAGTGGCTTTCTGGGACAAGAGTATGCACTGCATGCAGTCATCAAGTCTGTAGTGGAAAAGAGCTTCTAGAGGGGACAGAGGCTAACCCAATGAGTGGTCAATATATTTAACTCTTGTTTCTTTAAATTGTTTAGTTTTAGATGAATGACTGCATTTTATCTACAGCATCTGAATAAATTTACCTTTGCTCAGTGCTGATGCAGATGGAGAAAACAAATGGGAAAGGGAGGGTTGCATTAAAAAGATAAAACTGAGTAAGGGCAGATTGATAACCTGAATTTAAGACTATAGAGGTTAGACTTGATTTTGAAAATTTATTGTGAATTATTGAAGTATTTTAAAAGATAGCTTCTTCAGGCAATATGTCAAGGAAGAATTTTAATAATTACCTAATACACCGTCAAATATAACTGCTTTATAAACTCGTTATAGAGTTTTTAATGTTAATTTATCTTAATTTTCAAAGTATCACATACATCCTACTTTTCAGAACAAATGAGTGAATATAGTCTCCTTATTAAAAAAAAAAAACCTAAGCTCAAAGATTCATCAAAATGTTAAAATTGGTCTATGTTCGAACAAATTGATATCTTTCAGGGATTAATGAGGTTGTTATTAATATGTACTTTCTTTTCTAACAAGTCTAAGTAAAACATGTACAAATAATTGATTCCTTGATCATGTTTACTAATAAGTGACAAAAGAAAAGCCTAAATATTGTTACCCATGTAATATGTTGATTCAAGATCTTTTTAGATATTGTTCAAAAGATTACAGACTTTGATCAAGTTTGACTGATTTACTCTTAAGCAGTATTTGTCAAATAGAACTGAAAGAGCAAGCTGGTAAGATTTCATTGGTGGAAATAAAACATGAAGGATAAATGTTTCCAACACCACTGTTCATTATAATAGAAAGGAATTTGTATAAAGGTGGCAGAGCCTAAAAGAAAAAGCAATGAAAAGGCAAATGAAAGGACTTCAGCTGTTTATCTTTGAAGTGACAGGGTTGGACTATATGATACAAGGTCCTTTTTAGTTCTAAAATTTTACGATTATTGTACATTTAGAAAAGAGTACAAAATAATAATGAGAAATAAGAGTTAGGACTTAAAAGTAGACACAGATTCCAAGAATGCAATTCATTCTTTTAGAGTGGAGGTAAACTTACAATATATTTCTCTAAGTGAATCAACATATTATAGTATACTACATTAACAACCACAAGGAAGATGCTGAGGCATCAAAAAAGTTAAACAATGTTTCCCATTTCTTGTTTATAAAGTTAGAGGAATGGAAATATCAGGTCTTATCTTGAGAGGGGTAAAAACATTCAATCAATTAATAAGGGTAACTAATTTTCTGGGCTATACAGTTATGAAATACAGCTAATTTCTTTGCAAGTTTTAATAAAGAGGTGTTAAAATCTCTCTTCTACAGTTTTAAGGTAATATACTTCAAGCTGGACAGGCAAATCCTTAACTTATAATGTATCTGCTCACTGTAGCTAAAATACATGTCTAATTACAAGCAAGTACAATATGAAATTTTAATGCATTGATTGTATGTACTAAGACTGTTGGGGGAAACCAGAGGCTGCAAGAGCTGTGAGCAATGATCAAGGACAGTAAAGGGTGCTATGACTGAGATCCTTGCAGATTTGCAAACAAATCTGCTGACTAGAGCTTCCTAGCTTTTAGGATTGAAACATACATTCCTTCTGTCAGGAATAAGATAAATTAAAAAAAGGTTGTTAGATTATAGTAGAGGCTAGTAACATGCAGGCGGGCTTGGTGCACATCTACGTGACCTTGTACTTCTGGGCTGTGCTTTTTGTAGCAAATGACATAAGCTTGTTACTTGTTCTCCTGTTCAATAAAAGCTATGGAGAAATTGGGAGGTTTGCTATTTACCTAGGTGAGCAATAGCCCTCCAGCTCCATACTGACATCTTGTCTGCTGGACTCATCTCTGCTTTGCCGAACACACATCACAACATCAGCACAGTCGCCTCCAGAGGTTACAGCGACATAAGACTGTCTTCAAAAGCAATCAAATCATGTTATGTACTGCATGTTATTCTCCAGTGAGTAACATGCTATTCACGTTATTCCAATGAATTCAACAAACAAAATGCACATTCTTTAGTATGGCCTTTAGGTTCTACCTCTGGCCCCTATAAACTTCTCTGACCCATCCTTCAAATATTATCTTTCTCATCATTCATTGTGCTTGACTCACACTGTCCTGCTCAGTGTTTGTAAAACACTACAACCTTGTTCTGGCTTCATGACCTTTGCACTTTCTCTTCTCTTTGCCAAAAGTCTCTGTTACAGGGCAACCCTAATATAAAATGGGTTTGCCTGACTGGGTCCTCACCCGCGCGCTCGAACGGCACTTATAATGCCCCAACTGCAGGCACAC
>JAGFMF010011862.1:7983270-7997204 GCA_019455555.1 Galemys pyrenaicus
TTATGGGATTTGTAGTCCTTGGATCTTGTAGGTCTGGAATGGGGTCGAAGTCCATATCCTATTTGTATAATCCATTCAGGAGGGTCTTTCCCCCTAACATCTCCATCTTCAGATATTTGCAACTCTTAATCCCTGACTTCATCATTCAGGTCTTCTCAAATTCAGGTCTGCTCACCTTCCAAATCTTTCCCTAAAGACTATTTCCAAAATAGTGTCACTCTGGTCTGGCCTCTCTAATCCCTTACTTGCTTTATTTTTCTTTCCAGTGTATATGGAAGTTGGTTTTTGATATCATAAGGAATGTAGAGATGTTATTGCCTTTAATTTGACAGGGCTCAGAAATTTTGAACATCCTCTAATACATGGGACAGTTCCAAACAAGGAAAAATTGTCCTGCCCAAAGTGCCATTCCTAAACCTTTTGGGAAACACTGAAAGCAGACCAGTATCTTTGGTTAAGAAATGATAGGAATAGGAGCTAATAGGAAAATTGATGTTTATTAAGTGCCTTAATACTTTGAATACTTGTTACAATTTCAAATTTCACAACAGTGCATGAGGTATTATCTTTTTTATATAATAAGAGAAACCTGAGATTCCTGAAGTTTTATTACTTATCCAAGGTCATAGAAGTGAGGAGGTATAGGTGCTCTGTGGGACTAAGCTAGAGAGAAGCTCAAGGATGAAGAAAGAGCAGAGTAGTAATTCACCTGGGACCTGACTGTTAGAATCCAAATGGCCATACTTTCCTCTTTAGTGTTCTATTTTTAGGAAAGGACAGTCTTGAAAAGCGAGTGCTGTGTCCAGTGTCTTCTGCTTTTAGATTGCATTGGTCTTATTTGAATTCTGTCCAAAAATATATGGTTTTGTATTGTATTTTAGCTTTATCATTGCTGTTACTTCTCCTATTTAAAAAAAAAAATTTTTCTCTTGGTCCTTCTTCCTGTTCTCCCCAGCCCATTTCTTTGCTCACTTTTGTAGTAGTATTTCCTTCACTCTGAGTCTACTTCCATTCTGGTTTTTGTTCCTGCCATTCCCCCAGAATTTCTTTTAGTTGACCTTTGTTGCTAAATTTTATGGTTAATTCTCAGTAAATACTTATTACCATTGTTTAAAAGAATTGATTGAGTAAGGATTTGAAAGAAGTGGGGGAGTTAATCATGCAGATATTGAGGGAAGCACTCTGCAGTAGAAAGAATGACTAATAGAAAACCCTACAGAGATGTTTGGTTTGCTAACTGGACTGAAACAGCAGTTAAGACATGAGCTAAAAAATGGAGACCAATAAAAGAACTTTGACTTGTACTCTGAATGAGATAAAGAACTATCTGAAGAATTTGTGTGTGTGTATAAATTTGCACTAATATTTACCAGGTGAGTGAAACTGAATTTGACATCTTTTTAATGAATTCTATGTGTCTGTCACTTTGCATGCAAATAGAATTAATATTAATACTTGATTTTACTTTTTAATTTCAAAGAAATATTCAGACATTCATATAAGCTGAGGAATCAAGATAATCAGCAATGGCTGTCACCGAGGAAGACCTGTGTCACCACATGAAAGTAGTTGTCCGTGTACGTCCTGAAAACACAAAAGAAAAGGCAGTTGGATTCCATAAAGTTGTCCATGTTGTGGATAAGCATATCTTAGTTTTTGACCCCAAACAAGAAGAAATCAGTTTTTTCCATGGCAAGAAAACTGTAAATCGAGATATAACAAAGAGACAAAATAAGGATCTTAAATTTGTGTTTGATGCTGTTTTTGATGAAACTTCAACTCAGTTGGAAGTTTTTGAACACACTACTAAGCCAATTCTTCGTAGTTTTTTGAATGGATATAATTGCACAGGTAATTGATTCAGTTGGAGTTTTTCCATCTGATTTCAGTTTTACATTAAAAGAGACATCTACTTGGCCCTTTCTTCAAAATGTAATCAACTTTAAGATGCTTGTTTGCTAAAAATTCTTAGGTTCAGTAGACTTTCACAATGTATGTAGACTTTTCTTTGAAATTTAGTCATTATGTGTAAGACATCATTTGTGAAACTGTCTTCCAGAATCTTACTGTGGTCCTTATAGAATGTCATCTTTTCGGTTTCCTGTTTCACTCAATCACATGTTTTTTGCATGACATCAAGTTTGTCACAGTTTGTATTTATAATTGTTCCCACCACTGAATTTTACAACTTTCTATTCCTGAAGAATAGTAGGCCATCTGACTACTTGGCAATTTCTTTATAGCACCTTGAAATAAAAATGTTAAAACCCCATATTAGTTGAGTTTTATGTGCTATTTTAGCATGTTTTCAGCCCAAAAAAATCCCTAGTGCCCTGGAGAGTCCTATAATAATTCATCTTTCAGGAAGGCCATGTTGATTTCCTAGAAAGAAAGATATACAGAAGGCCAGTTAATCTAATGCCACAAGGCGTTTTAGGTCTTAATTATTAGTATGTCATTTTATAATTACTGCATTTTAACCCTAAACTATAACATGTTTCATGGTCATTCACTGACTCATTCAGTTTTATTACTAAAGACTTACCCTCTTGGTCAAGCAAAAATGGAATGTGGTTTATTGATTAGAACTGCTATGATTCTCATAATTAAACAGATATTCTTTTCCTTGTTTATGAAACTCTGTCTTTAGAGATTTTTTTAGGTTTTTCTTGATGCCAAATGAAAAAAATCTCTCCCAAATAGATACTGAGTTTATTTTTTTGACTTTAGATTCTTATCTCACTGCCTTGAGACTTAAGGTGCATAAAATTGAACAAAATGAAGCATACATAAGTTTAATTCATTCTATTAAAAATTATTGTGGTTTATTAACATTGAGCTTAGCAGAGAGATTTAGGTTTAGCTTATAAAATTCTCCATCAGTAATAGCATAAGAACTTATTATGTAATGTAGAGAGTGATTTTTTTTTTTCTAAATTTGAAGAAACATTTGATGTTTATGTTGTACTGGATAGCCTCTTGAAGACAAAGTAATTTTCCTAATAAAAAAACTTTTTAAAGAAATTTTATAAATGACTTCTATCAGGATTCATTCTTTCAGCAAACTTACATTGAGTACCTGTTTTGTGCCAAGGTATTTACTAAATGCAAGGTATGCATGGCCTCTATTGTGGTGAAGCTCACAGCTGGAAATACAGTGTGATAAAAGGAAGAATAGACAGATTTATGGCATATATTGAGGGATCAAACGAGGGAGTTGCTGTTTCTACCTTAGATGGTTAGGGAAAACATAGGAAAGTGATGTTTGTGCTATATATTTAGAACAGATGCAGTTTTTCCAGCCGGATTAAATAGAGACACTACAGGAGAAAGTCAGTGGAATAGAAAGGAGAAGCAAATAATCTAATATACCTAGATCACCACAAAGAAGAATCTAAGACTGGAGAGTTAACCAGGAGCTCTCTCTTAGAGTGTTGGATAAATATTCCAAAGTAAAGAATTTGAACTCTCAAATATGACTGTTGAGCAATTAAGGTTTAACATAATCAGATTTTTTTTTATAAAAGTAGTGTGCAAGTTCTAAGGGATGGATTAAAGAAGATTGAGACTAAGATGTAGAAAGACTGATCCTTAGTTAAAATTTTTTAATAAAGGGAGCAGGTGATGGGGAGCCAGCAGGTAATAGTACCATTAATTTGAATAGAAAATATAGTAGAAGTTTGAGTAAATTTGTGTTAATTCCCAGGTTTTAAGCATAAGACTTAATTTTGGATCTGTTGGTGTTAAAGTTACTATTCAAAATATCCAGATGGAACTATCCATTTAACAGTGAATATGGTAATGTTAATATGTCATAACAAAGAGCTTTCGTGCCTTTTCATAAAAACTTAGTACTTGCATATGGGGCCACTGGAGCTGGGAAGACCCACACAATGCTAGGATCAGCTGCTGAACCTGGAGTGATGTACCTAACAATGCTAGACCTTTACAAATGCATGGATGAGATAAAAGAAGAAAAAGTATGCAGCACTGCAGTTTCTTACCTGGAGGTAAGTTGGCGATATCAATTTTTTAGATTCATCTGTAGTATTAATAAACCTTTAAGAAAGTCCATGGTCAGTTCAAATTATATAGGGATTTTTTTCATGAATACATACAATCATTCAAATTCCTCCATTTCAATATTATGAATCTTACTCTTTTTCTGTTAAGTATTTTGTCATAATTTTTGAAATATATGTAGCAAGAAGAGTACAAAGAAAGTTAAGATACTCATTATCTAAATTCCCCATATGAGTATGCACTTTCTTTCTCTGTGTATTTCTTTTTTCTAAACTATTTAAGTTACAAACTTGCAAAAACAGGAAATGTCTTATCACTAAATAGTTATCAAAATCAGTAAATTGACAGTGATACAACACTGATCTACAGAACTTAATGAGATAATCTAACTTATTTTAATGGTCTTTATAAGAGCTATCTCAGCCCTTTATTATATCAGTATGGGCTTAAGGATTCTTACATTATTCAGTAATTTATAATCTCTTTCCGTATCTGTTAATTTGTTTGTATGCCCATATTATACCAAATTTGGTCAGTCAAAGCTCCTTCTTGATGTCCCTTGTGTTCTTTTGACAAAATTTATCATATTTTGACTCCTCTCACCCTCAATAATAACTAGCATTCAAATCATAACTCAGCGTCAGGCACTCTAATGTTTAGATATTTCAGAAACCAATATAAATCCCTGATTTTATTATCTGTTCATTTGTAGTATAAGATCATCTTTCTAGTAAGTCACAAATCTTTTATAGTGTGGTGGTTAGATTTTCTTCACATTTCAAAATTGATTAATGTATATGTTGCTAAAAATTAAAGAAGTAAACCTTTTTCTTTAGTTAGATTCTGAAAAGAATTGTTCTGTACTTATTTAGGAAAAAAGAAGGCAGTAGTCACTGTTTCTTGGATTCTTTTACAGCTGGGAGAATTTTGAAGTTTGATTTTTTTTTCATTATTTTCAAACTTTTTATTTTTGCACTTTTAATGTTATGGCATTACTAATCTAATGCTTTTCCACTTAGACTGTGAGCCAGAACTGGCTATGTAGCTTTTTAAAAACAAACATGTCTTGGCCTCACCCCTTGAACGTTTTAATTTAATAGTTCAGGATTGTGGCCAAGGTATTTATGATTTTTAAAAGCTCCCAGGTGATTCTCTTGCATGGAAAAGCTTGAAAGTGATTTTCTAATTGTATGTTTTTTATGATTAAAATAGGGGAGAGCAAGACAAAAGTGACTGCTCCTTATCAGAAAAATAAGAACTAAAAAAAATAACACTTCATGTTATCACTTACTACTTATTAACAGTTTATTAAATTAACAGTTTAAAAAATTATTCATTCACTGTAGAAAATTGCACCAAAATTAATTCTCAGTGGGCTGATTATTAGAACATGGAAATAAACTAATCTTAAAGATTTAATTTTGTATTTTTTTCTTCCTATCAGTAGTAGTTGTAATTGTCATTTGGTTGGAAAGTAATAAACTTACACCTTTATGTGCAAAATCAAATTTAGTACCATTTATGTGTATTACATACAAAAATTACTAAAACCAAAATAGGTAACGATATAAAGTAAAATATGTATTCAATGCTATGCAACAAAGTAAGATATCTTGGCTCTAATCCCTGCTGTATTACCTTTATGTCCAAGAGCAAGTCATGTAACTTCCTAGGGCCTTCATTTTTTTTTTTTTTTTTTTTTCATTATTCAAGTAGGAGAGATGGGATGGTCTCTTTAAAGAATTTATCATTAAAAATTACATATAAAATTGAGTGTAATGGAAAGATAAATGAAATACATGCCATCTGTCATTGAGTATACAATTTCTTTAATTTTTAAATCCTGAAATTTAAAATGTTTTAACTACTTAGACCTCATAAAATAATAAAATATTTTCTTCTGTAAGAACCATGCCACTTCATATTAAAGATCATTAGAATTTCCCATACCCGTATATCATGTTCTATTTCCAGGCAAAAGAAAAAGACAATTCCAACTATTTTTATTATCTCTGTTTCACTGTAGCTATCAAATTAGCAGTTTTATGAAGAAGGTATAAATACACCATCTGTAAATTTCATTCTTAAGACTACGTCATCAAACTTTTCAGGGGATGTTATTTATTTTTTAAGATAAAATTTAAATTTAACCTTAAATCAGCAATGATTTAAGTGTGATGCTACCACTGTTGTTTTGACATAAATGTTAAGCTGTCCTTAGCAGTCCTTTTTGTTTTAAGGTATATAATGAACAGATTCGTGACCTTTTAGTTAATTCAGGACCACTTGCTGTCCGGGAAGATGCCCAAAAGGGAGTAATTGTTCAGGGCTTGACTTTACACCAGGTATGTTCTAAAATCTTTTCCCTTTTTTTTAATAGCAAGTGTGACTAGTTAACTGTTACCTCTAATCATTTACTTATTTTTCACTGTGTTTTAAGAAAGAAGAAAGCCAGTATAGTTAAGTAATCAAGGTATCTTCAGTCTCTGTTTTCTTTTAAATAATTGAATGATCATTTCTTTTAAAATTCTGTGAACATTTGATACGTGTGTTCTCCACTTAATGTTTTATGTTATCTCCCTAGATAAGATTTCATCTTTTATTTCTGATTTAATGCCAGAGTACTAAACAAATGACATATAGTCAATATTTAATGAGATTTAACTTATAGAAAACATTTTCTTACCTTGTACCTTACCTTTAAGTGTCATCTTTCCATTAGAAGTTTGTTGAAAATTTTACAAATAGATGTCTAATGTCTAACTTGGATATTTTTCTTCAACTTATACTTCTCTAGCCCAAATCCTCAGAAGAAATTTTACAGTTATTAGATAATGGAAACAAAAACAGGACACAACATCCCACTGATATAAATGCTACATCTTCTCGTTCTCATGCTGTTTTCCAGGTAACAGGCTACTAGGTTATCACTGTTAATATTAAATTTAAAGTAAAAGAAGCCAAAACTCATGGATAGTTGCTTTCACAGAAACAAAAAAAAAAAATCTTCATCTGTGGATTTATGTACTTGCTTTACTTTATGACTTTGAGAAGATTGCATCAAGAATATTTAGATTTGAAATGATATAGGTTAGAAATGTAAATTTTTACCTGTGTGAAGGTATAGGATAGGAAAGTCATTGTGGCGGAGGGCTTTTTTTCTTTTTTTAAGTTGGTGAAAATGGTCACATCTATTCAATAGATAATCTTATATTCAAAGCAAACTTTATAGATCTAAATTTACAGAACCAATACATTGAAAAGATATTGATTCTTTATTTTTTCTTAAAGATTTCACCATAGTGGCCGTGCAAGTAGTTGCATTCCTCAGCAAAGTATGATTCAGTTAATATAGTATTATTTAAAAATAGAATTTGATAAAGAGCTAACTCTAGATTATTAGCTATTATTTTTTGTAGTTTCCAGTCCTGTTAATACACAAGTGATTATATTTATATATCTTCATTTTGAATTATATAATATGGCACTCATTATTAAATTATTATTGAAGCAGTCAAATGGTTCAAAATTTCTCTAGTTCATGTTTCTTAATCTTTCTGTTCCTAACACTGACTCTTCATTTCATCAGTTGAGAAAAATGTTTGTAACTATAAGATTTCCTCAAAATGGATTTGCCCCTGCTTTAAAGAAAAAGTAATGAAAAGATTTTATAATGGAATCATAGCCTGTCTTCCTCATTTCTTAAATTTGCCACATAATTTATTTCCAGTAAACTGCTACAAAGTCATGTAAAATAATTGACTGACAATTTACTGTAGTGGAAATTTGACTATGAGAACTATAACTTTTACTATATATATAATATTTTCTTAATTATTATGACATATAACAATTTTTGAGTTAGAATAAATCCTTGGAGACATACAAAGCATCCTGTCTACTTCCTTTAATGTTTTCTTAGAAACATTATTTCTAGAGACCTGTTGCCTCACCACCACCTCTGAAAATTCTGTGTCCCGGTTCAAAGGTTGCCAGAATATAAATCAATTGTTTTGACCTTCTTTAAAGTCAAAGTTACTTGCCCTAAGGTAGTTTTTTCATTTAAAATTTTTCTCAGCTTTGAATGTTACTTTCACTACTTTTTTATGAGTCAGATTACAATTTGTTCATTTTGCTCTTGAAAGTAATTTTGATTTAAAGTGCATTTCCTTTTAATTGTGTTAAATCTTATCCTTATTTTCCCTATTCTCCCTTAATTTCAAAAAGATTTATTTGAGACAACAAGACAAAACCGCAAGCATAAATCAAAATGTCCGTATTGCCAAGATGTCACTCATTGACTTGGCAGGGTCTGAGAGGGCCAGTACTACCAATGCTAAAGGGACCCGGTTTATAGAAGGCACAAATATTAATCGATCGCTTTTAGCTCTTGGAAACGTCATAAATGCCCTAGCAGATACAAAGGTAAGTGCTCTAGGCTTACTTGTTTAAATATTTTGAAACACTGAAACAGGCAATTCCTGGAAAGATACTATTTAATATAATTTTGTTTTAAATTTCTATTTTCAAATTTTAAGAGTATGTCAAGAATGGTTATATACAGAGCACAAATCTAAGAAAGTCTAATATAACAATTAAAGCCATAGTTCTGTTCTGTTTTTGGTGTTGTTGTGTTGGTTTTTTTTTTTTTTTTTTTTTTTTTCTAATTTCTACTTGTATAATTAGAATTTACTGAATAAATATAATGAGTTAAGTAGTTAATATTTTATGGTCCTTTCTGATCACTTATTTTGAACTTGATTTTTTTAATGACTGTTTAATGATCACTGCACAGCAAGCATAATAATTAAATTGGCTTGAAGATAGAAATAATATTTTAGAAAAATTAAGATCTGTCCTGGTTATTATTTTATCAAATATAAAATTGGGTTAAAAATTAAAGAGTTTTTGGGTTTTCTTAGCGAAAACAAAAAGGGGCTTATGGTACAAAATGTAGTTGAACCAACTAACATGATAATGTTTCCTATCTTTTGGGGACATTTAAAAATATTTTTCATCTTATAAATGCTTATAGAACAAAGCTTATTTCATAACCTTTGTATTTATAAGGTGACTTTCTGTTTTTAACGTTACAATATAAGCTCAAACTAGGCTCAAAACCTTTATGGATATTACTATTAACTCTTCAAAGTTTTATATTTGATATATTTTGTGATTTGTATTAAAATAATTGGGGCAGGCCTTTTTTAAAAAGGCAAATTACTGAAATCACATGGAGGTTGCAAAAGCAAGGTGTCTTCTATGCTAAAATTTAAAAAAATAACAGCAAAAGCATGGTATAAAGATTAATTTTCTGAAGTTAAGCCATTTTCTCACATCAACTTAATTTTTTAATAATTGACTCCTTTGGAGTTATTTAAGTGTCAATATGTAATGCATGTCTTGTATTACTATGTATTACTATGCATAATAATTTTAAATAATTATTTCAAGTAGCACAAAACAGTGACACTTTGTACTGTTTGCAAAAGACTGCCACGATGGAAAGCACACTCTTGATGGCAGGGTGCGGTGCTAGGGTCTCTGTGTCTCACACTGAATTATCAGTCCTAAGACAAGTCATTTCATTGTTTGCTTAGCTTCTCCTCTTTGGTAGTATGAAAAATATATATTGGGTAACATAAAGTTGCTTTTAGCTTGACATTATAATGTTCTGTTTTCAATTAGAGGAAAGCCTTAAAAAATTAGGTTCTCTTTGAACTCTGTTGTGTTTTCAGGTGAAGGATCTGTAGGATTATGATTTACTTTGTATCCATGATAGATGGTTATTTAAGGAGAGAAGTAAATCTATGCAGTGCAGAAATTAATCCTCCAGTGAATTTGTGTTGGACATATATGTAGTTTCTTTTATATTTTACTTCCTTTTTCAAAAATGGAAATATGTTTTAAATAAATAACCTTTTGTTTTTGACTAGTTCTAGATAAAAAATACAAAATGTTAAGATAATATGAAAGACTGTTGAATATTTCCTCCTCACTTTCTCCTCTTGTTAAAATCTCATATTAATTTGGTATATACTTACCTCAATTAATGAAATAATAAATTATTATTTTGTTATTAACTAAATTTCATACTTATTCAGATGGAAATGTAGAATCTAAAATATAAGATTTTTAAATAGGATATTTGTTTTATACATTGATTTATTGGTTCCATAAGATTCATTGCCATAATTTCATTTATCAATCATATCATGTTTGAGCAAAGTTGGGTAGTCCTTAAATGCTTACAGTGAAGTAGCAGGTTTAAATGTAGAAAATGACATAAGTATGCTTTTTTTGTTTTTTCAGAGAAAGAATCAGCATATTCCTTACAGAAATAGTAAGCTTACTCGCTTGTTAAAGGATTCTCTTGGAGGAAACTGTCAAACTATAATGATAGCTGCAGTTAGTCCTTCCTCTGTATTCTACGATGACACATATAATACTCTTAAGTATGCTAACCGTGCAAAGGACATTAAATCTTCTGTAAGTATGTCTACTCTACTTTGCCTTCCTTGTGAAGACGCTGGATGCATACTATTTTTGTAATTATAATACAGTAATTAAAGCTATATTTCTACTAGTGGGTTAGAAAACAGGAGTGTTTTTAACTAACCTATTAATTTAACAATTGTATTAGATAATTAATCCATTAAGCATCTTGATTAAATGTATAATAACATTATTTAGTCTTTTGGGTACCAAAATACTTTTTAATGCCTTCTTTTTCACATCATGGCACATGATGTTTTGATGGCACCCTGTACTGATTATTCAAGGCTTTAATATATTTGTTGTAACCAACGATGATCTTCTGTTTTAGCCCAGTATAAGCACTTTCTACCTAAAAACCGTGGACATGTTAACTAATCCATCCTCATTTCAGTTTCTTCATCTTTAATATATATATGATATCTGCCTCTGTTTACAAAGTAAATATTCCTTTTTTAATAATTCATTTCCTCATTCCTGATGGTATGTAACCAATCTCCATATCCATCAGTGTAATAATGATTGGTTAGTTCAGTATTTTTGCCTATATTTTGGGTAATTTGAAAATGTAAATCAAACAAGATGCATGTTTAAAAATTGTAGGATCTCAGAGTAGGAAGAAATCTAGAATTCAACTGACATCATGACTTCTTTTCCTACTTTCCACTCTGCTACTTGCATTGTATAAAGATTAGTAAGCTTGTGTCTTCCTTACAGAAATGTCCATATACAAATTACATTACTAATTGGGAAAGGTTTTACTATATGAGTATACAAAGGTTTTTCATCATGTATCCTTATACCAACTTACTGAAGGAGGTGTTGTTGCTCTGCTTTACAGCTGACAAATCACATACTCAAAGTAGTTTTAAATAACTTCTAAGTCAGTTAAATGGGAAGAAAGCAGGGCCTCCCAATCGGGCATTTGAACTTAAATGTTCTACCCTCTGTTCCATAGCTACCAAAGGTCCCATAGTATTACAAAAAGGGTAGACTGTAACAAGAACTCATTAAAAACTAGATCAAGTTATCAGTGAGTGCAGAATAAAATTATCTGTGAATTTCCTGCAAGTCAAAGTAAAAAGAAAGTGGGCAATTTGTTTTATATTGTGAATAAATGCTTTGCATGTTCATAAAAATACCTTTACTCGGTAAGGCAATTTCTTTATAATTTTATTTGTATTAATGTGCTCAACATACTTTCTTTCATAGCTTTTAAGCATAACACAATTTTTTATGATTGCCACCTGATTATAATTGTCACAAATTCTGAGTGCATGTAACTAACTTAATTAAGTATAATGCTATTTCACTTCTCTGTGTAACTGGAATTATTAATATCTACACACAAAAAAAAATTTCTGTGTTTTAACAGTTGAAGAGCAATGTTCTTAACCTCAACAATCATATAACTCAGTATGTAAAGATCTGTAAAGAGCAGAAAGAAGAGGTATGTCTATTCTTTACATTGTTATGTTAACCTTCCTTAGTTCCTCATTTATGGGCTTAATTGTCTCAAAACTTGACATGTTTCTTACAGTTAAAATCTAACTTGTTCAACGACAAATCAGAAACACATTATGTGTGGCGGGGGGAGGAAGGGAATGGGATAAGGGCAGAAAGAGCACAAGGGACTGAGATGTTAATGCACTGGTGAAATGGTGGTGGGAAATGCATGGGGACTACAGTTGATGTCAAATATATATAAATAAAGAAAAAAAACTAACTTGTTTAGTTTATTTTGCACAGTTTAAATTTGCTGTGGTCATGTACAATGAAGACATAACTGTATTTTAACTATTATTTCTATTAGATTTTAATGTTGAAAGAAAAACTGAAAACCTATGAACAGAAAGACTTAATGGATGAAAATAACAAAGCAAAGTTAATGATTTCAAATCCTCAAGAAAAAGAAATTGAAAGGTAAAAGTGACATTAAGATCTTATTTTGAAGAATTTATAACTTCAAAATTTTAGCCAGATATTTTGTTTTTTGTAATAAGTATGTCTTTATATATTTAAATGAATTCAGGAAGTCTTTGGTTGTTCTTTTTATTGCACACTTTGGAGATCAGATCATTTTCGTTATGATCATACAAATACTGAAGAGAAACAGGACTTAGATATAATGTGGTAAAGTAAATTATGTCACTTAAGAAATTAATTTTTAGAAGTTTTCATAGTTTGCATCTCTGGTATGTTAGACCATTCAGATTGCTGTTTATAAACAGTTTATAAACATCAGAATTTATTTCTCACAGTCTAGAGGATGCATTAGTTTCCCAGAATGGCCAGTGAGGGCCCTGTCAATCTTGACTAGTTCTAAAAGACAATAAAGAATTCCTAGATTAAACAAGTTAGAAAATTTCTCCATCGTTAGGAAACTAAGAGATTTTTGAAGTATATCAGCACATTAAAAACTCTCAGAGGACCTATAGTCAAGGAACTTTGATTCAAGTTGAGTAAAGTTGAACTTCTTTGACATTCTTCAGTGCCAAGTTTCTGTTATGTAAAACTAACCACACTGTAACCAAGGATTTTTGACACTGTTTTGGAACTCTTAGTTTATAGAAGGTGTCTTAGTGTGCATAAGAAAAACCAGTCAGTGATGGCCTTCAGACTAACTTCAGCTGTAATACCTTTTCTAAATTGCATTTGTATATTGAAGTTTGCATAAAATATCCTTGATTTAAGATGAATAATGTTTCTCTGCTTTAATGACCCCATAGACGTTAGGATAACTACTCTACTATTAATGTCACTTTACCTTTGCAGATAACTTTGTAATTTTTAATTATTTTAGGCCCATGTTAATTTAATCTGCCTACTTCAACAACTCTCTGAAATTGAAAGTGAGTTGTTCTTACAAATGAAAGCAAGAATTATAAATCATGTCTTTCATATCTTAGTCCTTTTTCTACCATTGCATGCTATATCGAAATTACAAATACCAAAAGAATAAATAAATATACTTCTCACAATCACTGACAATGAATCAGGTTTTCATCAGCATTAAGCTAACCTAAATATTGTTAGAGTACAAGATCTCCACTTATACATAGATTTTCTAATATGTTTAAAAATTTTTTTTAAAGATTTATTTATGCACACAAGAAAGCCATGAACAGAACAGGGAGATCAACAGAAATACACTGACGAGGGCAGCCACGGGCAAGGCAGGAGAGGTCTGCCGGGCCTCGTGATCACTTCCCTGGCCGGCAACAGGGATTGAACTCGTGCTGCAGTGGCTGCAGTCTGCTTCATAGTGCATTGCCCAACCCACTGTGCCACAAGGAAGGCCCTAAGGCCCTGTTTAAATTTTTTTTTTTTAAAGATTTATTTATTTATGCACACAAGCACTGGGGTACAGGCCAGAGGTGTGGGGGGTGAGAGGATTCACCACAGAGAGCAGGGAG
>JAGFMF010011862.1:7997254-8042829 GCA_019455555.1 Galemys pyrenaicus
CCCACCTGGCCGGCAGCAGGGATCGAACTCGTGCTGCAGTGGCTGTGGTTTGCTTCATAGTGCGTTGCTTAACCCACTGCGCCACCAGGGAGGCCCAGGCCCTGTTTAAATTTTAATAATTGCTTCGTTAATCCCCTTAATAACCTTTTACCATGGTAAAATTGTTATTTTATTAGTCTTAGGATGTTTTTTATTATATATACTAAGGTTATTATTCTTCATTACTTCTTGAACCCTAGCAAAGTTTTAAATCTAATATATAATTAGCTGAGATTATTTCATTTTGATAGTTAAATGTAGAATTGATCCTCAAGAAACAAGATACTCTATTTCTACAAATTTTTGAAACTTAAGTCACCATAAGCTCAGATTTGAACTCCCTGCTTACATGAAACTGTTTAATAACAATACCTAACCAGATTGAGTTATCAAAACCTATGAATCAGTAAATTTTTCTTAAATTGGTGGCTTTAAATCATTGAGCCTCTCCTTCTAATAAATTAATTTAGCAGGGAAATGGTCAGAGATATGAAATCAGTATTTATTTGTATAATTTTCTAGTTTCAAGACTTAAACAATGAAAAGTTGTTTTAATTCACATAACACATTAAATAACTTACTTGTTTTTACAAAAAGGTAGTGATAAAATTATAAAATTGTAATTATATCCTTGATCATTTTCCCTCAAAAGTAACTATCCTAAAAGAAAACCTTGGATACCTTTTATCATATCAATCATATTATTACATGGAACTGTTTTAATCATTAAAATAATTCTAGACCACAGATTTACAAAATTGACAAATATTAACTATATCCTTGGTTAAAATGTTACAGAAAACTAAGAAATTATCTTTGGGTATAACCTAAAGATAACTTATCAATTTATTTACTGGCATCAGCGTTATTGTAATATAATACAATGAAATTGCACTGTCCGTACATAATTCCTATGAAATATTTATCAGCTTGACAGAACTGCAGTAAAGTCAATGTATTGTGGCTTATGTTCATTCCCAGTAGAGTTTCATTAAGAACTACTGACGTAAATTGGCAGTGTTTTTACCACAGATACTTACAAATATATCTAAATTCTGGCCAAAGAACATTTATTTTTAAATGCATATATTTTGTTACAGTTTTCTTTTAAAGGCTTCACAGTTAATTTTTCTTTGAGAGTTTTGTTTGTGTGACTGTCTTTTCTTTTTCTTTTTTACTGTTATTGTAGCTCAGACTTAGATCTATGATTTAAAAGTGTAAATATGTATTTAAAAAATTATTGCTTTGATGGACGTTTGGATCCTATAAGGTACATGGTTGCAAATTCCTTTCAGGCGTTAGTCAGCTTGTGTGCTTTAAACATTTAGTGAAGATTTGAGTCAGAATGCCCCAAATCTTCAGATACTTGATTTTCTGTATCTGTATTGCCCTTTGAATGAAATAGACTGGGTAGATTTTCTAGGTTTACTGTGTTATAAATTTGCATGTTTATAGTGTGGTTTTGCTACCACACTATAGGTGGTAGCTAATGACATGCTGTATTTTTGGTCTAATGAGTTCTGAAGATAAAATCTCTGATGCTTATCTCACCACCTAGGGGGGGTCACAGAAGTATCACATGATTGTATCTCCTGCTACTTATTTCTCCACAGCAAGGTAATACCAAACAATACACAAATACTGGTAACTCATGGGACCTTGGGAAATGGAGAGTACATATCCAGATTACAGATTATCCTTTTCTTTTTTTTCCCCAAAGATTTATTTATTCATGCATATAAGAGCTGAGGTACATACCATAGTTGCGGGAAGTGAGAGGGTTCACCAGAGACAGAGTGGAGAGCAGAACAGGCAGATCAACCGAAATACACTGCTGAGGGGAGCAACGAGTGAGGCAGGAGAGGTCTGCTCTAATGTGTAGGTCCTCTCCCCGCCCCACCCCCCCCCACCCCCCGACCCAGGATCAAAGTCACGCTGCTATGTTATGGATGCTTCACAGTGCGGTGCTCAACTCACTGCACCACCAGGGAGGCCGCAGATTATCCTTTTCTTAGGAACTTTATTGTCTAGACAAAAAGCAGTATATGGCTAATACCAGGGACCTAATGAATACCCATCTATATATTGGGATGTCAGAAAAGTCATAATGTATTTTTTCTGGTTTTGTTGCAAAAATATGTCATGACTTGTCTGACAGCCCATTTTTTTTATTAACATGATCTTCAATGTAGGCCTTGGAGGAGAAACAAAGATACCTAGTGTGAAAATAGTTAAGTCTTCCCAAACATTTAGAGTAATTTAAAGAAAGCAATCACTCTAACCTGTTTGCATTTTATTCTCTTGTGTATATTTTTTTGTTCATACATTTAAGTAAACTGTTATCATTTGTTGTGAAATTCTATAATGTATTTTATTTTTGGTAGATTTCAAGAAATTCTGAATTGTTTGTTCCAAAATCGAGAAGAAATCAGGCAAGAGTATCTGAAATTGGAAATGTTACTTAAAGAAAATGAACTTAAATCATTCTACCAACAACAGTGTCATAAACAAATAGAAATGATGTGTTCTGAAGACAAAGTAGAAAAGGTATTTCAAAAAATTATAAATTAAACTTTAGAAAATGTCAAAATATGGAAACATCTAGAAATTTGATAGGCAAGGTTACTTAATCATCCAGTCTCTTCAAATACCTGGAAATGCTGGTATTTCCAGCTACAAATCACCAAAGATCAGAAAAATAATTTTAAAACACTGGATAATTATTCTCTTTGGTTTCGGGACTCGCCAATGATAAATTTAACTATAATGTATGTATGTAGTTTTATTATATAGGTAATTCTTATATTACTTACCTTAAAACTTTCATAGTAACTTCCTGGTCCTCTTAGATCACCACCCTCAAAATGCCTTTTCTTTTCCCACCTTTGGTCCCAGGAGTAAAATTATATATAAAAATTTTATATTTTTTTTTATGTCTAAAAGTCATCAAATTTTTGAGTGCTTTAAAAATAGCATTTCAGTTTTTTTCGCAACCTTTGAAATGAGAAAAGATATGAAAGCTAAGAAATTAATCATAAAGTATTCCTTAATGTGTTATTGATACCAATTTATCAGTAGCAGTAAATTATAGCTATAAATTATATTAATCTTAGTTATTTATTTACTGAGTTTATTTTTTATGCCTTTTGAAAATTTCATGAAAAAACTATTGCTATAGGGTTGACATTACAAGGAACCTACATGTATTTTGAATATACAATTTAATGGATTTGGAAATAAATCTCATGAATCCATCACCACAAAAGCTATGCATCACCTTTAAAGGATTTCTCCTGTCTTCTTAATTTATTATTATTATGGTTTTGATAAAAGTAATAATATTGACCTTATAAACACCCTATTAACAATTAGTAATCTGTTAGCAATTTTTAAATATACACCAAAATGATATTTAGCTTTTACAAGAAGGAAATCTAACTTTTTGCAGCAACATAGATGAATCTAGAAGAGATTATGATTAGTGAAATAAGCCAGATGCAGAAAGAAATTTTACATGAAATCTTTTATCTGAGAAATCTAAAATAGACTAACTCAGAAGAATTAATAGTTGAATGGTTATTACCAAAGTCTATGGGAAGGCAGAATTGGTAGAAAGTTTTAATTATGCAAGATAAATAAGTTCTAGGGATCTGCTGTACAATATAGTGCATGTACTTAGTATGCTGAAAATTCTTCTTTAATTATTTTTTTTATGATACATTTAAAATGTCCCTATAAACCTTTTAAGATAGTAGGAAAACTGAATTGGGGACATGAATTTGACTTAGTAGTTTTAATTTAAGCAATAGTTTTTATTGAGCAATTATGCATATGCAAAGTATTGCTCTAGACACACTATAGAGGTAAAGTTTGTATGTCTTTCAATTAATTTACAAACTAGTTGGAGCAATAAAATAGATATAAATTACAAGATGTTTGTAATTATCGTATAAGTAGCGGCACAATAAATTTAACAAAATGGCTAATATTATTGGGCACTAACTGTACCGGACAGTTATCAAATTCTTTTTTTTGCGTGAGTTAATTCTTCTGTCTCTTCTAACAAACTACATAATTAATACCTCAGTATTGTCGACCAAATGTGATAGACCAAAGCACTGAGAATTCAAGTAAGTTTTCTGGAAATATATGCCTAGTTAATATGGCAAGACCAGTCATAAACTCTCCCTGTCTTGCTTCAAAGTTTGTATTCTTATTCACTTTGTTATACTATAATACTCTAAATCTATAGCTACTCAAAGGAGAAAATTGTGGCTTCTAATTTTGGTGATTAAGAAAGATTTCCTAGAAAAAAGGCTACTTTTTTTCATATATTTAAAAGGCTTTGCTTAAGAATAACTAGGGGAGAAAAATAGGAATAGTGGGATATCAGTTTCACCAGGGTTTTTTTGTAAGACAGTGTGTATGGAAGTACATGACTGTACTTAACACTTCCTACCAAGTCTTGCCCCTTTTCCCATAGCAGATAATGATTGATTGATTGCCATACTCTCTCTCAGAATCTGAAAATGACCAGACCTAATCATTATGAATGAAATGGAGTTGGCATATGAATGAAGACATTTTCCATGTTGGGAATTATTGACAATAGATTGGAAGATAGGACAGTGGGCCAGATTGTGGAAACTTTGGATGCCAGGAAGTTTCACAATTGATTTTTATAGTGAAAGACAATCTTTGAAGCAAAGGAGTAAAACATTATCAGAGGTTAGAATCAAAATTGCTTTTTTTAAACATTTGAATGTTGTTACTTATTACACTTAACAAACATGATCTATTAATCCACCCTTTAAATTGTACTTTATCTTACTTTACCCCACTGAATTTTTATTGTGAGTAATAGAAAGATTAAAACAGTAGTAGAATGGATTTGGTTGCTTTCTTCAACTTTTTTTTACTTCTATCTTTATTCCTCTGCTTAGTAGCCTTCTTTCAGCCCACTTGCCTTTTATGATTTCTTACTTTTGGTCATTTCAGTACATGTGTTCCAGTTTTTACAGCTATTTTTATGAGACTAGGTAAGCAATGGAGATAAAGCCTCTTAAACTTTATTGGTTGTAGTTAAACTTGAAAAACAGAGAAAGGCATTGAGACACTGAGTTTTTGCTTGTTTTTTACATAAAGACACATCAAGCTATAGTCTTACTAAACTGCTTGCTAAGGCAAGGAATTTTATTTCTGTCTTGGACTCTCTCCAATAGAGGTTTATTATCAGAAGCACTAAAAGAATCTCATAACATATTTTTAGCTATAAATGGTTCTAGAGTATATGGAGTCTGAGATTTGTATTAAAGTTAATCTCTTGGGTAATTTCATGGCATATAAAGATAATCTACAAAATATTTAATGAAATAATCAATTTACCATGTTAGCAGTTCTTTTCCATAAAGGTATATACTAACAGCTAAATTTTAGAACTATATATTCTTACTCAGTAACTTTTGTGGAATTCTGGGGATTTACTTAATGAAATGTATAAAGCCCTATTGAAACTTTAATGTGAGACGTTTTACTTTAATGTTAGATCTTAACATGTACATTTTAGAATTTATTCCAAAACACTTTTTTTGCCACTTAGTAGAGCAGTGGTTCCATAGGTAAATGAGGTAAAATGCCCCATTGAGAGAACCATCATAATAGATTCATCTGATTAACTTTAGAAGTATAACCCAAAAACCATCCTTTTGGGGTTTTTCAGTTACGGTCTTTTTAGAATTAAATATTTCTGGCGTCAGAACCGTGTATCATTTCCTGCACTGGTTTTTAACAGTGCCTAGAACATTTGTAAGTGTTAAAGCAAAATAAAGATAACTTGATTTAACTGCTTTCCTTCAGGCAGGTATAATACTTTTATGTTCATTTTTCAGATGAGATGAGTAAAGACCCACTGAAATTACCTTGCCTAAGCTTTCACACCTATTGAATAGCAGAAGAAATTCCAAAAGTATATATAGTCACTTACTGTTATAGCGGTAGCTCTAAACTTTTGGTTTCAGTACACCATTCTGCTTTGAAAAGATGTTCCATTTATCTATATTACCACATTCAAAATTTAAACTGAGGTTTATAAAAATGCATTTACATATTTGTTTTATTTTTAAAGATTTATTTATTTATACATACAAAATCTGGGGTACAGGCCAGAGGTGCGGAAGGTAAGCAGATTCACCAGAGACAGAGTGGGGAGCAGACAGTCAGAGCAACTGAAATATACTGCTGAGGGGAGCAGCGAGCAAGGCAGGAGAGGTTCGTTGTGACATGTGGGTCCCCTCCCTGGCCAGGGATCAAATTCATGCTGCTGTGCTGTGGATGCTTCACAGTGAGGTGGTCAACTGCTGTGCCACCAGGAGTCCCCTACATATTAATTTAAAAACAACTGATTAATCTATTACATGGCATAATCTTCTAATGAATTGTTTCCTAAAGCAAAAATAGTGAAAGAGTAGCTGTTTCACCAATTTTTGCAAATTTCCTTAATGCCTGACTTTTCCTACCATCTGTATTCTCATGGGTGCTTCTGCTTTGTTCTGTTCTGTTATTTATCATTTAACTTCTGCAAAACTCTACTATACAATATTTGAAAAAATTAGGATAAAAAGACTAAAAAATTTAATAAGTATTTTTGACTTGAAAATAGCTTGGCCCTGAAAAGTGTTTTAGGAATTCCTGCATCACTGAGAAGCCTCCATATAGGAAAACCTCTTCATTGTAGTATTTTATCATAGTTCTCTCAGTATTGTGCTAGAGAAATTTGTTTGGGGCTTAACATTTGTCTTTGTTAGCCCCCCCCTTTTTGTTTGTCATATTTGTTTTGTTTTTACTACTGTCTTACATGATAAAGAATGATTGCACTATTATAATTAGAGAAGTCACAATGAAGAGTTAAGAACCTTTATAAGAATAACAGCACCTGCCTATGAACTGTCTTTGCCTGATATACTTGGCTAGACTGAAATGGGGTATACTTCCACCTAGTTTCTTTGAAGGGAAGGTCAAGTAAACTTTTATGAATATCTTGAATATGCCTGTGTATTCGTGACCGCCATCTCTACCTGACGTTATGTGTCTCATAAGTTTATAACCTCTATCCAAATGAACATAGCATGTTTTGTTTTGTTTTGGTTATATCACCAAATTGTTAACAGGCCTTTAATGAAAGTAGTTCCTGTTCCCTTTTTGAAAATGTATGTAGTTCCCTGCTCCCAAGTCTGTCAGGGTCTATTTTCTCAGTTGCAGCCACCATTGCTGATAGTGTTGAGTTCAATGTCTATTAACAAATAGCCAGCATTTCTGTTCTGGTCCACATTTCCTATGACATTAGGCAATACCCTTGAGATAAAACACCAAAACGCCAGTTTTGCTCTCAATTCATGCTTAGGTAAAACATCGAAAAGTATGAACAGTGTCCATTGTGGGTCCTGAACCAACCATCAGACCATGTTAAGTAATCTAATCTCAGTGCTTTTTTCTGTCATTTTCACCAACCACTTTAAAGCCTTTTAGGCAAAACTAGAGCAATACAACACTTTATTATTTTTTTTTTCACATCTTTCAAATTGGAGGAAAGCAGAGCAAGACATGCATCTACTTTGATTGTGAATACAGAAATCATAGATCATAAGGCCTTCTATGAATTTTACAAATGCAACATTGAAAAAAGTATATTTTAGCACAAAAGGTAAGTTATAGTCTTCAATTTAACCATTCTATGTCTTAAAGTCATGAACTCTCAACATAAAATTTTATAAAAATGACTCACAACTCAATTCCTGTTTTCTTGCTAGCATATTGGGAGATTTCAAGGAGAAAATAGCTTTAAGTACAAAAGTATATACACTAAGACTACAATATCACATTTACAAGAAAATATACTAATTTATTAGTATCACATACATCAAATATCAAAAATACTAGTTTGACTGTTAAATGCATTGTTTTTCAGGCCACGTGCAAACGAGATCATAGACTTGCTGTGTTAAAAACCCGTCGCTGCTACCTAGAGAAGAAAAGGGAAGAGGAATTGAAGCAATTTGATGAAAATACTAATTGGCTGCATCGTGTGGAAAATGAAATGGCACTCTTAGGTCAAAATGGTCATATTCCAAAGGTATAGATGTGTTTGTGTATTCATACTTATTTGTGAGCACTGAGCTTTTTGAAACCCATTGTCTTTATTATTGAGTAAATATCTTTCATAAGACAACTTTCTTCATCTCACTGAGATTTAATTTACTCATTTTTGCTGTTTTTACAGAATATACCTTCTGCCTTGCTAATTATTACTAGATTTACCTTTCCTGTATTCAGAAGATTGAAGTTACTTTTAAGTGTTATTTTTAAATAAATGCATCTATTTAAAAGGTAGACCTGAGTTAGGAAATAATACTGTTTGAAACTGTGCTTGAGGATATATCATATAGATAATTTAAGTTTGTTTTAATACTTGATATTTTGTACAAAATTAGTTTTAAGTGTGGTCAACATCACTTATAGCATTGTTCTTTTTTTTTTTTTAAGGATTTATTTATGCATACAAGAGCTGGGGTATAAGCCAGAGACCCGGGGGGAGAAAGGATTCAGCAGAGACAGAGTGGGGAGCAAAACAGGGAGACTGACCAAAATACACTGCTGAGGGGAGCAGTGGGCAAGGCAGGAGAGGTCTGCTGCACCATGTGGGTCCCCTCTCTGTCTTGGGATCGAACTCCCGCTGCTGTGCCTGTGCCACGGATGCTTCAGAGTGTGGTGCTCAACCCGCTGTACCACCAGGGAGGCCCTACTTGGAGCATTGTTAAGAAAAGCTAATTTGCAAATTGAAAGAGAATGAGAGAGAGTTTACATTGAACTAAAGATATTCTACGTGAAATGGCAAAAAGTAACATTTATAAAGAATATTGATGAGTAATGATGGTTAGTGTCTAAATTAGATCAGAATTGTGTTCACCCACAATATTATAGAAATCTGACTTCAGTTCTTTAACCACTTAGGGGTGTATTTTGCTCCCTTAACAATTAATCTAGGAAATATATAGTTCATTACTAATATCATTCCATGGTTGCAATATCACTATTCTGTCTCTAGTCTCACGTTCACACTTAGACAGAAGAAGAGGAAAGAAAGGCATTTGTATTAAAAGAGCAAACTCTAGTCCAGAAATTCCTAACTGGTACATCTTATTGACTAGAATTGTCACATGACTATCCCTAGATCAAAGGGAGACCAGGAAGGTAATTATTTTTGTTGTCTGCACTAATCCACTATGAAAAAATTAATCAACTTAGAATTCTCTTAATAAGAAAAAAAAAAAGAAATGTTGAATAACAACTAACAGTCAACTGATTCAAAGTAAATAATTTTCTCCAAATACCTAATATTTCCCAAGAATTGTTTTCTTCACTCTCTAAAAGGAAACACGATTCAAGTTTTTGCTTTAATGCTCTTCTGAAATGCTATACTATGTGTCAGCTAATTGACACACGGATCTCTGGAAACTTCAGGTTTCTAAAAGAGCACTGGCCTCAAAATAGAGATTAAGTAAATTTTAATATTTCAAATATACAATAATGAATGCAATTGAATGATAGCATACATTCAAGGATAATAAATTTTTTTTATAATTCAAAGGTTGTAACAAATAGATCATGACTAAGGAAATGGATCATCTGATTAACAAGTAATTGTTGTAAATGACCATGCTTTAGCATTAAATCTTTGACTAGGGAGAGTGGAGGCTACCAGTAGTCAATTACGACAACTTAACATAGTAAAGGGAGCAATGAGTGGTAAGAAGCAACGACCCTGTTTCTTAAGACAAAAGCCTAAAACAGTTTGAGACTGATTAGGTCTTCAATGTAGATATATATAGGGAATCAAACAAGAACTTAATCTGCAGCTCTGTAATTCCAGAAGTTTTCAAAATGTATTGCTGAAAGCATGCTAACCAATTAGTTTAACAGGAATTAGTTAGGAATTAATTAACATTAATTAGGAATTAGATGTAGTACTGAGCATACTTTAATAAGATTTTGTAATGATAAAAATTGATAAGACACATTGAAATATTCCCTGTGAAAGAATTTATCAGGATGAACTTGGGGTGAGAGTGGTTGATAATTCTAGTATTTGCTTGTAGTGTTGAATACTAACCATAACTGATTTATGGTAAGATATTTAACTTCATTGTCTTAATTTCTCATCTTTAAAATATATTTAAGGCATTATAAATTCAAACGAAAGCCTTATTATACAATATATAATAGATGGTTGGTGATCATTTAATAATATTTTAAGCAATAATAATATAAACATCAATAACCAAGCAATAGTGTACACAGGAGTGCAACAGAGTTAGCTGCATTATAAAACATTTTCTTTCTTTTTTTTCCAGAACAATGATTCTGACCTTTGAGGTTATAAAAATATCTTTGAGAATCTGGTTAAAGCCATGTATACCTTTTCCCAGATGGAAGTTTATTGAGGGAAATCATAGCTAGACAATATTGTGCTTATTGTCATTTTACTGACACATTACTAGCTACTCTACAAGAGAAATAATATCTTTCTAATTGCCATTTTTATCTTAAAATATAATAGACATTATATTTACATGGTTTCAAAGGAGTAAGCAAAAAAAGATAATGATCAATAATTTCAAAACTTTTGAAATTCCATGCTAAGTTTGAGGCATTTAAATCTGTAGAAATTCACTGTAGAATGCAACAGCCTCCACCCAAGCACTTTAGCTGTCAGATTACCCAAGCCATGTTCTGAATAAAGTTTTCAGAGAAACAACTGATAGCTCTGTCCAATTGAGTGCTTCTCATTCAGTGCCTAAGATGCGATTCTCTTGAAAAGGTAATAGATATTAAATATTTATAATTTTTTTTATTTATTTCACCTTTTTTAATGAATTTATTTCACTTATTTATGAAGACCATATGTATCTAAAGCACTCTTATTCTCAAGGTTAGTTTCTAAGGACATAAAATTGCGACTATTATAGATTCTTTAGTTTTCTTGATTACTATTACTTTTAACCATGGTAGTCTAAAAGAATATTTAACTCTTTTGGTAGGAAAAAACATTTTCATGAACAGATTTATTGTTTGCAATAAAATACAACCTAAAATTTATCATTCTAACAGTTATAGTTCAGTGGCATTAAGTATATTCATAAGAATAATTTTAATACATATACGTATCATTCCGAAATGTTAATACTAGAGTACTTCTTCCTCTCAATAGTTTTACCTAGTTTATATTATACTTACACTATAATTTTTTATGTTTATATAAACATTCTAATTTATGGCCTAATCTCTTCTAGAGAAATAATTAAAAACTAGTCTAGTGTTAAAGAGGCAAAAAGTCAGTTGTAGACATTTACTGTGGATAGTTTGCCTTTGCTTTCCCATATCTATCATAAGCTTCTAATTTCATAAATGGTAAAGTATTCTTTTTATTTTTATTAACATACTAATTTTGGTTTTGCCTTTTTTACTTATTTAAGCACTTATAAAGTTAAAATTGTTTATTTTCAGTAAATTAAGTTTTTTCAATATATTCTAATCTAAATTTGTAGCAATGTGCCTTCTGTGACTGATTTTTTTTTTTCAATTGAGACAACATTGTTATACACACTATATATGATCCAGAGGTATGACATCACACTTTTTGAAATGTGTCAAATGTATGTTACCTTCTACAACTCTCTTAAGCAGAACTTCAGCACAACTAAATGCGGCCCCTAGTGTATGTTTTTCATGGTATTTCATTGTAAGTAATTTGGGGGAGGGAGTGACAGCTCCATTGCCCTTATCCTAATCATACTCTCAGTTCTCATTTCTGTAGATATTTTCAGCTAATAACTGAAATACCTAGTTACTAGCTTTTTCCTACATAAGAAAACTGAGAAATAACTTTGTAAATGGACTGATAAATAGTATACAACTGTGGAACAGACACAGTACTGTGACTTTCTAATTTATGTCATCACTGAGGCCATCTCTAAATCACATGATTTATCTCATCCTGATGCCCTTAAAAGAATTTTTTCTAAAATACATTCTATATTTCTTGACTTGCTATCATGAATTATGTAAATAACCTCCAGCTTTACTATATCTCAGACACATAGAGTGATATTGTTTGCCTGTCAGTGACATGGAAAGTATTTTTTTAAAAAGAAAAAGAAAAGAACTTTGGCTATTCTCAAATCAGCAGTCAACTGCAGATTGGGAAGGAGTATTAAAGAACTAAAATGAATAATAAAAATAATTCCTAGGAGTAAGTTCTAGGCACAGCTCCCCTGCTTTTATAGAATTGTATCAAAAAATTCACTCCTTTTTATTGTGCTTTTATTATACTAAAATGTTCCCAATTAAAGACTAAGAATTATATTGGTTATTACTATTTATACTTTAGTATAACCACTTAGCTGATGTTTTCCATAGTTGATGTTTACTAGGTTAGAAGAAAGATCAGCAAATTAGGTGGTAGATTAGGAAATACTGAAAAAAATACTACAAAAAAATAGGTTTAGTGCTTATCCTTTTTCTCCTAGGATGAAGCTAATATCAAATTAGCTGGAAGCATAAAACTCCAGACACTACACTAGGCTGTATCATTAAACTACGTTAACAGAGGACACCCACGTGGGGCAGGGGTTCAAGTCTCAGTTACTATCAAGCTATAGTCAGCCATTGTGGCATGAGTTCAATCCCAGGCTAGGAAGCTAACCACATGGTGCAGTAGACCTCTCTGGTCTTGCCCTATTCTCTCCTTAGCAGTGTATTTCAATAGTGGATCCTCCTGTTCTATTCCCTACTCTGTCTCGGATGAATCCTCTCACCCTCTGCATCTCTGACTTATACCCCAGATCTTGTATGCATAAATAAATAAAAACACATCTTTAAAATAAAAATAAATAACTACTTTAACACAGCTCCTATTCCAGTGCTAGACTTTACAGTCTTGTTCACACAGAGAAACTGCAAATAAAAGAAAGACAGGAAATTGTTACTGATGAGTGTTATGATTGGGACTGTCAGGGGTGGAATATATTCAAGCTGTCCATTTTCTTCAGTTTCTGAAAAAACTTAAACCGGGCCTCCCTGGTGGCGCAGTGGGTTAAGCAACGCACTATGAAGCAAACCACAGCCACTGCAGCACGAGTTGGATCCCTGCTGCCGGCCGGCCAGGGAGGGGACCCACATGGCATGGCAGACTTCTGCTGCGCCCACTGCTCCCCTCAGCAGTGTACATCTGTTGATCTGCCTGTTCTGCTCCCGTCCTCTGTGGTGAATCCTCTCACCAGCCCCCCACACCTCTGGCCTGTACCCCAGTGCTTGTATGCATAAATAAATAGATCTTAAAAAAAACTTAAACCATCTTACTTTTAATTATCTAATAGACAACTTGTACTTGAATTCTTGTTTGAAATTGTTTCTAAACATTTCATATATTAAAATGGTGTCACTATTTAAAATAATTTCAATTAAAATTGATTTAATTTTAACATCCTTAAAGGAATCTGAAGTACAGTCATATTGTTTTCCCCAGGAACTCAGTAAAGATCTTCATTGTCACCATTTACACCTCCAGAACAAAGATCTGAAAGCTCAAATTAAGCATATGATGGATCTAGTTTGCCTTCAAGAACAGCAATACAGGCAGACAGAGGCGTAAGTACATGAATTTTCCTGTTCTACAAACTTTTACACTGTAGACCTAAGGAACCTGAAGGCATAGAAGTTCACTTTTCACTTTATCACTGCCAATAAATTGAGTTTTTTAAGGGCTACATCATATTCTTAAGCTTGAAGAGTTGGAAAACACAGAGAAAGTGAAAAAAGATGTCATTCCTCTCTTCCAACTAACATCTTACAGGGCTTTGTGGTTTAGAAAGCATTTTCCTTTAAAATTTTACTATTTTTATATAATATATGCCTAATCATACAAATTTTGAAAAAACCTATACAGTAAAAAGAAGTCTGTCATCTACTTCTGTCCTCTAACCATCCCCTCTTAAAAGCAATTATCATTAATACAACTGAACTTTTAAGTAAGCCGTTTTTAAACATTCATAATTCCAGAATGATTTTTGCTGTCATTAAAATGAAATTTACTAAATTTTATTTTTTTTCTTCAAGTGTCCCAATTTTTAGGCAATGCTATATGAGCTCTTTTACGCTCTCTCTACCAGCTCAGTAATAACATGTTGGCTTTTGAAACACAGTATTTTTTAAAAGTATAACTTAATTTTTGTTTTTGTTACCTTGGATATAATATTCATCAGCTCCTTAGGTTTCACTCTATTACAATATAAAAATAAGAAATTTCTTTCTCTAATGACTTTTTGCTTCTTTAAAATTTAACAATAATTCTATTAGTGTTTTCAAGTAACTGATAGTTATTTGCTATATTTTTGATTTGAAGGAATTCATGAACATGATTTTTAAGAAGAAAAGGGAAGTAAAAACTTTAGGTATATAATTTTTCTGTGCTTAGAAGACAGTCAACCTAATCTTCCCATACTTTTATACCTGGTACAAAATATTCATTTATCAGTATTAAAATCACCTGGAAAAAACTAAATTTATCAAAGACTCATTGATTTATTTCAGCCAAACTATATTTGTTACATCAGATATAGATAAATACATTTAAGATAAACTTTTTTCCTCAAAATGGAAAAAAAGATTTCTGACTTATTTAGAAAACATGCAGAGGTCATATGGCATGATATAATAGTGTGAGTTTTGGAGTTGGTCTTGAATTCTAACACATTGGCAATATAACCTTTCATAAATTATTCAACCTTATTAAACCTTAGTTTTCTTATATTTTAAATTATAATAATAATATCTCTATAAAGAATTTGAAAGATTCAAAAAGCAAAATAAATCAATAGCATGTGATGTACATTTCTACTAGTACCTTCTGGTTGGATAATTTACTAGAAGTGACATGACCCATCATACAGTTGTATTATGATTTATTATAAAAAAAGTACATGAAACAAAGTCAGCAAGAGGAAAAGGCACATAGGGCAGGAGGCACAAGGAAACAAAATGTAAACTTTCATGTCTTCCTCCAGTGGATTTGCACAGGATGCACTTAAGTCTTCCAGCAAAATGTCTTGACAATAGATATCAAATGTCTCCTCTGGAATCTCATTAAACAAACACTCAGTGCTTGAGTTTTTACTAAGAGTTGAATGCATAGGCACCCTCTAGAATATATGAAAATTTCAGACTTTCCAGAAGGAAATCAGCATAAACCACATTTGCAAAAACAGTTTAAGCGTAAAGCGTAGTAGCCACTCTTACCTGTTTTGAGAATGAATGGAGCCTTCCCCAAATCCAAGTGTCAAGAAACCAGGCCAGAGCCAACTTTGCTAGCAAGTCTTTCCAGAGTAGCAGCCTCAGGCCATTTAACATGATTAATATTCAGTAAATTAAGAAAAATAATAATAATATTCAGTAAATATTTTTGTCGACTTTCTAATTTATGACATTTCCCTGTAGATAGGAATTGTGGTTACCTACCTCATTTAAATGGAGTACTACTGTCTAACTATTTAAGACTCCTAGGTAGCAAAGCATTTATATCCTTGTGTCTTAAAATTAATGCTGTATTCCCTCTATTCATACTCTGAATGACTCTATTCTGGATATTACGAATCAACTGAAACATCAAATATTAACTACTTTACTACTTAACTACTATCAGGCTGAATCATTTCAAAATCATTCACACTGTTTGACATCTTCCTTGATATAAAACCTCAAAATGATTGTTTGATTATATAAATCTATAAATGTTTAACTCTGGCATTTCTTCAATAAAGTCTAATATATTAAAAGATATATTCTCTGTTGCCCTGATTGACAGCAATAGGGAAAATTTTGAATCACAACTAAGATTCTCAATGATTCACCATTCTCTCCATCCCTTTCCACTTTTCTCCTTGTAACTGAATGCCTTTGAAAACCATTGCTTTAGCTCAGAAGAAGTAACTTGAAAGAAAGTTCCTGTTAATTCATGTGTTACTAGATTTTTTCATGTTATATACCTAAAATTAACCTCATCGTTTAATTGTATTAAATTTTCACTTCAATACCATAGCAATTAATGACAGTATCTTTGGTTTGTAAATTACATCATGCTTGGCAAAAAGCTTTCAAAGTTCAATTTTTGAGTATTTAACTCACTTAACGCTCAAAATAATCTGTTTGAACTAGTGACCATCAAATTGTATCTCACATTAAAACAGAAGAAACTTCAGTTTATGCTTGTTCCACACTAATAGAGATGCAGGTGAAGATCAACTCAGACTTTTAATTCTGATCCAAGATTTTTCCACTTAACATATTTAATGTATCAGGAATATTTTGAACTATTTGATTAAAATATTCTAATAGAAAATAATTTTAAAGATTTGCTAGTACTTTGGGTGTTACTTAGAACTACAATAATTTATTTATAATTTAGTATCTCTCTTGTCTTCTTACCTTCTCTATATAGAGTACTGAATGCTCTGCTTCCAGCCCTAAGAAAACAATATTGTGCAGTAAAAGAAGCTGGCCTGTTAAATGCTGATTTTGAGTCTGACTTCAAAGAAATTGAACACTTGGTAGAGAGGAAAAAAGTGGTAGTTTGGGCTGATCAAACCACTGAACATACCGAGCAAAACAATTTACCAGAGATTTCTATTCTTATGGCTTTTCCCCAGCTTGTACCATTTCAGTCTACTCCTTGTAAGTACAGCTTTTATTTGTTAAGTAAAGACTAACATTATTTCTAGAGTACCCTCCTTTATATATCAACCTATAGAGCAGTTGATTTTTTTTAACAGATTTGGCTACTTTGTGAGTATTAATGGGGAAATTAGTTGTGGAATCATTTCAATTAACCTGTATTTTCCCAAGGTCTAGACCAAGTATGTATTGATGTTCTAAATGAATCTAGAAGTGAAACCTTTGTAGTTATTGTACCCATTTTTGATGTGATAATTTACTACCATCCTTCTTTAAAGTTTAATCCATGTTAAGCACTAAATAGTAAATTAATGACATTGTACTCAGTAATACCTAATAATACGTTAAGATCATCTAGCACTATAGAATTTATTTTTTCCTGGAAAAATCACTTGATATCTCTTCTCTCACTGATATGAAACTTAACAAAACATGAGGCTGGAGTATCAAATACAAGTAATATAAATACACACTGCAAATATAACCAAACTCATAATAGCATTTATTTCTGAGCTAGAACACAGAATGGGGGGTTCTCGGGAAAGCAGACATTCTACTTTTATATGTATTATATTTTCTGAAGTTATTGTACCCATTTTTGATGGGATAATTTACTACCATCCTTCTTTAAAGTTTAACCCATGTTAAAATGACATTTTAATTGCAAAATAACATTTGATCTTGGTTTTAAAAGATTCAGAAAATATAAGTTTCATGTGAATGCTACCACATTATACATACTGACCTATAATTTTCTTGTTTATTATGCACATTTTTAGGATAATTTTTTAACAGTTATGAAAATCTAGAGAATAAGTGTGCCATAATTTGAATAACCACTTTTCTGTTGTGAACAGTACATCTCTGTGATGCCTGTATATTCACCTTTGTGCATGTGTATCAGATTCCTAGAATCAGATTTGCTGGTTTAAAGAACAAATACTTTTTAATTTGTTCATTCTCAAATTTTTCCTATACTAAATGTTTATAGTCTTTTTAAATTTGGAAATCTGAGGTTATTTCTGAAGTTGTTTCATTTTCTCTGATGTATCCTTTATTCATTGAGTTGGTGGAGTTACTTATTTGTTTCAGTTTTAGAGGAAAGGAGTTTTTGATTGGTGACAAATTTTGTTAGTTTTTATACATCTGAAGATGTATATTTTACTTTCTAACTTGAACACTATTTGCTAGAAAAAGAATCCATTTTGATGTTCTTTTAGTTCTTTATCTTCTAGCCTTTGTCATTGCTATTGAGGTCAGCTTTAACTATTACGACCTTCAATGTAAGCTGACTTCGTACAATATCTTTCCTTTGTGTTAGGGTTTTGTTAGTAGTTGTTATATTGTACCTATGTGATTTTACTTCTACTCCTCTTAATTGGGTTTGTCAAACTTTCTAAATCTGTGTCTGGATTATTTTTCATTAATTTATAAAGTTCTTAACCATTTTACCTTCAAATACTGCTTCTGCCACTTTTGTTCCTTTCTCTACGTCTGAGACAACAATTATATTACATAGCATCTTTTCATTCTCTTATCTATGTCATTTGTTCTCTGTAGATTTTCATTGTTTCTCTCCCTGGAAATTTCTTTTCTCATATTCTTCAGTTTTCTCTTTCTTTCCTTCTGTGTCAAATAGTTCCTGAATCAATCAAGTGCATAATTTCAGTTATATTTCAGTACTATAATTTCTGTTTTCGTTTTTATAAATCCATTTTCTTTGCAAAATTTCTCACTGAACACAATGAATTTGATTCATTTAAAATCCTCTTTGAGAATTTCCAAGTCTAGACCCTCTGGGTTTGTTCTGTTTTCTCATTCTACTGGTTTTCATTCACCTGGTCTAATTCCGAATACATGCTAACTTTTGTTGAATCAGACTTATTAGTAGGATTATTTATGGAAATATTTTAAATCTTCTAATAGTGGTATCTTTTTTGTTAGGATTATTGTTTTTTTCAGTCTCTTGGTAGCATTAGCAATTCAAAATCACGTCATTCTAATTTCAGAGACTGAGATAATTTGAATCTGACCTACAGTTTCTGCAAGTGTCTACCTACTCCACTCCTGACTTATTCTCTAAAGTATAGCTATATAGGATCCCAACTTGGTGAGGAGGCTTACAAAGGATTCCCTTTAGTGGGTTCTAAAATCCAGTTGTAGTACCCCAGTTCCACAGAGCACTCCAACAGCATGCCAGACTCTTTAGCCACCTCCTCCAGCATCAATAGCAACCTCAAGGGTAATGTCTATGAAAGCAGAGATTACCTTCCTGAGCCTTCAGCTTCCTCCTGATGCTTGCTTTACTTCCTCCTTTGCTTCCTCCAAATTCCACAATCGTGTTAGCTTTCCTATGCCTTCAAGCAGATGTTTTTTATATTTTGTCTAGTTATTTTAGTTGCCTTCAAAGAGAAGTTTGTATGAATTGTCTAGGTTTCTAGTAATTGTTTTAAACCTATATTACATTTTTATTTTAAGATGACTGGGAAGTTGAAGATTATATATAATCTTAGTCTTTTAATAAAGCATATCATCATAGAAATTACCTGAGATTCGTGATAATTGAGATCTATGAAATGATACATCACCAGAGGTTTTTTGTTGTTGTTGTTGTTGTTGTTTTCCAGATTCTCATACCTTTTTAGACCTTGATTCATTCTTTATAATGTATTCAAGATGTTGGACAGGAAAGGAGATTTTAACACCAAAATTGAAAAGTACTAACCTCCTTCCAAACAATGATCATTCTTTCTTATTTAAAAATCCTTATTTCACTTATAATACAATGTGCAAAATATACTTATCAGCAATAAAGCAAAACATTTACATAGATCTTAATCCCTTTTCATAACATTTTCAAAGAGAAAGACTATGAAATCTTGTTACATTTTGTAAGTATGAATTTTTTTATTGAAAATATATCATGGCTAGTCTCAAGAACTCTTCTCCTCCAACCCAACTATCCCTACATTGACTTATTTTAAAAGAAATCTCAAACAATATATCATATTTTCAATATATATCTTAGTGTTTTAAAAAAGCCACAATGCCTTCTTAAAGCCTAACATCAAATATCTAATCAGTGGTCACATTTTTCTATTATCCTATAAATGACTTTTTACAATTTTTTTCAAATGAGTAATAAAATAAAGGATATACCTTGTCATAGGTTGAAGTACCTATTAAATCCTTTTAAATCTGTAATTCCCTCTTTGTCTTTACTAGTTACTTATTCTTTTCCAGTTAGTCATAAATGTTATCACCTTTCCACTTTTTTATTTTATTCAAGTATACATGAATATATAGTTTTTTATCTATTTAAGAATCTATTTTCCTTTCTGCAAATGGCCTAGCCTTTTGTTTTTGTTTTTGTTTTTGTTTTGTTTTGTTTTGACATTTTTCTGGTATGGTCAACTGTGGCAAAGATTGTTACTTATTTACAGGAGTTTTAGATAGAGATCATTTATTCATTCACTCAATAATATTTACCGAATTTCTGTGAGCCAGGCACTTACTTATCTGATCCTATGGATACATCCAAGTATAAAACAAACTTCTACACCCTCATGGCACTCACTTTTTAATGGAGGGACAAAGATAATAAACATAATAAGTAAATTAAACAGAATCTTGGGCGATAGTAAGTACTATGCTATGTGAAAATAGAAACAATTTCAAGAGGGAGAGAGAAGGATGTCAGAGAGGTTCCTATTTTAAGTAACACAGGTATTTCCTTGGTATATTTAAGGAATGGCAAGGAAATATAACTGTTACTAAGGAAAAAGGAGGAAAGTAGACAGTAATGAGGTTGTAGTGATAAAGGGATGAAAACAGATCACACACAATGAACCTTATTGATTATTTATGAGGAATTGGACTATGAACATAACAAGGAATCATAATATGATCTGAGCAGAAAGAAGATAATCTCAGTCATGGTTTTTAAAGATCTCCTCAGACTGCTATATTAGCAAGGATTGAAACAGGAGGCTACTGCAATGCTCCAAGTACAATATGGTGATGGCTCAGACCAGGTTGGCAGCAGTGGAATTGGTGAGAAGTTCTGTTATATTTTGAAGACAGAACAGTCAGGCTTTCTTGAAGCATTGGATTTGGGATATAAGAGAAAGAAATGTCAAGAATAACTAAAATTTTTGTACTTAGCAACTGAGAGAATCAAGTCACCTTAAAAGAGATGGAGAAGACTTCAGATGAAACACGTTGCTGGAGTACAGTGTCATAAACTGGGAATTCAATTTTGAGCATTTTGTATTGACCTAAAATACAGGCTAGTGGAGACATCAAATAAGCAATTGCATATAAGAATATGGAATTTAGACGAGAAGTCTAAACTGAAATATAAATTTGAGAGTTGTTAACAGTTAAATGATATTTAAAATCTTAGGAGTAGATAAAATCATCAAGGGATATTAACTCTTTCCTGTAAAATACATTTTGCAAATGTATTCAAGTTTATCATTCACTTTTACCTTTGTTTGAGATGTCCATTTTTCATACTGATATTTTTTAACTTACATAATGTAAAATGTCTTTAGTCTTTCTGTCTTTGGAATCATTCCTCAAAAGTTCTTCATAACTGTAAGTTTTTAAGTTTTCATGTTCATGTTCTCCTACTTTGTTCTAATGTAAGATAACAGACAAGAATCTAACTTTTTTTTTTCAAAGAATGTGTCATTCTTATGTAATACATTTGCATTCTACACCTCTGTACTTTTGTTTTAAGAAGTCATTTATGATTCTGTTCATTGGATTTCCATCCTATTCTTTTGTCTTTTTGTCTATCCTTAAGAACTGAAACCAAACCTTATAGTATTTATGGTCATGCTATTCCTTCTATATTACTCTTTGCTTTTAAAATCTCATTGGCTATCCCTAAGACATAAATATTAACAGAAGGGAAGGGGGTGAGGAAAGATGAATTAATTGACTAAAAGCAATTTTTCATAGACTTTTAGTGATGCATTTAAATTAGTATATACAGATGTTAATTTATAATGCTGTACTCATGGAATTTATATAATGTTATAAACCAATGTTATTTTAATAAAAATACTTTAAGAAAAAGAAAAAAAGAAAAGACTTTAGAATAACGTTTTCCTATTTTTCTAGTATCAAAACACGTCACTCTAGAACTGTTTTGTTTCTCCATATACATCTTCTTGTATGTTCCTCATCATAACTTTAAATTTTTTTCATCTGTGTCTTGTACATTTATTATTAAAAATATCCATAGTTAATTTTTTATCTATATATATCTTTCACAAAGAAACTTTTAAAATGATGTCAATTTTAATACTTTTCCAATTTCAGTGTTTGATTTTGAGATAGGTATTTATTTGATTTGAATTTTTTATCAACAAACAACACCTCCATTGATTTGAAGTAAAATATACACCTGTATTTAGTCTAGAGAAAACAGAACGTACACACACTGAGTACCATGCAGGATGGGAGTGCCCCCAGCAAGATTTATTTATGGAACTGATAACATTGCTGACATTAAATGAAAAGTCAAGATTTCCTCTGGAAATTAGCCATCTGGAAACACATTTAGTAATATTTCTGTCTGTAACCTTTCCTGTTTTTAAATTTTACTGCTGTGTTAGTGGTTTTATCTTAAAATACAATAAATGAAAACATACTAATAGACGTGGTGTCTAATAGTACAGGTACTCTGATTGAATATACCATTCCAACATAAGTTTAGGTGTTCCCTAAAAATTAAATAAAGAGATTTTATTTAAAAATATATAATTGTTATTCTATTTCTTCACATAAATATGAAACAGGACCTCCCTGGTGGCACAGTGGGTTAAGCAACACTATGAAGCAAACCACAGCCACTGCAGCACGAATTCGATCCCTGCCACTGTCCAGGGAGGGGACCCACACGGTGCAGCAGACCTCTCCTGCCTTGCCTGCTACTCCTTTTAGCACAGTATTTCAGTTGATCTGCCTGTTCTGCTCCCCACTCTGTCTCTGGTGAATTCTCTCACCTCCCTCAACTCTGGCCTGTACCCCAGCTCTTGTATGCATAAATAAATATATCTTTTAAAAAAAGAAATATGAAACAGCAAAAATGTTTATAAGCTAAATCCTCCATATATTTTCTCATTTGACCTCAAAATCTAATCATTGCAGTAAACATTGGAAGTCATGCTTTTAGGCCCAAGTACATTTCTTTTAACCCTCATCATCACGAGCACAAGATGGTATTCAGTCGTTCATCTATAACTGCAAATAGTACTCTAAATTGTAAGGTTCTTTCTGTTGGCATTTTTCTCCATTTTAATTAAGCACGAATACTAGTAAAATGAGACTGGGGGAAAATGGTATCCATTATTTCCCACAGAGACAAGTACCAAAAGGTTATGATTGATTTACTACTCTAAGATTAATTTATAGGACTGACAATTCTTTAATACATGGGAAAATATATTCTTTGTAATACTTGTATATAGTTGATATCACCTGTATAGGCATTAATAATATAATAGTGCCTTATAGATACATTATAAAATGTTTATTGATTTGGTTAGCTCAGTAGTGCTTTAAGGTTACATAGCTTTTTAAGTTAAAATTCATTCACCAGTATTATTTGCAACTGTGAATTCCATGAGTCACAAAGCTGTTACAGAGAATCCAGATTTATGATTAGTACAGTAATTGTATCAATCATTTGTAGTTTAGAAGTGTTTATTGAAATGCATATATTAATACTTGATTTCACTTTAAAACTTTGCCAACTAATTTTAATTTAGCATAGTTTCCCAAAATATCTTCTCACGTACATATTAACATGAGTACTAGCAAAAGAAAAATTCTCACTATCATTTTGTACCAAACCTCAATTAGGTCTAATCCCATTCATCACTGTCTCTCTGACATGAACCCTACCTGCTCCCTATGACTCATGTTTGCTAAATACTGCATTCTACTTTTTACACTAACATACAGTTCTGAAAATCTTTTAACTTTTTCAGTCTTAAGCTTTTGATAAATTAGTTCCTCTGAGTAAATTCATTCTGAACACATTATATGATACTTCAAAAGGTGACCCTAAAAGGCCTGTCTGTTTTTCAAGAGAAAAATTTTAAACTCATTCGTGATAAATTATCTAGTCCCTTTCTATAAAGGAACCATCTGTGGAATATTTCAAAAAACTAAAATTAACTGTAAGTTCCTTGTACCTAAGAAACCATTTGAAATTGCCAGTTAGTTCTTGTTTTACAGATTATTTAAATCGATGAGAGTCAGGAAAGAATATTAAAACATTTTGAGAACATTTGATGTAAGAAATGAATAATCACAGTGACATCTAAACTGTTTTCCATTTCTTTAGTCTCTCTCTTCTACAATCTATCCTTCACATTAAAATGATCTTTATTAAGTGCAGATCCCTTTCTTAGAATCTTCAAAGACTTCCTAATCCTTGTCAAACTGCCTACTCAATTCCTTACAACACCTGGTATTCCATACTTCTCTGGGAAACATGCTTTCTGTTTCTTGCCTCTGCACTTTATAAGCTTTTCCCTCAATCTTGAATACTGCTCACGCTTCCACCATCTAAAGTCCTTCTCATCAAGAGTCCAGTTGTGAAACTGTCTTCTCTTATGAAACCCTCCTTTTAAATGCTTCTTTTAGAAGCATTAAATGAATTCTTTCTCCTTAGCCTGTACATACTCTTTAACATTTCTATTTAGTTTTTCATTTATATTTTTATTGAGGTAACATTGGTTTACATTGTTGTTTGTTTTATACTATGGTGGGAATATAAACTAATCTATTATATTATTTTACTTCACAATAATAACAGCCACCATACTTTATCTCCTTCCATCTCCCTAACAAACTATAATTTCATTGACAATCAGAAATCATTTTAAAGTTTATTGTTCCTTTCACTGATATTTTATCCTTAATGATCTAAACTTAAAGCAGTCATTTAGTTTGAAAAAAGCGAAGCCAGAAGATATATCTTTCAACTTCTAGTATTTTGTTTTAAAAGGTTATTGGACATTTTTCTAAGTGTAAATATGTAGGGTTTTTTTTTTAAGCCAAAGAAAAATGAGATTTGTTATACACCATTGATAACTAGCTCTTTTTGGGGAATACTAATCCATTTGTTATACACACATTTTCCTATCAAGAATGAATTTAAGTCACTTTTAATAGTTGTATATTTATCCCATTTAGTAATAAACTTTTAGTTTTTTACTTTATTACTGTTACAAGTAACACTTTACTAAACACCTGTATGTATATATATTTTGCATTTAATCCTAAAGCTTATTTAAGGGAATGTTTTGCATTTAATCCTAAGCCTGTTTAAGGGAATAAAAAATAAAAGATTATTAAGAAATCTTTTCAAAAAACAATATAAGCACATTTCTTAAAACTACTTTTATAAAGACAGACATAAAACAATTTTTTTCCTGCTTTCTACAAGAAGCATTTCAGAATTCCGAGTCAAATCTGTGGACTAGACTTCTTGGTAAAATTAAATATTTGAAAGGCAGAAAAAAATGAAGTAGACTAGAGTATGCTCACAGGTATCCTTAAATAGCTTACAGAACAATTACTCAATAAACACATTTTTAAATCTATCTCTTGAGTGAGAGGCAATTTATCAAAATGTCTTTTTAATATTCTTCATGAGACTTTACTACATTCATTAGCAAAATCAAATTGCCCGGTGTGTTGCTTTTATTACATTGCCATTAGTTGATCATATTCTTTAAAATCTCAGAAGTTTTGGGGAAGAGATGGCCAGTGGCAGATAAATGTCTAAACTATTATTTACCTTGTAGTTATCCATTTAACTACTCATCAAATACTTATTCGTGATTTTTATAACCTCTTAGCAAGTGCAATTCAGTGAGCCAGACAAATTAATTTAACTATGATTTTTCAGGGCTTTTGTTTGATTTTAACCTGTGACTTTATTGATAATATTGGGTTTTATCCAATACTACATATTGTATACAAATATTTACATACATATTTTATAATCCAGGTAACATTGCTTTAGAATCTGGACTATTACTAATGAAAATGTTTGTATTTCTTCCTCCATCTGATCCACAATTTCAGTGCTTGCATTTACAGTTCATTTTAAAAGTGGTTTTAATACTTAAAAGTCTTTTGAGAGGCTTCTAAAACTTGGCAGTTCAAGTTTCTCTGTGGACTTACAGTAAACAAACTTTTTGAAACGGGAATCTCTCCCCGTAATGCAGGAACAGATGAATAGAACACTAACCACTTTATCCTGAAATGCACATTTTCAGTTATATATAAGATGCCATAAAGCATCATATAAATATTTCAAGATGTTTCCTAAACTATTAATGGATAAGTATTACAAAAAACGAAGATTGGGGTCACTAAACAAAACATTTGAAGAGATGTTCTAGTGTATCTTTTAGTAACCCTCTCCCTGATTGTTTTTAAAATTCTGGTTTGAACTGTGGCACATAATCATTTTGAAAAGTTACACTGTTTAATCACATACCCTCCACTGTGTACCCTCATCCCTAAACTTGTGCTTGTCAATATATCTCTAATACTATACATGCATTTTTGCAGTTATAATTTTTAAGAAGCATTATTACTTTATTAATATGTACCTTCAACTGTGTGAGGTATGACTAAGCCTAAACCATCATCCTGAATTTCAGGATAACTTTATTAGACCTTTACAAGTAATCCAAGTTAATTTTCAATGAGTTTCACTCCAGGTCATTCCCAAACTAGAACTACACATATTCTGGTTAATGAACATAGTAATAGGAAATCTACTGAGTCTTAAAATGACATCCTCTTTGTTTCATCATCTGAATTTTTCTGAACAAACATGTAAAGAAATTAAAGCATATCTTGTCTTAATATAGAATCTAAATATGAAGGTAAAGTTTGGCATAAAATATACTATGTAATAATGATAATAACAACTAAAATTGGATTTCTTTAAGATACGTAAAATATCTGAAAGCAAAGATTATATCTGTATCTTTATACCAAAAATGTCTTTTATTTTTTAGAGTTTTTGGTATCCTAAATTTTATATTTATCTGTACTATTATCTATAAACTTTTCAATTAACAAATTAAACATGCTAACACTTAGATTTTCCTAAGTAAAAGGAATTTTCCTTCATATCTTGGACTCATCACTGTCTGTTGTTCTCCCCATTTCACATCATCTTGAATGATTTACTCCTGGTTTATTTCTGATAAAAATTCACATGTTTATTAACCCTCTTTATTTTTTTTAATTTAATTTTTTTTTATTTTTAAAAATGTGGTTAATGCATGACCTAAATTTACCATCTGAACCATTTTAAAGTTTACAGCTCACTAGTGTTAAGTATATTCACATTGTTGTGTAAATCAATATCCAAAACTCTTCATCTTGCAAAACTGAAACTCTGTACCCATTATTCCGCACCCCCACCCCCAATCCCGTCCCAGCAAAGATCATTTTTCTACTAGGTAAGCTATTGCTCTGCCTTCTTTTTGGCAAGTGCTAGGGAAAACATGAGTAGGAAAGTAAGCATTGAGCCCATAATGTGGCTAAGAAAACATCTTTTCCATCTTCCCTGAGCCCAGAACATTCATTTGACCTTCTATTTGATTACCTGTTCCTTTTCATGTTATTTGCTTGCATTGACTTTTGAATAAGGTTTCATAGCTTTAGCTAGTTGGACCCCACTCAATCCACATATTTTCAATAAAGCTGATCCAGAACAAGAGATGTTTTTATCTGCTTTTTTCCTTAAGTTTGATTAGTTTCTTTTCATAACAGCCTGTGTGTGTGTATGTGTGTGTGTGTGTTTGCCTGTCTCTTTTCCCCCTCCTTCTTGCCTTTTTTCTACCACCTCCACCTCCTTTTAATATTCAGTTTACTTTTATAAAAGTAATACCTGTACATAGTTTAGAAAACAAGTACTATATCTCTGAGAATATACCATGTCCAATTGCTGCCCATACCTAGTATTTATCTCCCTGTTAATTCTTTTGTCTGATTTTTATTTGAAATTTCTAAATTGAAAACTCATACTGCTCATCCTTATTGTTTATATTTTGCCATTTTATTTTTTACTTCAGACGATAAGAACTTAAGTCCTTTAATTATATATACATTTCCTCCTGTACTGCATCTTGCCAAAACAAATTTTTACCTTTTTGTCCCCCCAATTAATCTCTAGACTGTATTAAAGTAAATATTGTTCCTTGGTAAGCCAAGAAGTATGTAAATTCTTTGTTGAAGAGCTTTTACAGTTTATGTTTGGCATTTGCCATTCAGTGTATCTTCTTTCTTGTTGTTTTCCTTTTTTACAGAAGACCTGCATCCAATAGGCTTTGAGAAGTGGTGCACAGGATGTCACTGACTAGGTCTTTTTCACTGTTATGGTTCCTCTCTAAACAACTCACTGATTTCCCTTTTAGATATTGTGTGTGCCTGCCTGCCAGTATTTTAGTAAACTAAGACAAAATTCTGCAGACATTCATTGTTAAGAATTTACTAATTCTCCTGTTGTCAGCTGTACATGTTGACCACAGTTTATAGCCCTTCCAGAGAGTACAACCCCTTGTCCTTTAACAAAAGTGACAGGAGCAGTCACTTGATAATATAGGTGGATATGGATAAGGATATCGTGAGAGTTTGACTATTTTATACAGATTTTCAACAATAATCTTGTTTTTAACTCCACTCTGTGCCTTCAGGTACAGTTTCATGCCTTGAAAGAAAGTGTGTAGGTTAGGTTGTTGTGTTGTGTTGTGTTGTGTGTTTTGCTGCCTGCCCACCACAAACATTGATATATTTTTTTAAACATTTTCTATTATTTACAATTTTATAGAAGTGCCATTATATTTATTATAGAAAGGAACCAAATGTTTGAAGATAAAAGTCAAATCACTCAGAATTTTCTGTCAGCCATAACCTGTATTGATATTTTAATGAATTAGGCCAGTTTTCTGTAATTACCTACCCATCCTCAAGGTTTTGTGATTGGGTGATTGTGGTTTGGTTGGTTTGGTTTGGTTTGGTTTGGTTTGGTTTGGTTTGGTTTGGTTTGGTTTGGCTTGCAAGGTCTTTATGTGTCTGCTTTATTTTGGGGGGTTATTTGATTCTTCAACACTGGAATAATACTATATGTAAAATTAGCATAACTTACTTTCATGAATATTTTCTCATACAGATAATCTGTAAAATACGGTTTTAAATAACAGTGTAACTGTAGATATTTCATATTTTACTTAGCCTTTATCATAATTGGTTTACATCTCCCTTTGGTAAAGATTCAGCATTGTGTAATAGTGAAGAACATAGCATCTGAATTATTAGAAGACCTTAGCTTTTAGACTCCTCAGTAAGTTGTGGGCAAAAGCATACTTACAGTTAGCAGAGAGAAAACGCACTAAACAGTAGGAGGATAATATAAAGGAGTGACCAGCCTTCTGATCACAAAATTTTCTCTCATTAATAAAACAAACATTGATTCTGGATTTAAAATAATAGCAATTCCTTCTTATCAACCAATTGAGTTTATGATTATTATTATTCTTTGGAGATGAATGTCAACAAATTATATTCACTTGCATGGATCAAAAATATTTTAGGGCCATAAAAATGTACACTTAGAATATAATAAATAAAGAGTTAAAGTCCTGAGAGTAGGTCTAAATATAGCAAAATTTTTCACACCACAGATACATTGACTAACTCCTGTGCTTAAATATATGATGTATAATCTGTTACCTTAGATCAATCTTTTCTATCCTAGTTGACAAGAATCTACTTATAACAATTCATTTTTAATTTTAATCTATACGCTCCTATGTGGTATGCACATTGCTGAGGTATTTTATTGACTACCATCATTTATTAGGGTCCCTTGTTCTAAAAGTTCATAACTACATGTTTCTTTTTCTCATTTTATGGGGCCTTTTAAAAGAAATTGTAATCTGTGTCCAGGTTCCTTCTTTATCACTTCCACTCTAGTGCCAAGAATTACAGAATCTTGTTAGGTAGTATTTTCCCAGATCGAATAAGGGGAACTGCCCCAACCATGCTCTTCTGGAAAGTTACTGTACATACTCTAACGGAAAAGTACAGCAAATCTCTTTTGTAGACATGCACCTAGTCTATCTAGTGGTTCTTACAGCCTGTTAAATATACAGTGCCCCAAACCCAAAAGTCTCAAGTCTGTTGTACCCACTAAAATACTTTATTAACTTTACTAACTAATTAATTAAAGGAGAATGATTACTTGTCATTATATTACTTATTTTTGTTACTAATGTTTATATATTCAGGAAATCATGTTAAAATGAAATGTCAGTTGTATTTTCATAGTTTTCATGTGTAAATAGAGTTGTTAGCTACTATGGTTACAGTGGATTTACTGTTAAATTTTTATGTAAGCCTTTAAATCTTGTTTTTGTTCTTGTTATTTTTTGAATTTTTCCTATCAACTGGTTAGCCTTATATATAGTCATGAATTGCTCATCTGAGAGAATTTTTTAAAGGATCCTCTGGATTTGTATTTTATACATGCTGTATGTCTGTAGCACCTCTTCTTCCAGGGTCTGTAAAACAGTGGTGTGTGAGTATCCATTAACTACTACATCTCTGTGTTTCCCCCTCAAGTTATTCATATCCTGCCAGAAGAGCAAAATTATGGCTAAAGATAAATCATTGTGATATTACTACTGCTTTCACTGACAAACAGTTATATCAAATTTTAAAGTTAGGTGTGTATATATTTAGATTATCCCCAGGAAATAGTTGGATATTTCTTCAGTGTCTTAAGAAGAACCCTATTTTCTTGTTTTTATTAACAGTAGGAAAAAAGTGATCTATCCATCATGGGAATTTGTCCAATACCACACTGGAGATTATCCCTCTCTAGATATATGTAAGAAAAATAGTGACTTTGAAATCCTTATCCCTTGAGACTTCATGTTTCACTGTGTTCAAAATTTTAGAATGTTGTAAAGATAGCATTTTGAAATAATGCTTAGATATGCCTGCTTTAACAGTACCTTTGTTTTGTATTGCGTACAATTTGTCATCCTTGATAAACTGGACATCTGATAAACTAAAAGTGAGGCATTGCTTGAAATGTACTGTTTTGATGGTAACTGTGTTAGGTATTGATGGAATACTAGAAAGTAAGTTGCCACTTGCCCTGTGAAAGCAGTAATGCTAATAGCTGAAGCATAATTCTCTTCTAGAGCCTTTCTTGAAACCCTATGTATTTTACAGTTATTATCTAATCCTAGAAAATTCCTTGTACATAAAGAGGTAGTATCCCCATTTTTCTAGGGGGTATTAATGTCCACACTGCTTAAGTGAGTTGCCCAAGGTCACTCAGTGAGTCGTTGGTGAAGCCAGAAATAGAATCCAAGTCTCCTGACTCCCAGTTCAGTTCTCTATCCTTGATATAGTTTTCTATCCTCTATACCCCTGCTGCCTCTCAGGGGAAAAGAAGTTAATCTTCCAGCTATTAATAGCCACCAAATTGGTGGTAGCAGCACAGTGGAGAAAAGTAACTGTCTTTACACTGCAGCATTAGTATAAAAATATCTGGTAATGGAAAATTTGACAAATGTCATGTTAAAGGGAGTGGAAAATTATTTTAAGATCTGGATCTCATTTATCTAGTTCTCAGAAAAGTAAAATTCCTTAGTAGAACATGGATCATATTTTTATTCCTGTTTTTAAATTGTATTTCCTAGAGGGTCATTGTCAGCTCAGCCATAGCAGAGCCTATTGTCAGCTAATAAGAAATATGCATGTAGTGTTGCTGGTTGTTATAGTGTACTTTCTAAACTGATTGAAAGTTTGAATTGCTTTGTTGAAATACATTAATACTTCTTCAGCTTTCAGTGTTATTTAAATTAGTATTATATTGTAAAGCAAACAGAACATCAATTGAGTATTTTTCTGCATGATTTGAAAGTACAGATAGAAATACACATTATAGTTTCTTCCCTGGACAATATACCCCAAACAAAGTTACTTTATGTCAGCCATGAAGTTCCCTAGATTGACATAGGCAACACAGATAAAAAATGTTAATCAAGAACTATAAGATCGCCGAAAGTCTTCAATGAGATGAATGGCATGCTCATAATTATGTTTTAACTATATATGTAAGAGAGATAGAATTGGTAGAAATTGGAGAATTCAAGGGAAAGTTTAAAAAATCAAATTATTTGGACCAAGGTGACTCAGAAGGTAGTGACAAAAAGATAACTGGAAATAAGAGTGTGTGAAATAAAAAGACTAGGTGCTCAAGTACAACTTCTTAAGGAAATGTATACATTTACTGGATTGAGAAAAAACTGAGATAGAATTGGAGAGTTAGTAGGAGATAATTTTTTTTTAGAAATACAGTAGTTGTGGGATTGCATTGAGGAAAGTTTATTGAATTTGTTGACTTCACATCATTTAAGAGACTTTTACAGAAAGATGGTCACGTAAGAATGCTTTGAACTCTTTAAAATATGTTCATTTATCTTTGGTATTAGCTAATTAATATGATAACAGGTGCAAACCATTATAGAGGATATGTGGTATAGGAAACAGTCAACCAGAATGCTTTATGAACTATCATATCTGAGATAGTAAAAGAGACAGTTGTTTCATTCACCTGGGATTTTATTGGCTGTTGCTGTTCTTGTTATTGTAAGCTAGACTTCCACTAAATTAATAATCAACTTACGATATTTTACAATGGAACAAATTACTAATCTCTACTTATAAATGTAGAATATGTTTTTGTTATCCTAAACATAAATCACACTTTACAGCTGAAAACTGCTTGTAGAATTTATTTTAATTAGTTTTCATGATTAGCCAATGGTTCAGATAACTATATATATATATACATATATATAAATTGATACTGATATTAGCTATAGACTGTTTTCTGCTATAGAAGCTCTTTAAAATGAGCTTAACTTTGTTGAAAAGTATTAACAATTTTTTTTTCCTCTCCAAATTGTTTTCTTTCAAATTTTCATTTGTCAGAATATGTACCTTTTTTTAATTGGCGGAGTTATTGTAAAACAATGTAACATTATTGAATTTCTTTTTAATTTTCCTGAACAGGCTCTTCTTCCAGTGAATCTAATCTCCCTAAACTTCCTCCACAAAAAAGAACTAGAAGGAAACTAATGCCTTCTCCCCTAAAAGGAAAACATACCCAAATGTCTACACTTTCTGAAAGTGTGCAGCTCAATGATTCTCTCAGCAAAGAACTTCAACCTATTGTGTATACTCCAGAAGACTGTAGAAAAACTTTTCAAAATCCATCTACAGTTACCTTATTAAAACCATCATCACATTCTACAAGTTTTCAGGCTGTCAGCTCAAATATGAACTGTGATAATTCTCTGAAAATGTTTTGTAAAGTAGATAACCATCTCAATAGGAGAAAAGAATATGGGCAGGAGGATTTGGACTCTACATTTACCATATGTGAAGACAACAGGAGCTTGTCAAGTAAATTACTTGAACAAGAATCTCTACCCAACTATAACACTTTACAAAGGTACAAAAGAATATTTGTCAATTTTGTTGTTGTTTTTACATAACCTTTAAACTAATTCCTTTTTTTTCTTCTTTAGGTATATTTGAGATTCAGTTCATAAATCAAATTAGTCTGTATTATAAAAGTAAATATACTATCAACCTTCATTAAATTTTAATTGTCTTTCTAAATATTAACCCACTAACAATGCTTTAAAGTCTTTAATGTGATACTTCAATTGAGTGACCTTTATTAGGCTTGAGAGGCCTTTCATCTGTTCTCTGTACTCCATAGTTAAAATGATACAAGTCATCATTGGAGGATTACCATGTTTATTAGTCATTGATATTTTCACTAAAGGAAATTCCATAGTTTCTATTGAAGTTTAACAAACCTCAGCTAACTCTGAAATCTCATAAATCTCTAAGATATGGTGGACTGCATGTCATCCAAGCAAATATATGCTTTTTTTCTTAAAGATTATTTTTTATTTATGCATACAAGATCTGGGGTATGGACCAGAGGTACAGAGGGGTGAGAATATTCACTAGAGACAGAGTGGGAAATAGAACAGGCAGATCTACTGAACTACACTGCTGAGGGGAACAGCAGGCAAGACAGGAGAGGTCTGCTGCACCGTGTGGGTCAGCTCCCTGGCTGGGTATCGAACTCGACCACAGTGGCTACTGGGTGGTAGCTAGATAGCAGTAAGACTTTAACCCCTGCACCACCAAGGAGACCCGCAAATATAACCTTTTTTTTTAAATTCATACAAGAGTTGGGCTACTTCATCTTTATAATCACTTATTAAATATGAGAAGAATGATAACATTTCTTTGCTTTTGAGATTACAAAATTCTCTTTATAATCACTTATTTAAATATGAGAAGAATGATAACATAACATTTCTTTGCTTTTGAGATTACAAAATTCTCTTAGTAGAAACTCTGGCTATTGTGTAAAGAGGAAAAAAGAAAACCTCAAGACAAGCAGGGGACATTTTATAGTATGTCTTTCCTCATATAGTAAATGACATTTTAACTATGGAATTATATGCCACCATTTTTCTCCATAGTACTAATCAAAATTATTGTTTTTATTTTTTATTATGAAATGTACAGGCTTGCACCTTCTTCATGTTCAACTAAACATTCTCTGACTACAGCAAACATTGTACCATCCTACATGGGAATGACTGCTGCTGCCAGTAGGAAACGGAAATTAGCAAGGTATGATTAAACAAAAATTAATTCAGCCTTTATACTTACATATGTTCACCTTTATACTTTGTTTCCTACAGTTCTTTTTCTTGTAATTAGATTATTGGCTCATATCTAAGCATTTATATAATAAATTGCCCTGAATGAGGCACTGTATTTATATTATCAAAAAGAGCTCTTGATAAAGCCCAAATATGTATGTCATTGATATTTACCTAAAGCATTCCTACTTCAGATTTTTAGGGGGGAAAAAATGAAGTCTTCTAGTCTCTAACTTTTATTATGGTGACAATTTTTACTCATTTGGTATTTTTATTTTTAGAAATTAATGAATTCCTCAGTTCTAGAATGATATTATTTTAATGGATTTTGATATATGATTGAAATATAATGATTAAGATACTTCTGTTTCTGAGTATGACAGTGTAGCTTGCCTGATATCCAAGATACCCATTAAGGACATTTACAAAACTGGTAAGATACAACTACTAGCTGCTTGAAAGCACTGGAAAACAATCATGGCAGCCAGGAATTGAGTGCCTGATATCCCAGAGAAAAGAGAAACAAGCTATGGAAAGCCAGACCTTCTCTGCCTCTTTATTCCAGTTAGCACTGCCAATTTATAAGTATAGAGGACAGGCAGGAAATGGAAACCAAGAGATATCAGTCTCACTGAGCTATGGAAACAAAATCATTCTTTGCAGCTTGTGTGTTCTTGGCATTCAACATTCACCAGTTTCTAAGCTATGGGGTCAAGAGGCAAAGATTACATGCTGAAACTAACTGCTAAGAGGCAAAACTGTTAAGAAGGTATTCTTATAGAGCTGGGACGCCAAAACTGTTTTTCAGTGATCATCATAAAGGAAAGGCCCTATTAAACACCCAGGATTTTATTTGAAACCCTGAGCTATGTGCTCAAGGAGTAGGGCAAATTGAAAATAGACCGTCTCTTGAAAGCCTGAAACAAACCTTAGACCAGCTCAATCCCCTTTTGAATCAAGGTGCTCTATCTCTACTCTGCCTGCTTGCCAGAAGAAAATCAAATCACATCTGAAAGAATATTCCATCCAGAGCCTCTGTAGTTTTTCATATATAGTATTTAGCACTATAGCATTAATTACCAAGTGTATCAGGAGACAGGCCCAATTGACTGAAAAACAATAGCAAAAAACAAATTAGAGGTCCATATATGATGTAAATATTGAGATTATTAGATGAGGACGTTGAAATTTTAACGGTGCTTAATTTCATGAAAATAGAGCATTAGGTAGACAATTTCTCAAAAAGCTGGGTATTACTAAAATGAATCAAGTGAACTGGAAGATAAGTTAATGGGAAAATGTCCAAAACACTGTGTGAAAGGATAAATAGAAAATATGGAGAAGAGAAAGAAACACAAAACACAATTTATAAAGGTTTGACATGGATGTATTTTGAATCCCAGAAAGAAAGGGAGAACAGGAATGGGGAAAAACAATATTTGAGGAGACACTTAATAATTTTCCAAAGCTGACAAAAGATGCAGATTTGAGAACCACTGCAAACCACAAGCATCATTAATACAAGGACGCATACATAAGAACATAGCAGTAAAATGGCTAAAAACCAAAGACAAGGAAAAAAATTTAAATACACTTGAGTTACATGATATGAAGTCCATTATTTAACATTGGCTTCAATGACAAGACATAGTGAATATGTGTTGTAAAATGTAATGTCTTACTCAACTATTTTTCTTGCATTATGGGGAAAAAAGTATAAGGACTTAAGATTAACTATTTTTTTAAGTTATAGACATGTTCTTGTGTAAACAGACTTACAAATAGCTATTTATTTATGACATATGGAATAACTTCTCAAAGGTACATTTAGGATCTGAACCTCCAAAGAACAGTAGAGACTTGGAATGCATAGATTTGAAATTAATGGATTGATTTTTCCTAAATATCACTAACTGTGATATTTAGGACATTGAAAAACTTGTATTTCGCTACACATAAATTTGAACTATGTGATTATCCTGGCCCATGTATGGAAACCAGTTGTTTAATGAATGAGCCTGGCTAACTACCATCACTAATTGTCATTCTCTCAGTCATGTTATTCTATCCATTAGTTAACAGTAATGACTTTTCTGTTATTTACCAGTTAACAGTTGTATTAACTAAGATGTGACAGAAGTTTATAGCTAAGAATTATTTTTATGTAAACATAATCATTATCAGAATCAAATAATTTTTTTTTAAGAAATGTGCTGGTATGTAAATGGAATATTTGGAGTTGTCTTAGATAAGTTAAAAGGCTTCCACATGAGCAACTAAATTGTGAAATAATATTAAAAGGCATATAAAGAAAGTAAAATTTCTTATAGCCTATTAATTACTCTATTATGTTCCCTCTGGTACCAATAATTAGATCCTGCCATTAACTAAGGTTAAAGAGATTATTGCTAGAAATGTACATAATTACTTTTCTTTTTAATCTTCCTTTTTCCCAATTAAGTCTTGAAGCTTGAAGAGTAATAAACTCTGGTATTTTCCACTTAAGAGTTTACGTACATATTTAGGTGTGCTTATATTCTAATTTGGCTTTTAAAAATAAAGAAAGGAAGGCTCCACATATAGTTTGGGATATTGTTTTTGGGTTTGTTTGGTTTTTGGTTTTTTTTATCAGTTCTTCTCTCTGAGAAAAAAAATTAAAAGTCCAAAGCATCTTTTGGATATTTAAAAACTACAAAAACTAAATGTTTACTTACTACTTAAATTGAGAATATTGGATTTTTAATCATATCAGTTTATTTACTATCACTGTAGCAGACTGTTTCAATAATTAAATCACCTTACTAAGTGTCATCTTAGCAAATGTAAGATCATACTTATATGTAAAATTATACTTACAAAGTAATCACAATTTTGGGAGTTTTTGTTTGCTTTATTCTTTGTTCCTACACTTGCCATATATTTTTGGTTTCATTTGAAAGATCTAATGATTCCAACTAGAAATCATCTCAACTAAGAGAATATAAGATGTATTGTCTTCATTGAGCAATATTATTTCTACCCATGTGACAGAACAAAAGATTAAATCTTAATTTTCATATTAATAGTTAGCTGAAAGGGTCTAGATTTCTTCTCAGTAAAGACCTTGATATAATTTGAATTTACACTCATGATAGTGTTAAATCTTTAAATTTTATGATCTAACATAAATGTTAAACATTTCATCAGTGGACTATTTTATCTAAAGTCTGAAAATATTTGAGTGTGTTTGACTTATATATAAATATACAACTTATAAGACTTTGATTACATTCCTGGAAATACAAGTTTTGTTCAAATAGAATTATTCAAAAGCCTAATTTAGAACTAACTAAAGACTCATACCATAAAATAATAAAAACAACTATAAGATAAACTGTAGGTCAAGACAATTCTTATAAAAAGTAACCAATGACATTGATCTTTATACCTGAAGAAGTAAAAATCATCAAATGACCCAAAATATATGTTTGCCTTAACTGATACATAATCAAAAAAGGGTGTTAGTCTGTTGGTAGAAATGTAAATTGGTGCAACCACTATGGAAAATGATACATAGATTCCTTAAAACCTAAAAGCAGAATTACTGTATGATCCAGCAATATTACTTGTAGGTATTTATCTAAGGAATATGTGGAGACTAACTCCAGAAGATATATGCACCCCTATATTCATAGCAGCATTATTCACAACAGCCAAGACATGAAATATATATATATATATGTATTCAATGGAATGCTATTCAGCTTTAAAAAACAAAGATGAAATCTTGCCTCTTCAGAGACCACGTGGATAGGACTGGAGGTGATTATGCTAAGCAGAGTAAGTCAGAAAGCATAAGACAATTACTGAATGGTTTCTCTCATATGTGGACTATTAATAACCAATGCAAACAAACAAACAAATCACAACAAAAATAGCTTAGGATGAAAAATGTGGTAGTTACCAGAGCGGGGAGAGGGAGAGACTCAGTCTGTAGTGGAAATGAATAGGTAAAGTTATAATCCCAACAATGATACAGTGTTGTGAACTAACATAGTAAATTATTAAAATTTTATTTGAATTAAAAATTATAAATCAGGTTTAAAAAGAAATCAACATTAGTATTCAAAACAGAATTGTAGAAACTTATTTAGTACCATTCAAAAATAGAATTTCTACAGCTGAATTTGTTTGCTCTCCTAACACCAGTACTTCTCTATAACCATTCTGCATAGGTATTAATTTGCACTCAACAGAGTGGGCACAGCCACCTTATAAGCAGTAATCATCTCTTTAACATGCTACAGAAGATTGAGTTACATAGGTTGTCATTTTTTCTCAAGACTTAGTGTGGCTTATGCCTCTTTTTCTTTGCTACCATATTACCATTTCTGATTACTTTCAAAGAGTATTCAACTAAACCATTTTTCTCTCATTCCACAAACACCTACCTGTATCAATTTACCACTTAGTTAAAATTGTCAGAAGAGCAGGTTGATATTACAAAACAGGCACCTCCAACTGTTAGTCTAACTGACAAATTAGTATCAAGTTATAAAATGGCATCATTTATCTTTAAATTCCTTGAAATTAATTTACGTACATCAGAGTAGTGGGGGACTCTTCATCTCCTACTCGACCCCAACCTTACCTATTAAAAGTTGACCCTCTCTAGAATTAGAAAGTATTACTGTGTTTTCAGGAACCAGATGAAACCCATCATCCATAAAATTCTTCCCATTTTTCTTCCTTCTAAAATCAGGAACCTTCAGATGTGCTTTGAAGATTTAGGGCACTTTTCACTCACCCTTGTTTTATTTTGTGTATTTGTCTTACTTTTTTACCCCTCCCACCATATACCTGTTATTTAAGTTTCTAGGATGGAGTTGTTTGTGCCTCATATTTTTGTGTATCCTTTAACATACCCCATATAGGTGTTTAGTAACATGTCATTTCAAATTGAGTTAGAAACTGACCATTCAGCAATGTGAGATTGATATAAATTTTTGAGGATAAAACAGATGAAAATAGGTCATTTTAAAATGTTCAGTTTCTATAATTATAATCTGAGAGATTCTCAGTCTTTTATTAAATCAAAACACACTTTGATTTAAAAACAAGGTTTCCAGACATTCTCATTTGTTTATAGTCCTCAGATTAGGGTTCATGCTCCAATTACAAGCATAATTTTTCATCCCTTACCTGACAATCAAATTAGTATGTATCAATTGTAAAATGACATTATATATCTTTAGAGTTAAATTCCTTAAAATTTAACTCTTTATCTCTATGTGTACTCTTTTTCTCTACACTAACAGTGCTCAGTTGTATTTCAGCAGAATAACCAAGAAATGTTTTAGTATAAAACTCTGTCACATACATAATAATCACCAAATTGAATAAACATCATTAAATTCACACATAGCTAAATTTCCCTGTGTGCCAAATGTATTTAGTACATTACTTCTATGGGATTTTACAACTTAATATTTTAGCATTTCACTTTTCTTCAACCTTTTTTTCAAGAAGCACATGTATTAGAGCATAGAGATATAAAAATTGCTTTATTAAAATGAACTTTCCTTTCAAGTTCTGCATCAAATACTTCATTACCTGGTGAGGTAAATTCTGGACTTGCCAAGCGTGTTCGACAAGATAATGCCAGTGATAAGCACTTAAAAGAAAACAGACCAACAATGGGTATGTATTAGATTTTTCCTTGATACTTAATATGATTACCTAACATATGTGCAGTACTTTATATTTATCTATTTGTCACTTCGAGTACATGTGATTATCCACATTACACATAAGGAAACTTAAGACACATAATAGAAAATGTCCAAGATTACATAGATGTTTCATAATGGTTCCTGAACTCAGAATCAGATCTCCTAACTTTATATTCTATTTATATTTTGTTATCCACACTGCTTCATATTACAGAAGAATTGGTAAATAATTTTATAATTGAGATAATTGGCTAATATGTAATTAACTAATAGTTAATGATTAATTCTATTTCATAGATAAACCATGTGCCTTGAAATTTTCCTTTTAGCCTATTATTTTTATAATTTGACCTCTGGCTCATTTGTGAAATTCTTGCCAGACTGTTCTATACCTACTTATAATCGTGTTATAACTCGTATTAGCAAGTTGAAAAAGATGTTGATAAAGGTGACTATGTCTTCTAACTGTATTAGGGGATGGGGGTGTGTGACATGAGTGCATATCATGCAATTTGTAGATGTAACTAAACCGCATTATAATTTTCTGTAACCAGCTTATAAGCCTTGGTGCCCAGATCTCCATAGTTCCTAGGACTTCATTCAGGAGGTATTTATTACACACCGTGTGCTGGGTTTTGTGGTGAACACCAAAGTTATTAAAAGCCAGTTTGGTTTCTTCTCTAGAGGTACTTATAATTAATAGCACTTGGAATTTGATGGTGTTTCATGAAATAATGAATTTCTAAGAATAACGTAAGAACTATTACCTTTATTCTGTCGATTCTCTTTCATGAGAATAATGTAAAATTTTCCAAACTTTATTGTTGAGTTCTTATTTCTTACGGTAGCAATCAGGAAATGCATTTTTCATGCAAATTTAAAAATCAAAAAATAAAGTCCTCAGTAAAATTTACTATGGTTATTGGTTCAACAGGCCAATTAATAATGCTTACTGACATGTGTATGTAGTTGGTGTAAATATGTACTGCCCCCATTGGAGACCCAAGAAAAGAAAATTCCAGGCAGTCATATTTCTGCAAACCAATAATAAATTTATGATGAATAATAAAGATTTCATTTTTCTAATGTGCTTATGTCCTGAGAATACTATAAAATGTGCCAGGTATCTCTTGTAAAGAGAGGTGAATAAAAAAATCGATGGAGAAAGAAGTGAGAGTTGATACTAAACTACAGTGCTTGCCAAACAATGAGGAAAGAAGAGCCAAACCTAGGTTAAAAGATTATGTGTTGTTAAGGATAATGGACCACTGAGAAAAGGGTATTAGATTAAGAGAAGATAGTAGTTTATGTACATTAGGATATCCAAGTGAAAATGCTCAGCTACCCATCACAAATTACCAGAAAAGTAAGAAAGGATTGATACTGCATTCCTCAGAATATATTTAGCTGAGCTCTCTATATAACACTGTTCTCTAAACTGTACAGATTTAAGAGAGGGGGTGGAGAGAGGGTTGAGTGTCATTAGGAAAGACGGTCACTGCTGTCGATTGAATGAACAGAGAAATGAGAAATAGTGTCAAGAAAATGTGTGGCTATAGAACTGAAAGCTAATGTGACCCAGGAAAGTGGATAAGAGATTAGGTTGACCCACAAAGAAGCCAGTAGCACTCTCTTATAGGAACATTTTCTTGAGTAGGGAATCATTGTGAAGGCAGATGAAAAACCAGAAGAATGGGCATAAATAGAACATACTGGAGAAGTGGTAATGAAAGATCTGGATAGGATCAGGTTCAGCACTGCAGGTAATACTAGATTTGAATGATACTCCTAAGTTGGGAAAATATGGAATTTTAAAAGCCCTAAGGAAATAATCAAAAGAATGAGGGGGAAAAAAATTAATGATGCTATAAAGGAAACAGTGCATACAAAAAGTAATTTATTTCAGAAAGAAGGAAAGTAGTAGTAATTTATTCAATGACTTATCTTGATATTTTGTGTGTGTGTGTATACCCTTAAACCCTAAAATTTCACCTCCATTTTGCAATATGGAAAAATGAATTTCTACCTTTAAACAAGAGTATTAATATTTGAGAATTTTAAGAATAAATTTTCCTTCTTAAAGTTATAATTTTCAATATTTTGTAAGTTGAATGAATGGTAAAATTATTTTTGACTGATATACTTACTATACATATTTATTTCTTCTCTAGAATATAAAAGAAATATCCATAAAGTGAAGCCAACCATGACTAGACAATTTGGAAGAAATATTTCAAAAGAAAATCTTAGATAAATCACTTCAAAATCAAGGAAAATGAAACTGACAAGTTTGCTTTTAAAAGGATTTATTGCCAGTGTCCTGTGAGAAATGTATTTAAATCTTGGAAGACCATCGCGGTTTCCCCAAATACCGTCAGCAAACAGGAAATGACATTCTTTCTGTTTTGTTCTTTTGTGTTCTGAGCAAATATAAAATTGCAACCAAAAAGGTGTGATATATTACATTTCTAAAATATTTGCTATCTTTTGAGACCCCTAAGTCAGCAGATGGCTGTTTAGTTTATGCTGCAACAAGTTGATTAGGACATTTTAGAAAATAATGAGTTAAATTTTCATGACTCTATTTTGAAAATAAGGATAAGTGATAAAATTATGACCCAGGATGCATTTAAGCCTTACATTTTAATCATATACATGGCTTTCTTTCCAATAATACTTTGATGTACAAATGTAGATATGTGTCCATAGAGTTGTAAATATTATTTAAATATTTGTCATGAATAAAATACTAATATTGTTCCTTGCAACTGATACATTAAAGATATAGATTTTATGATATTTGGTCTTTTGTGTCATTACTACCCTTAAAATATTCTAGACTGCCCTTTTATATAGAATATAGCTTTTGTAGATTTGTATTTCAGATAAGATCAAGATGTGTACACTAGAACCACATCTGAAAATAATCCATAGATTCCTTAATGATAATGGGAAAAAGCCTTTTAATCATTTCTGCTATTCAAAAATACATGGATTTGCAACTTAATTGTTCATTCTTATTCATCTGCCTTCTTAGTGCTGCTTATCTTCTGAACACAAGAAATAATTGCTTAAATGCACCTTTAATTGTATGCAACCATGGAACTGTCCTACAAAATAAAATAAAAATTTATTTGACTACTAATAATATAAGACCAGAACCTAATATAAACAATAGCCCATCTCCAGACTTTTCAACTTAAAATTCAAGTTTATCAGGTAAAATCTGGCTAGGAAAGTGTGAGATAGAATAATGATCTTAAACACTGATCATCTTATTTTCATAGAAGCGCACACAGGATTGTTGTAGAAAAAGCCATTATACACACAGATTCTTTGTCATTAGGCTTTTGGTTGTGTTGCCTACCTAACAATCATTTCACCTGTGGTTCCTTTCCATCTATTTTAGGTAATTAGATGCTTTAAAAGTCATCTTTGTACCAGGTACCAATGAGTGGCTAGCAGGAGTAAGTGACCATATTTCATGTTCCACCTCAAAGCATACAACCTGAGTGAATTTCTTATATGCCAGTTTTATCAACTTAAGGATTTTACCGTCTGTACAAGTTAATAATAATCTACCTGCAGTTAATAGTAACAACCATGTTAAGGATAAATTATGGAGAATAAATTGTAATAAATTCAGGGAAAGATAATCATTAACTATATATAGAAAAATAAATGCATTTAAGCTAGAACAAGCATGCTATTCGGTGGTACTATAAAACGATTTTAGATGAACTTTGTAAAAAGTACAAGTATAAGGCTTGTACTTATAAGGCTCAAAGAATTCTCTCTCACGAAGTGAACACACCCATGTGACTGATTAAGGAATAGGAGCATACAGTACCCCCAGGATCATCCCATGTCTCCAACTTCCCCCCAATGGGAACTACTACCCTAACACCATGGATTGAGTCTAACCAAATAATTTCTTTTTCTTTAAAAAAAATTTTTTTTAATGGTAGATATGTAAACAACGAAAATGTGCTTTCTCGCCACTACCAATATCATTCCCACTTGTAACCAGTGTTAATATTTTCTTACCTTGTCAAGATTTGTATTCATGTAAAAATTATATACTTTTTTGTGAAAATTGTGTTATACTATTTATATTGTTTTGCCATTTGCTTTTGTATTCATGTTTGTATTCATTCAGCATAGGCATCAATGATTATAAGAAAAAAATCAGGTGTAAATTTTATAAATTTTGCATTTAGCAAATTGAATGCTCTTAGTAACACCTGACAACAAATCTTTATGTGGTAAATCAAAGATCCAATAGAAACCTAGATGACTGAGAATACTTTGGAGTATTCTCACTATTATTTCTTCGTCGTGGTATTCAAAGTATGTTTTGTGGAACACAGCTCACAAGGCACAGTGGCACGACAGGGTTCCACATTGAGGAAGAATGGGAAACACAACATACTGGGACAGTGATCCTACACATTGACAGTATAAGCCCTGAAGTCTTGAAAAAAGATTGTATTGATTTAACCCAATAGTTGCCAAGGTTTTTTAAACATCAAACTCTTAAAATATTTTAAGTGAGGATAGTGCAATGAACCATTCAGTAATTATAACAATGAATTCACTTACCATACCTCCCCCACAATTGTATTCTTTTTACCCTTGGTTTGTTAGGTGGGATGCTCCTCTTGAAATGTTGTAAAGTGGGCCTCCCTGGTGGCGCAGTGGGTTAAGCAACGCACTTTGAAGCAAACCACAGCCACTGCAGCAAGAGTTCCATCCCTGCTGCCGGCCAAGGAGGGGACCCACATGGTGCAGCAGACCTCTCCTGCTGTGCCCACGCTCCCCTCAGCAGTGTGCTTCTGCTGATCTGCCTGTTCTGCTCCCCGCTCTCTGTGGTGAATCCTCTCACCCCCACACCTCTGGCCTGTACCCCAGTACTTGTATGCATAAATAAATAAATCTTTAAAAAAAAATGTAAAGTGCACCCAGGCATTTTTTCACTCATTCCCACATACCTGTCTTTGAATCAAAAATACAGCTAGTTTCTCATTCTTAATTTTTATTAAAGTAAGAACTATTTTTTAAAGATTATTTGGTGAACTTATTCTTACATGTTGTAGTGGCAGAAGACACAGGGCAGGTTTTCTATGTGGGACACAAGTAAAGTCCTGAAGCCCTCAGTGCCTTTTTTTTTTTTTTTAAAGATTTATTTATTTATGCATACAAGCACTGGGGTACAGGCCAG
>JAGFMF010011862.1:8043088-8072882 GCA_019455555.1 Galemys pyrenaicus
TCCCTGGCCGGCGGCAGGGATCGAACTCTTGCTGCAGTGGCTGCAGTTTGCTTCATAGTGCGTTGCTTAACCCACTGCGCCACCAGGGCGGGCCCCCTCAGTGCCTTTTAATGATCTTTCTATACCATTTGTAGTGAGGCAACCAAGTGCAGAGCAAGCAGAGGTTGGCAGGCCTCCCAGCCCCAGACAAATCTTCACTCTTTGTGAGCTCCCTCTGACATTTTCTCCTGGTTTCTCCACTGCTGTCCCCTGCACTCAGCCTCACTGTGCCGCACCGTCCTCTGCCACACTTATATGCTCAGCCTCCAGGCTCAGGTATGCCTACTCATGTATGCCCACACCACACTCCAGCTGTCTACCATCAGGCATGTGCACACAGAGCCCACGCTCCCAAGTGCCTCTGCATTCAAGGTCATAGGTGATAGCAACAGAAGCCAACGACGACCCAAAACCTGAGCAATCTTCACTTACCTTGCATCTATGCGTGGACATTAACTTTGCTTCATGCCAACAGGAAGATACAATGCAAAACAACACAGTTAACTGCTATAACAGCATATGTGTGCCTAAAAATCACCACACTACCCAGAATCATGCTTGATTCTAAAACCACAGGATTTAGAGGGATATGAGGTTAGGGATACAATACTCAAAAGTTTGTCATTGACACAAAGACCATAACCTAATATAAACAGTCACCCATCTTCACGTATTAAATATTAAGAAATGAATATGTCCTACATTATTATAGCATATGACACTTTGCCTTGAGAAGGATGTGATGTTTGCTTGAAGAAGGGGGTGTTGAAGCGCAGCAGCTTGTGAAGTGGTGGAAGAAAGGCGATCTGAAATCAAACAAATTGTTAACACCAGATATGGATGGCTGTTTCTATTGTGAGGTGTTTTGTGTATTACATGACTCAGCTCAGCTGGGTGCCTTTTCCTATGTCCACCTAGTGTTTCATCTGGATGAAATCACACATAAACATAAATCATGCTCAAATTGTTCCCAAATACATCAGTGTGTCAGAGTAAATTCACACTTTTAAAAGTTAAAGCAAAACTGACTATATATACTGAGTTTGCACTGAATAATCTGAAAAGAGATTATAATGAAAAGAATTTATTTTAAAATTATCCTTTCATTCTTTTACATTCAGATGACCTGCCAACATCTAAGATAACTGCTCATTTCAGGTCTTGGTGATAATGAAGATGCAAGTTCAAAGGTCAGGATACCAGTCACAGCTTTATAAAGTATTTCATCATTTGTGAAGGAACCATCAGTCAATAGTTCTAAATGATCATATAGCAGACACTATTTTTGAGCTTTTATCATAGGATAGTGGTTTTTCATTTTTCCCTCAACAAGTCTTTAAATATAGAGCCACAGCCTCTTGTTCACAATTAAAAATTTCACATATTTTGAAAATCACAATTTTTTTGCTTTAGTGATTTGGGGCAATGGAACTTGACTTCCAGTAGTATAAGATTATTGACAGTCTTAACCTACTCAGTGTGTCTATTCAAAGGTTTTACAGCAGACATGTTAATGCCATTATGGGATGTTTCTCCAGATATCACTGGGTTAGTTACATAGGTATAGTATATACACTATGTTGCCTTTCTAAAAAATTTTTTTTATTTTCAAACATCATAGCCACAGGTATTTTAGATGAGAATATATAGGTAAGCTATGTACATTTATCTTTCTAATTAGAAAAAGAGACACCATTTAGTAATTTGCCAAAGATCTCATACATAGCTAGATGGTGGCAGAGTTGGGATTTTGAACAAAGGTTGGGTGTAAAAGTTGCTATTATCCCTAGACTCTACACTGCTTTCATCTACAGTGGGGTTAATATTCCATGCATATGGAATATACAAAAAGAACAATATACAAAAAGTACTACTGAAAAATGCCATTCGCCTGGTCACCAGTGATTTAACTTATTGATGAAGGTCAGCATATTGATTTTACCCAGATTTAGTGGAAAGATTTACTCAATGCATTTTATAAGCAAATTATATTTAGCTCATGTTCCTTGTATCAAAAACAATTTAAATTATTACTAGTAAAGTTTATTAGAAGTCTTTAGTATCACTGAAGTTATTTGCAAATTCCATGTGTTGATTTTTCAAGAACTCTTGTCTTTTTTTTTTAAAGATTTATTTATGTATACAAGAACTGAGGTACAGGCCAGAGGGGTGGGGGGTGAGAGGATTCACCACAGAGAGCGGGGAGCAGAACAGGCAGATCAACAGAAGCACACTGCTGAGGAGAGTGTGGGCACAGCAGGAGAGGTCTGCTGCACCATGTGGATCCCCTCCCTGGCCGGCCGCAGGGATGGAACTCTTGCTGCAGTGGCTGTGGTTTGCTTCAAAGTGCGTTACTTAACCCACTGCACACCCAGGGAGGCCCAAGAACTCTTGTGTCTTTTATGATCAAAATATCGCACACCTTCTTTTGCATTTTCGCGGTTCATAAATTGTCCGCAATTACTCAGGGTGTAAGGTCAGAGAAAATTGTCAGGCTTTTCTGCCCTCCCGCCATTGGTGTTAACCATGGACACCTGCAATCCTGCACACATGCCTAATGGCGGGACCCTCAAGTAGGGTGTGGACATGTGCGAGTGGGTGCACCTGGATTGAGACACGGGGCATATAAGAGTGGCGTCACAAGGATGCCAGTGGAAATGAGAACAGAGGAAGAGAGCAAGAGCCATCCCAGAGAGTGAAGATGCACCAGGAGCTAGGAGGCGTGCCAGCCTCCTGCACCCCTGCCTGCCGTGTACCTGGTCACCTCTGATATAATGATGCAATAAAAGCACAAAAAGCCACCAAGGGCTCCAGGACTCCTTCTTTACCCGTCTGCCGGAATCATGGATAACCTGCTCTGTGCCCTTCCTGGCACCTCGCAGGGTAAGTTGTGTTACAACATCACTAGTTTATAGCCTGAATCTTGTGTTAAGACTCCATATTCAAAGACACAACTTGAACACTAAGTCAAACTCTAATGTTGTGTTTCAGAAATAAGACACAGGAAAATTATTTTCGAAATGTTTATGTAGAGTACTAAGTTCTTTGTCTCCTGTAACTTTCCCTAAAAGGTAGCAAACCACTCAAGCCTTGCAAGTGGCAAATTCTACATAACAATAACTGCAGGGATTAGTCCATCAAGTTAAAGGCTGTCTGCAAAGGTTAGTTCTGAGAGATTTCTATCACACATAAGTGTGTGTGCACATGCCCTGTGTACGTATGGCAGCTATAAGACAGGAGTCATAACTTAAAAATGAAACAGTTCATTCTCAAACTTTTAAACAGGTGGAAGGTGAAAGATGTCTGTATAACTAAGATTATTGAAAAGAGAAGAAAATGGTCTGTGATCAGAACAAAAATATTTTCCTTCATTTCTCATCCCTATAGAATGTTCTTACCCTCTGCAAGCAACTTGTCAGATAGAGATGTTGGAAATCCTTTCTAATACCCCCACCCTCTGCATATACTGCTTTCCCATTTTTCTCTTCATGTAGTAATTGCAGAATCATGGTATATTTTGCTAATTATTATTCCTTCCTGTTCTTCCTAGTAACAGTTACTAACATATTGATGTAGGTCCTTAACTCCCACCTCAATTCATACTCAGTTCAAAATCCTATTTAAAAATATTCTTTCACTCCAGCACATGGCTCTACTGAAATCTTCATATCAAATAATAATACTAATCTTCGCTAAGTCTAAAAGATCACCACCTGACTGCTCTTAGTATTATATGTTCTCTTTTCTGCCTGCTTCTTTTGCTTCCAAAATAAGTCTATCAGCTCATTCCAATTTCTCATTCAATTTCAAGACAACTGAACTCTTTTATTAGTCCCTAGTCAGCTCTGCCCCTACAGTTTGAAGAGAACCTCTGCACTCAATGTATGTTCTTAGCAACCAACACTTTTATTGTCTTGTACTACAGAGCATTACCTCAAATGTCCCCCACTCAGAAACAGTCTCCAGCTACCATTGATCTTAATAGATGATAATTACAGTGGGGCTTCTGCCTATTAAAAGAAATTTTCCAGGTTTGTTGCCTATGTATTTTTAAATATTGAAGTCAATATTAGATGACCTCTACTTCAAAAAAAAAAAAAAAAACCTTAAGTTTGATCTATTTTAGCTATTCATTATTTTACATATAAAATTTTTGTTTTCTGGATTTTTTTCTAGATGTATTTATGTTCTTATATTGTTCATTTTTGTACAGCAGTTGGTTACTCCTTTCAGGCATAGTCCCTGAAGTTTTCCCACCACTGTAACATCCTTGAACCATCACCATAGTTCCTTGTTCTCTTCCCTCCCCTTTTCCATCCCTCCCCCTTCCCCATTATATGTCTTAGATCTGTGGTCTGCTTGCAGTTTTGTCTTTTTTCTTTTTTTTTGTTCAAGTTTTCATTTTGTTCTTTTTTCACTTTTTTGTTCGATTACGCTTATTCAACATGTAAATGAAATCATCTGATTTTTTTTTTCCTTCTGACATTTCAGTCAGCATAGTCCCTTCAAGCTCCATCCATGATGCTGCAAATAGCATGAGTTTCTATTGTTTATATATACACCACATCTTCTTGATCCCCTTTAGGGCATTTAGGCTATTTCCATTACCTTGGCTATTGTAAATAGTGCTGCAATAAACATAGGCGTGCAGACTTCCTTTTGAATTAGTGTTTTTGTGTTCTTTGGGTGGATTCCTAGCAGTGGAGTCACTGGGACATATGGTAGATCCACTTTTAGGATTTTGAGGAAACTTCACACAGCTTGGCTGGACCAGTTTGCATTCCCACCAGCAGTGTAAGAGGGTTCCTTTCTCTCCACATCCTTGCCAGTATTTGTTGTCACCAGGTTTTTTTTTAATATGGCCATTCTCACCGGATGGGCGATTTATCTCATTGTGGTTTTGATTTGCACTTCCCTGATAATTAGTGATGTTAAACATATTCTTGTTTGCCATTTATGTTTCTTTGAAGAGTTGCCTTTTTAGCTCTTCTGGCCCATTTTTTTGATTGGGTTGTTTTGTTTTTGTTGACTTGTGTAAGTTCTTTGTACATTTCATATCAGTTCCTCATCCATTGTATTTTGTGCAAATATTTTCTCCCAGTTAGTTAGATGTCTCTTTGTTTTGGTTACTGTCTCTTTAGCTGTACAGAAGCATTTTAGTTTGATGTAGTCCTAACCGTTTATCTTTTCCTTTGTTTTCTTTGCTTCTTGAGATGAGCCCTCAAAGATGTATGAGGTATGATGTAAAAAACTCTTGGTTTTATTTAGCAGTCATCATAACTCCCTAGATCAACTCATTCTCCCTCCTAAAAAAGAAATAATGGGTAACAATTCGTGATATTAAACAGCTTTAGTAGGTATTGGGTAGGTTTCATCATCTTTCTTTCCCACTATTGGAAGTTCATTTTTAACTAAGGGTGGTGGGATGTGATGGCTGTCAGAATTAGTTGGAACTCATTTCAAAATTCTCCATCTGTCAGTATTTCAGCATCATTGCTCATAGGCCCAGGATGATACAGTTGATTGCATAGAAATGACATTTCCAGGTGAAATCCATTTTTAAAAGTAAACTAATTCCCAGCAATGACCTTAATGACCATTAGAGAAAGTCTCTTATCGACCAAAATTAAGCTCCATGGGACAATGAACACAGTCATTCATTTGGCTGCACCAGATATGAAATCTTTCTAGTCTTTTATCCTAATTCATTTAATGCTCATTTAGAAATACACACCCAAAAGGACTTGATATTTAATTCTTTTATAAACTGTAAACACATCACAGTGGTATTTGGATGTCTTACAGACTTTGTCTGTAAACAGAAGTTGCTTCAAGGCACATTCCAGATACTTGCTGGTACAAAATTATAGATGCTTAACAAGTTCCTCAAATGATTGCCAATAATTTTTAACATTTGAAAGGATAAGCACATTTAGTACCATGAAAGTTATAAATGTTTACCTTGTAGTGACCACCACTAAGGCTATATAGAACACATTTGCAAGATAAACCTTGAGTTATAGGTAGCAACTTGAAACATATCTACATATGAAGTATATATTTAAATAAAAATTCAGCATTCTACATCCTATCATATTATCTACTGCCAGATGGAATGTAACATAATATTGCACAACTTAGCATGATTCAGCAATGCAAGTGGCTTGAATTCAGAGTATTTTTCAATTAAAAGTTTCACTAGAAAGAAAATTGCTGGAGTTCAGTGAAAGGAGGAAACCTGTTTCTGAATAACCAATTCTTCAGACTATTATATTGATGAAGTCAGTTGTAGCATTAGTTACCCACATGTGGAAAAATGAACCTTTTGTATTCTAACATGTCTGTTTGTTAAAGGGCCAGTCAGCCTTATCCACAGGTGTACATTAAGAAGCATTCATAATAGGTTGCAAAGTGAAGGTCAATGAAAAGAAATCATTGATGCAAACATGAAAATGCATGTACCTTCGGTGAAGACAAACCGCTGAGTAGAAAAATACCCATTGTAAATATTCATGAGGCTGTCAGTCTTTAAAACCTCACATTTGGCATTATAAAATTTCTTCTATACATGAGGTTCAGAAATGACATTTATGGTTTTGTTTTGTTTTTACTTAATATCAGAGTCAATTGTCTAGCATTTTTATATAACCATAAATTTGGACAGAACCCACTGGCTTATCTACAGATAAACCTGCATTTCTCCTGAATGAGTTGTTTCTGTTTAGTGTTTTAAAAAAAAAAAAGGAAAAAAATACTTGACTGAAAAAGGGTAAATCACCATTTCATATTCCACTACATATTAGTCATGTGATATATATGGGAACAAGACTGTAAGCTCTATGAAAGCAAAGGTCAAGGCATTTTGTTCATGCTTTCACTCAACACCTAACACAGTACCTAATCCTGTGTTTGCCCACTTTGTTTTTTTTTTTAAGCATACAAAAACTGGGGTACAGGCCAGAGGCATGGAGGGAGGGTGTTATGAGAGGATTTACTAGAGACAGAGTGAGGAACAGAACAGGCACAGTGACTGAAATACACAGCTGGGGGGAGCAGTGGGCAAGGCAGGAGAGGTGTGCTGCGCCATGTGGGTCACCTCCCTGGCAGGGGGGGGGGTCAAACTCGTGCTGCAGTGGCTCTAGAAGCCCCACAGTGCAGCGCTCAACCCATTGTGCCACCAGGAAGGCCCCAGTTTGCCCGCTTGGAAGAAGTCCGATAGGAGGCCCATTATGATTCGTGGTTCAGGAGGAAAGTCAACTGCTTAATTTAGGGAAACAATTCCAATGCTGTCCAAATGACACAATGAATTTTTTTAACTAGCAAACAAAAAGGGATTTATTACTTAAAATTATCTTTTAAGATGTGTTCTGACTCCTCCAGAGTGGCCTGGGTCATATGGTTGGCGTGTCTCAGGTGCTGAGTCACGTAGCTTGAGAGGTGTGTGTGGTATTTCCCCTCTGTGTGAGCAAAGGGTTTCACAGCCACACCATTCTTGGCCGAGTTCTCATTTTAGCCCTAAACACTGATTCCTTTTAAAGTAAAAACATTTGTTGAAAATTTTTTTAACATATTAACATTTTTTTAACATATTAAACTTGCCTATAATATCAAGATTATGAAATAATTACCTAGAGTTATAACTGCAATTGTTTATAGTGTTCTTAAAAGCAGGAACTTTTCCTTCACTGTCTTGGAACTCAAGCTAGTCATCTACTAGCTTTTATCATTTTGTGTATATCTGCCACTTTGATATATTTAATATTTAGTTTTTATGTTATCCCATTTTACTATGTATATTGAATCATAAAAGAAAAAATAGTCACATTTTTGTAAATAAATGAAATGTTTTATTCTTGTGAGCTTGGAATCAGATGAGCTACTATTATTTCTAATTGTCCTTTTTATTTCAAGTAAAATAGAGAAACTGGGCATTTCAAAAAAATTTTTATTTAAATCCTTTTTATTTTGATATTGTTGGAAATTGATATTGGAGCCTTAGGTTAAGTAGAAATATTAGGTGTTTCTCATTGAATCTTAACACAGAGCTGAAATCCCTTCTATGGCGTTTCTACCTCTTCCTGAAAATTTTAATGAATAGGAAATTAATCTCTTTGAAAGATAGCATATTCCATTAATGGAATACTTTACTAGAAAGTTGTGGGTTATCTTGAATCCAACTATTGGTTCTAGTAGTTACTGAAAGCAATAAAGGCTAGTTCCTGCTCTATAACACACTTAATGTAAAATCTGTTGTGTGCTATCATCAACCATTATTATTACTACAAGAACTTGATAAGGTCATTGGGAAATATGCCATTTCTACTGCTTTGTGTATACTATATAAGTTAGAAATGCCTTCAGCTGCAAGGGAAAAGATTACCGACCAATAAAAAGTGAGATCTTACTGCCTCTCCTAACTAGAAATCTAGAGACAATTGACTTCTGATATTTTTTCAGTCAGTGGAGCTCAAAAGATGTTTTCTTTGCAATCCTCTGGGTCTTCCTTATAATTTTCTATGTTCCAAACCCAAAGAAAAAGAAACATGCATGGCTTTCCCCAGATGAGTCTCTAATTTTTCCTTTTTTTAAGAAAGCAAAAATCTTCCCAGAAATACTCTAGCCACCCCACATATCTTATTTACCACTACATTCTTAGCCCTTAACAGAATGTGGTGCCCAGCAAATCATCAGTAAGTGTTGTAAAATTAATACACGAATGAATGCTTTATATCAACATCACCACATGAATAAAGCTCTGGTTTTAGAGGAATTCAGACCAGAGGGGAGATAAATATAAAATTGAAATACAAAACAATCAAAAAACTCTCACTCCTCTTTGAGAGAAATGAAAACAACCATAAGGAAGCTACTAAAGTGTGATTTGATTAAATGTTACTGCTTACTTGATAGTAATTTAAAACTGACAAAAGAGGTCCTAATGGTACATGTTTGATGATGATTGTTTTCAAATAAAACAATAATAGTAAACAAAAAAATAAGTGGTCAATGAATTCTCTGTAGAAGTTTCCTTTAGTCCTCTGAGACTTACTATCTGTATCCCTATAGTTCAAATAATAATAGTAGTGCTCTCAAAGGATTGTCTTGGATCAAGTTAAAATTAAGAATGAATCAAGTATGGGGCCTCTGTTAATTCTCAGCACTATCACTGTGACACCTGTGGCCTGAATTCAATCCCTGGCCAGGGAGCTAATCCACATGGCATAGCAGACCTCTCCCATTTCACCCACTGCTCCCCTTAACATTGTATTTCATTAGATCTGCCTGTTCTGCTCCCTGTTCCATCTCCGGTGAAATCTCTCATCCCCCGCACCTCTGGTCTACAACCCAGTTCTTCTATGCAAAAATAGATAAAATATTTTTTTAAAAAAAGTATGGAGACTACAAACATAGCACTTGGCACATAGTCAATATCAGTATGATCCTTTATTCTCTAAAGATTGACGATTGATGTTTGCATGAATGAATATATGGTTTTATTGTCTGTTACTTTAAACAGTAAAACAGTTTTACTTACTGAAGAAAGATAAATCACAAAATAAGACAAGAAGATTCTATGAAATTTTCATTAATTAGTTCTTTCTTAAAATTAAACAAATGAAGGGAAAACAAAACTATAAATGGACTAACAATTTTGGGTGACATCAGAATATAGGATATCTATCACATGATTAAAGTTTAGATCAACTAGTCCAAAATATCATTACTTATTGGTCTAAACCAATGGAACAAGTTACCCTAGGAATAACAGCTCACTCCTAGAGTTCTTATATACAATAGGTTTTATAAACTTAACATGGATCGGGACATCCCAATGGTGTAACCATTATTAATGATTTTTCTGTTCAATGATTAAAGTCACACCAGAGTAAATCAGGTCAGTTTCTATTCCCAGTATGAAAGGACAAGAGCAATAACCCCAAATTTGCAAAAGCATCTTCAAACTAATAGTTTAATCTAATCAAGTACAATAAATCTGCCCAAGAATAGGACTTGTTTGAGCGACAAACTAGCCAGGGCTAAACTCTGCTCCTATTTCACTTGCAGTAGCATTCTTTATGCTAATTGAAAAGTATTTGTCGACATATAACTTTGTGACTTTGTTGGTTCCCATGTGTAGCGGCAGGAAGCGGCGGCGCAGGAGCAGGGTTCGGGATGGTTCTGGGCAGACGGGTCAGGGAAGGAGAGTCTTGGAGCCCTCGGTGGCCCTTCATGCTTTATTTAGTAGAGGTGTCCAGGTACATGGCAGGCATGGGTGCCAGGGGGCCGGGAGGCTGGCAGGCCTCCCAGCCCCCGGCGCATCTCACCCTCTCTTTGCTACTTTGCTACTGCTGCTGCTCCTTCGTCCTGTCGGTTCTGTCAGTCGGTCCTTGCAGTTCTGGCCTCCTCTTGACGCCGCCCATTTATGCCCGTGTCCCAACTCAGGTGCACCCATTTGCGCATGCCCACCCTGGAATGCTCGCAGCACCGCAGGTGTCCATCATCACAGTGGTGGGCGGGTGGAAATACCTGATGATTTTCTGACCCTACACCATGGTCTACTTCAACCCATTGCTGATGTTGCTAAACTATCAAAGAATCCTTACAACTCTTAACATCACTGGCATCCCTATTTATCATTATACCAATCCTGTTAACATCACTGGCATCCATATTTACCATTATACCAATCCTGTTAACATCGCTGGCATCCCTATTTATCATTATACCAATCCTGTTAACATCACTGGCATCCCTATTTACCATTATACCAATCCTGTTAACATCACTGGCATCCCTATTTACCATTATACCAATCCTGTTAACATCACTGGCATCCATATTTACCATTATACCAATCCTGTTAACATCACTGGCATCCCTATTTATCATTATACCAATCCTGTTAACATCACTGGCATCCATATTTACCATTATACCAATCCTAGTTCTTACTCTGGTTTTAACAATATGAATTCTATTACTTGTACAATATCTGCTAATTACCATAAACCTAGTCATACTGTTTATGTTAGCAGTATAAAGCTTAGTATCTTCTTTGATTGGGCTGAAACTCAAATTCAAAATATGCATTAATTGGGGCACTATGAGCAATAACACAAACAATTTCTTATGAAGTAACACTATTAATTATCTTATTACCAGTGCTATTAACAAATGGGTCATTTACACTCTCAACACTAATCATTACCCGAGAGTACACATGATTAATTTTCCCCTCATGACTATCATCAACAATATGACTCATTTTAACCCTGGCAGAAACTAACGAAGTTCCCTTTGACCTAACAGGAGAATCAGAACTCATTTCTGATTTGAGGATCAAGTACGCTGTAGGCCCATTCACCCTGTTCTTCCTAGAAGAATATGCCAACATTATCATAATAAACTTGTTCACAGCAATCTTATTCCTAAGAACGTTTCATAATCCCTACATACCGGACTTATATTCAATCGAATTTACTATCCAAACTCTCTTACCATTTTTTTTTCCTATGAATGCCAACATCTTACCTATGATTCTAAAACAACCAGTTTCTATATCTCCTATGAAAAAAAATTACCGTAAGACTAGCACTTTGTATATGATATGTATTATTACCCATCAGCCTATTAAGCGTCCCACCACAAATGTATGCACTCTGTAATTATTAGGGAATTGGTGATAACCACCCCCTTGTCTCGGACAGATGTTCTCCAAGAATCCTGCAGTCAAGTCACATGTGTGATTCTAGTGCTGGGATAGCACACAGAAGATTTCCTCCAGGAGCTTTCCTCCAAGTGGTGAGTTTTGCAATTGTTTTTGCTGAAAAGGTTGTACTAAAAGTACATTGTTAAGTTCTAGGGCTTTATCCACTGATATACAGCCTAGAAAATCTTGCTTTCTTCCTGCTCTGCAAAATGCTGGCTATGTATCAAGCTGCAGCTTTCTAAGGGAAGCACTCTTATTGCAGGAGCCTTGGCAACCGAAGGAAGTCATTGTGAGAGAAGTTGGAAAAGGACATATAAATTCTCTCTGGCATTACAAGTCACTTCCTGCATGGGGTGAAAATCATAAACAGATCCTCCTATGCAAAAAATAAGGGTGCTGAGATAACTCCTGAGCCATTCCACACCCCTGGCCCCCAGGAGAGATCCACAGGTGTTCCTCTTTTACCTTGTATTTACATACTCGTTTCAAATCTCCAAGGGGAGAATATATACCCTTCACTGCAACCTGAGAAGATTCTGTGAGAGTACTGGGCCATCAAAAGAATGGAATCTGTTAGCTGCTGTGTGGAAGACTAGGCTCATTGTGGATCAGTTCCAGGAGATGTTAACTGTTGTAAAAAAAAAAAAAGGCAGAATCCTCGAGAGAACCTAATTTTCTTATTTGTCTTTTTTCTCTTTAAGCTTGACTACAGACAAGTTCCAATTAGTTGGATTTGGGGTAATAAAAATGTAATTTCTGTATGGGGAGGGCTCATGCCTCATTTATCTCTGTGTCCCCAGGGCTAGCCCTGTGCCTGGAACATTATTGCTGCTGCTTAATGCGTAAACAATGGTATTGTTGGACTTGGTCTACTCCAAATGATTTAATCCATGACTAATCCATGTTTAAGGGAAGTAACAATGCATGCTTTGTTATTCCCAATCCAACTTTTGATGAAGAAAAAATGAAATCGTTCTAAAAATACTACTCGATAGTGTCAAGATATTTATTATTATTATCACTTACGTAGTCAGGATGTGAAGCAACTCATTCCTCGTCTCCGTGGGAGCTGTTCCATTCTCACAACATTATATAACGAAGATTAATATCGTGTGAGAAAATTATAGCTCTCTCTTTAAAAAATCATATTGCCTTAACCTATAACATAAATACAGATAATGGTCCCAGCCTTCTTGAAGAAAAGTTTACTGTGATATTTCTTTCGGTTACAAATGTTTTTCCCAGGTCTTGCCTTCGAAATAATCACTGGGAAATACTTAGTGTCTGGCTGTGTGCACAATCCTAAGAGAAAAGTGATGGTAATCATTTGGGCCCAGAAATTGGATCCCACTTATTATTAACTTTCCTCCTTTCCCCAGACAAATCCTTCCACCTGTGCTCTGTTTCGCTTCCCTCCCCACCGGAAACCTATTCTATCAGGTGTATCTTTTCTAACACTTGTCTCTCCATCTCTCTCTTCTAGGCTCATTTCTTATAATCATTGCTTTACTCAATAAACCCAAAGAAGCACCTGACCTGCTCTATGCCTTACACAAGGTTGGACACTGAGATATATGCAAAAAATACTAAGATGTTGTCTTACTTGCTAACTTCTAGAAGCTTACAGAGTAATTCAGGAAGCTGACATGTAAACAAAATATACAAGTAATATTTGGAGTAACGAAGCATCTGAAAGTTTCCACGGGAGTAAATATGCTCAGGTATCTCCCATCTGGCCTAAAGCAATTACAATCCTCCGTTCTTCTTTTTCTTGTAAGCTTCTTAAGTATGAGCCCACATATATAGATTTCTCACTATGTATCAGACACTAGGCTCAGTATTTTGACCTACATTGTCTATGTATTCTCATAGCTTATCCAGAGATAATTTCTATTTTTACTGTCCCTCTACAAATGAGAGAACAAGTCTCCCTGGTGGCGCAGTGGGTTAAGCAATGCACTATGAAGCAAACCGCAGCCACTGCAGCACAAGTTCAATTCCTGCTGACGGCCAGGGAGGGGACCCACAAGGCGTAGCAGACCTCTCCTGCTTCACCTGCTGCTCCCCTCAGCAGTGTGTTTCAGTCAGTCTACCTGTTCTGCTCCCCGCTCTGTCTCTGGTGACACCTCTCATCTCCTGTGCCTCTGGCCTGTACCCCAGCTCTTGTATGCATAAATAAATAAATCTTTTTTTTAAAAATGAAAGGACAGCAGAGAGGAGGTCTATAACTGCTTTATGTCACACAGCTACTAAATAGTACTTACCTGAATTAGTTAAGATGCCCTCAGTTACAATGTATATTGCATCCTCAAACTGGATGAAATAATCCAGGAAATATATTTGGTTTATATAACTGAAAAAACTAGAATTGGCTTCAGGTAAGGTTTGGACCCAAAGCTCATTGATGTTACCATAGAACCAAGTTATTTTCCTCTCTCTCCTTTGCCTGTTATCCTATTGACTTTATTCTCAAACAGACGCTGCTGTGGTAGTAGAGTGACAATACTATATACTATGTTTCCTCATACGGGAAAGAGAAGTTTCATAGTCATCAAACAAAGGTCCTTGGTACCTCTTTGAAGTTTTCACTTCTATCACTGAAGCAAACACTGAATTAAGGAGTGTTCCATAAGTAGACTTGATGGGGACAATGTATGTCAACTCAGCAGAGTGCTGGCAGTTAAGACGGCTATTAGAGTTTAGCTATTATTTTACTAATACCTATTTTGCTATATGTTGCCACACATAACTTGTTAGGGGAAGATTTTTGTGAGTGCTCAGAAGGCACTGATATAGTCCCTCAAAATGCATAGGTTGAATTTCTAATGTCTTATGTGGAGGTGTTGGTAGGTAGAGCCTTTGAAACGTGCTTAAGTCATGTGGGTAGAATCCTCCTCATGAATGGAATTTCTTCCTTATGAATCAGGTTCCAGAGAAATCCCTAGCACTTTCTACCCTGTGGAGACAGGATGAGAAGTCACCAGTGATGAACCAGAAAAAGGACTGTCGATGGAAAGTGACCATAATGGCATGTTGATCTTGGACTTTGAGCTCCAGAACAATTATCAATAAATTTCTGTTGTTTGTAAACTACCCAGTCTGGTATTTTGTTATAAAAGCCCAAATAAACTAGAGGAGCAGATAGTAGTAGCAGTAATATTTATATTTTTAAATACTTTGCTATAGAATCTTACAGTCAGTATTCATTCATTCAACAAATTTACTGAGTATCTTCAATGTGCCACCTGTTCTAGGTGCTAAGACTGCAACAGGAAATAAAACCAAGTCCCTGCTCACTCAGAGCTGACATTCAATAGCACATCAATGGATAAATAAAAAATTATTGACATAGAGACATAATTATTAACATAAGTATAATTCAAAAAATAAAACATAAAAATTGAATATGTATTGTGAAGAAGATCAAAGAAGGCAGGTGGGAACATGCAATGACAGTGGAGGTACATGCTGGGGTCAGAGAAGGACCCTGTGACAAATGACTCAGAGCTGAAGCCTGAAGGATTGGGCTTGTAGCGTCTCCCTGGTGGTACAAGGGTACAAGGGTTAAAGTCTCAGTGCTATCAAGCTATTGCCATCTACAAAGGCCTGAGTTCGATCCCCAAACAGAGAAGTGACCCACATGGCTCAGCAGACCTCTCCTGTCTCATCTGCTGCTCCCCTTGGCAGTGTATTTCAGTAGATCCCTCTGTTGCTGGTAAATCATCTCAGCTGTCACCCCCTCTACCACTGTCCTAGACCCCAGCTTGTGCATGCATAAATAACTAAAAATAAATCTTAAAACAAAAATAAAAAACTGAGCTTATAAACTGAATATCTCAGGAAAGAGCATTCCCAGAAAGAACAACAAACACTTTAACTCCTGAATTTGCTTCTAGCTTTCAGGGATACAGAAAGATGAAGAAATCATGGAGGAATTTCTGGCAGTGTCTGCAGTACCAAGGTAAACAATTCACAACAAAATGCCTGGAATTCACTACAACATTTCATGTCTCAAAGCTCTGAAATTTTCTGCCACTGCCTGAAAAGCAATAATATAGCTTCTGCTTTGCCTCCTTCTTTTGACTTTGCACACTAGTGTTTGGGTGTAATCTATGCTCCTCTTCTGCTCACAAGATTTCAGAGAAATGTAATTTCCAGACTTGCAACTCCTACAATGCAGGGGAGCGAGCACTTAGGGCAAAATGGAGTGGTGTTATAAAGACACTTATAGGCACATTTATATATGCTTTTATTTTAGTGTATGGAATATTTTTTAAAGATTTTTATTTATTTATACATACAAAACCTGGGGTAGGAAGAGGGTGAGAGGATTCATCAGAAACAGAGCAGGAATCAGAACAGGCAAATTGATTGAAATACACTGCTGAGGGGAGGAGCAGGAGTGGTCTGCTGCGCCATGTGGGGTGCCCTCCCCAGCCAGGGATCGAACTCGCACTGCAGTAGCTGCAGAAGCTCCACAGTGCAGCGCTCAACCTCTTGTGCCACCAGGGAGGCCCCTCAATGGGATATTTTTTTACATTATTTTTTCTCTAATAATATTTTATACCTTTCTATGTATAAAACCAGGCTATTTTGTTTTGTTATTCATTTGTTTATTTTCCTTTTGCACCTTTATTTTTCCTGAGTTGCTTTCCTAGCTCTGCTCCCTGTTACTTAAAGCTGTCGATGCCCCAGATAATGCCCTGAAAGATCTTGTGTTCATGCATGACAACAAGATTCTGAGAATGAATGTGTGAACTTGGAGAAAACAGTAGTGTTGGATGGGTGATTTCCTTTAAATACCTTGCATGGCAGCAGTTTCTTGAAAGTTCACTTTCCCTTAGCCTGGAGCTTCTCCCTGGTCTCCTCTGTTGACTTCTTCCATTTCAGGCATCAGTTTGGGTCAAGAAGTTAGCCAAGAGGATCTTGTGATACAAAACTTTACTTAGGAGGTGCTGGGTCTGAACCAGGATGATGTCACAGAGTATCATCATGGTGCCTTGATAGATGAGCTGATAGAATGGCATGCCTGCCATTGGGTCCTGGCTCGCCCAATACAGTGAGAACCCACCTGGTGGCCACATGGGTGCTGGACTTGGTGACATGCTTCCTATTGACCTACATGGCCCCCTCATGGGAAAGGCAACAAAACAACACTGGTACTGATAAAGGGCCTGTGTCTCACACCCATAGCAGTTGCTGTACCACATACCCAGCACAGTCAAGTGAATACTACTTTTGATATCTAATATCAAAATATTAGATATTTGGGGCTCCTAGCAGGTTAGGTGATATTTATTCCATCAAGATTTTAATGACAACTAGATAGCAATCAATTTTATTTTTTTACATCATTGTTCATTCTTCTCTCAGATATAATCCCCATAAGAAAACCACCACCAAGACACTGTGAACTGTCACCACAGTCTCTTGTGCTCTTCCCTCCACAGATAGCAATTTAAAGTTCAACTATGGTGTGTGTGTAGGACTTAAACTTTGAGTGACTGAAGACTCATTCATTTTTAGTCTTATCTTTAAAAATAATAAAGTCAAGAGTATATAAGAAAAATCAGAAGTGTGGCCAACAGTTTCAATTTAAGGGTCACTTCATTGCCATACTGTAGGTGCGCCACGGAGTTGGAGTAACGTTGACTCTATATAAATATTGGCCAGATGTCAGTCATTAGTCATTCTGGATTATGAGTGACTGTCAACAGTTAATATTGCTCTTCAGGTTCATGAAAAGAATGAAGCCTCAGAGATGCACCTGAAGGTGATGAGAGCAGATTGGGGTTCATATATATATATATATATATATATATATATTTATATATACACTTAACTCAAAGTAGTTATTTAGAAGGTAGTCCCCTCTGACATTATGATAATGCTAAGGACAATGTCCACAGAAGGTCACTCTGTCTAGCTTCTTGTCACTCCCTATCTTAAAAAGTATGAGCCTCTTTTTTTTTTTTAAAGATTTATTTATTTATGCATACAAGCACTGGGGTACAGGCCAGAGGTGTGGGGGGTGAGAGGATTCATCACAGAGAGCAGGGAGCAGAACAGGCAGACGGACTGAAGTACACTGCTGAGGGGAGCAGCAGACACAGCAGGAGATGTCCGCAGCGCCATATGGGTCCCCACCCTGGACGCAGCAGGGATCAAACTCATGCTGCAGTGGCTGCGATTTGTCTAAGTATGAGCCTCTTTTAATACACCTTTTTAATCAAGTAGAATTGATTTTTCTTAGGGGCAAATACTGCACTGGATATTTATGCTAAAAACTTTTATGATATTTATGATAAAGATTTTCCATCTGGTCAGGCTAATATTAACTCCCTCCTCATGCAACTGTTGATACTCATGATCATAAAAATGAAGGAAATAGCTGACATAAATTCAAATCCAGACAGGTAGTGCAGATGGTCAGTCTCCTTACTGCATCTATGATGTGACTATTTTTAATTTTTTTATTTTCCTGGTTACTGTATTGAACTCAGTTAAGACAGGGTTCATGTGCTATTCACTTTTTTGGATATGCTTCAAAAGAGTACCTAGCACAAAGTAAGTGTTCAGTAAATGAATTCCATGTTACACATGAATGAGTAAATGAAGAGATAAAGGTCATCTGAGTCCCATGATAATCATGACATTTTTCTGCTTGGACTGAGCATGTGAATCAGTTTAAAATCCTTGTACAGGGGAAAAGAATCCATTGATCTCTGCTCATTGACCCAAATCTGGCCTTTTGATGTCTCATCAATCCTCTTGTTACCTGATACCTCTTCGTAAATGGGTTCTTGAGAAGGGGAAATGAGCAAGGGACCTGGAATAAATGAGTAAAAAGTGAAAGAAAATAATATGGGACTAAGTCCTAAAGAATTGGGAAGTATTAGTAGTTGGATAGAAGAAAAATCTTAGCTTCAAGTTGATTCTTAGGGAGAATCAGTGCAAAAAAGATGATATGGTTTGGGATTTCTTCACTGACCCCAAGTCTTTTTCCTATTTTTTGTCTTGTTTTCATTAACAGAAATAATCTGCCCCTTGGAACAGAATAGAAGCTATTTCACAAGAAGTTGTTATAAAGAACACAGCTGAGTCTGAGAAAAGAAAGTAAAAAGGGTGGTAGCACAGGAGCTGGGAGGTTGGGAGTGTTCACCTCTCTCTGCCTCTTTGTACCTGGTGACCCAGGGCGCTGACACTCGCCTCCCGAGCCATCATTTCTTCATCTATAAAATGGGACTATGGGCCTCCCTGGTGACACAAGGGGTTGAGTGCCACACTGTGGGGCTTCCTCAGCCACTGCAGCACGATTTTGATTCCGAGCCAGGGAGGGGAACCACTTGGTGCAGCAGACCTCTCCTGCCTCGCCCACTGCTCCCCTCTGCAGTGTGCTTCAGTCGATCTGCCTGATCTGCTCCCCACTCTGTCTCTGGTGAATCCTCTCATCTCCCACACCTCTGGCCTGTATCCCAGATCACATATTCATAAATAAATAAAATTTTAAAAAATAATAAAATAAAATGGGACTACTGAGCAAAGTTGTTGTGAGGACTGAGATGGGAAAAATACCTTTTAGATGACATATTCTGTATGAATGTGAGGGGTTTTTCTTCAGAGCACAGATGATGACAACTAAGACAGGCATTATTTTTATAGTGAGCATGTATTAGTTAAAAAAAATAACTTTTATGCCTTTCAATACATATATACTTAGTATAAATGCACCTTTCTTATAACTGAAATTAATTTAAATGTAACTTTCTTTCATTTCAACTTTTCATCATGGAATTTAATTTTTTTAATATTTATTTTATGCATTACAGGAGCTATGGTGCAGGCCAGAGATGGAGGCAGTAAAAGGATTCATCAGAGACAGAGTGGGGAGCAGAACAGGTAGATCTACTGAAATACACTGCTGAAGGGAGCAGCTGGCAAGACAGGAGAGGTCTGTTGTAGCATGTGGCTCAGTTCCCTGGCTGGGGATTGAACTTGTGCTGCAGTGACTGTGGATAACTTCGTAGGGCTGAGACCTAACCCTTAACACCACTAGGGAGGCCCAGGAAATTTAATTTTGACCAATTCTGGATAAATCAACCAGTTCTTATTGTTTTTGAGGTAGCATATGGATATCCCAGAATGGGAAGTGGCACCTGCTTCTCCACTATCACTTGTACCCAATGACACCTTCCCATAATACATGCATCTCCACAAATCTGCCTCTACCTGGCTATCCTGGGAAGATTCCCAACTGGAATCTCCTCATTGGAAAAGTCCATACACACCATTTTGTATGGTGGAACTTCCTTGGGGTCATATTCCCCTGGCTGGTCAGAAATTGGTTCTGAAATTCACGTCATCCAGAAGAAAGCAGGGACACTATTTAATACAAGTCTTTCCTAAAACTTTCTGCTCCTCCAAACGACTTTAGAGGTTTGGCAAACATTCCTTCTCATCATGCCAAGAGCAAGCTGGAGAGCTTTGACCTTCTCCTGGCTGCCTGGGGTCCCCTGATTCCAGGTCATGATTCCCTCTTCCAAACCATACCCCCAGTGTGTGTGCTACCATCTGAATGAAGCCAAATAAATTTAGCAGTCATCAGAAAGTGGGGAGGCAGTTATTTTTTAAATACATGTGCGTTTTTATGCTGGTCTTTTATCTAAACAACTGTAACTTTGGAATAATATTTATACCATTGGCTTGAGTAGTCTTTAATCCTCTGTAGCATATGGTGGAATATAAACATCCAAACAAATGTGTAAATGAGTTTGTGTCCTGAACACAATCTAAATTCTTACAATTGAATGCAGCCCCATAAGTCAATTAAATTCAATGACCTTATACTAAGTTCACGGTGACATATCAGGTACTAACTTCCAAATCTATACAAAATAAAAGACACTGACATGGCCTAAAATGTTCACAGTGCAGTGTGAAAGTGTAGGGTTCTTGCATCTCTTTGCTCAAGAATGGGGCAGACGATATAGTGTTTGGGAATGAATAGGAGGAGAATCACAGCTATCATTTATTAAAATCTAATGAAGTACAAAGTACCAATCATCTTCACATCTAGATGGAAGGTACTAGCGTGCTACTCCCCAGGTTCCTGCAAAGGAGATCAAAGCAAACCCTATGATTCAAAAAAGCTAAGCACAGCTTTTACTGCATTGCAATGCAAGATGTTTCTAATACAATCTATTCCCTTCAAAGATGGGTTAGAGAATGTTTGGGAGGGGGCATGTGGTTTGGGCATGCATTTTTATTTTTTCATTTTATTTCATACTGGAAAACTGGTATTTCAGTGCCAAATCAATCAGGATACATTTATTACTTGGCATTGTTTGAAATAATATCAACAATGTTCAACATTTCAATTAAAAGCATAAAGTTCTTTCAAGCTCGAAAATCAAAACAAAAATACAAATATAAACGAACTGCATTTTGTGCTCTGTTAATATTTAGCTCTGTGACCATAGATGAATATCTCCCTCTCTCTTTGTGCTTTTGTATTCTCATCTGGCAAATAAGAAAGTTGAAGTAATACCTTATATCATTTCTAAGTTTCTTTCATTTGATTGACTGTAACAAATAATTGACTGTAACAAATATATTGATAAGATGATGATAAATATAATATGTGAATATGCTACATTTCTGTTATGTTTTTTGATATTAGGTGGTAATACAGGCTTCTGACTCCTACAATTGCATGCTGTGACAACTATGGGGAGAGTTATTAGGCATTGTTTCTCAAAGGGATAATCTGATTGAGACAAGAGTGAGGATCCAGTTGCAGCTCTGCTTTGTGAAGTACCAGCTTGCTCTCAAAGCTAAGTCTGGGAAAGAATTACTGTTGCCAGTTACAACATGACAGCCACGTGCTAGGCACTTCACAAACTTGCTCATTTGGCCGTTGTAAGAACCTCTGAGGGAAAGTCTCAGATGCTAAAATGAATGTCCAGAAAAGTCAAGTTGCTTAAGTGGATAGCAATCACAACCATTCACACTAATACTCATGCTCTCAAGGCATTCATAACACTTGCCTCCATGGCAGGACCAGGAAGAGCCCAGGACCTCTCCAGCGAGGCTCTAGGCTAATGTGATTAATCCTGAAATCCTCTAGGAGGCAGGGGTTATCCACATCCGCAGCAATGACCCTCTGACAGCAGACTGTGCATTCTACCGCCCCTATTCTGGCCACAAGAGACTCACACATGGTGGGGGCTGACCCTGTGATGTAAATTCATTAGCCTAGGGTTTTTTTTGTTGTTTTTTGGTTTGTTTTTTTTTTAAAGATTTATTTATTTATGCATACAAGAACTGGGGTACAGGCCAGAGGTGGGGGTGGGGGTGAGAGGATTCACCACAGACAGAGCAGGGAGCAGAACAGGCAGATCAACGGAAGTACACTGCTGAGGGGAGCAGCAGGCACAGCAGGAGAGGTCTGCTATGCCATGTGTGTCCCCACCCTGGACGCAGCAGGGATCGAACTCATGCTGCAGTGGCTAAGGTTTGCTTCATAGTGCATTGCTCAACCCACTGCCCCACCAGGGAGGCCCTAGCCTAGGGTTTTTCAACACTGGAACCAACATTTAAAAATTAGGAGAGTACATATAAAGATGCAGATTTCCAGCTTCCTTTGAAAAATCCAAAGACTTGGAAACACCAATCCCACATTCTAGCCTGGCATTAGCAAGCTGAAGCCTGGGCTGCTCTCTGCTTACCCTACACCTTGAGTATATTAGAAAAAGTTACCCCATGGGGCAACAGGGACTGGTCACAGCTTGAGGAAAGGGGAGGGGCTGGCATTCACCTGCTTCCTTTTGTAACAGGGGCCTGGTGCAGGTCACAGATGGCAGCTCTAGTAGAGAGTTTCCCCCTACAGATGGGGCCCCTCCTCACTGGTTGACACAGTCCCTGAATTCCCTAGATTCTCCCAGCCATCAGGCACAGAGCAGGTTAAGTGACTGAAACGCCAGAGAGTTTCAGAATTCTGTGCCTGGCATGCCATCACTTCACTTATTTCCTGAACCTTTGTAGGTTTTTTCATTTTGCAAGCTTCTCTCTAAAGAATTAGGGAAGGGGGCAGCATAGTGGCTTTCATTTGTATTTGCAAGAGGACTCTAAGGACATAAAATAGTAAACAGGCATGTGTTAGCGTTCTTAACCAAGGGAGCGGTTGAGCCAAACCATTTCAATTCCTCCATTTGAACTTTAATTCCTCCATTCTGTGGGCTCACTTGGACTCCTTATACCTTGGAACCAAGCCCACTGTTTAATTAAACAAATTGCTCCCTGTTAGAGGTGAATTGTATTATTCAAGAAGGTATGCAGGTGTCCTGTCCTTAGCCCTAGGACTTCAGGACAGCGCTTGCTGAGATAGGGCCATTCACCAGTAATTACCAAGATGAGGGCCTTTATTTCCCCCTAACTTGCAGGCTGCCACTCCACCCCACCCCCCCATCCCCACCTGCAACATCTTGCTGGCAGCATGTCAACTGCGATACTTCCTCACGTGGATGTTCTGACTCACGCCCTTTCAATAACAACCTCTTCCTTGATAATCAATATCCTGATCAAAGTGATGTGTATTAGGTCATTAAGAAAAGTAACCATGGCAGGAGAAATGAGATGCAGCTTCATTACCAAGGTATTTTTGCTTTTGGTCTTATTTACCTGGGTAATGTAGTAAAAATAGAGCACCTAAAAACTGACGAAAGAGACAGAGCTGTGATGATTGAGCAAGGAAGCAAGACAAGGTGGAGCCTGAGCTCTCCCAGAAAGAGATGAACTGTCTTGGGCAAATCACATTCCGTCTCGAACTTCCGTTGTCTCAGGAGAAGAGACGGATTAGGGATTTTCTTCTTTCTGAATCTCTGCTTGGAATTGTATGACCTGTTGTCTTAAAAATCAAACAAAAAGCAATATCCTAAAAACATGCGAAATCCTTAGGCTTCAGGTTTGTTCCTTTTCAGAAGTTTGTTTATAAAAGGTGTGTCTATCTTTAGATGCTCTCTTTGTAACTCCTTTTTTTTTCTTGTGTAGAAGAACTAGGATATAGGTCAGAGGTACGGGGGGGAGGGGAAGCAGTAGAGGTGGGGTGAGAGGATTCACCAGAAACAGAATAAGGAGCAAAACATGTGGATCTACTGAGATATACTGCTGAAGGGAGCAGCGGGCGTGACAGGAGAGGTCTGCTGTGCCATGTATGGCTTAGTTCCCTGACCCAGGATAGAACTCAGCCCATCGCAGTGACAGTGCTGAGACTTAACCCCTAGGCCACCAGGGATGCCCTTTTGTAATTCCTGAGCACAGTGTGGACATTTCCCTACTAGAGATACAGAGAGGCTAAAAATGGCATTGCTACAGGTAAATCAAGGCACAGAGCAATATTTTATGTAGGTAAATCAGGTAAATAAATTTGAATGCAGCTCTCAATATTCAGCCCTGTCAATTTTCTCTGTATCTCTTTGTCTCAGTATAAATTTCTCAGTAAAATATATTTTATGAAAAAAGAGTGAAATACACATGAACAAAAGGGAGAAAATAAGAAACATGACAATCTCATCACTAGAAAATAAATATAATTAGCAGTTTGGTATTTGCTTTGGGTGTTTCTTAGCACACTTGCAGGCGTGTGTGCTTGTATATATATGTATGTGTGTGTAATGTAATTTCCAAATCAACTTTGCAGAGAAATATAAGCATTTTTATGAATTTATATGAACCCTCAGACTGTTTCAAGGTACTTTTATTCAAATAGAACACTTTCAGAAAGTCAGTAATATATTTTAATCAGTGCCAAGAGTTCCATATTTATGTGGTCTCTGAGACAAGTAATTTATAGTGCTGATCTTTTATAAGGCCAGATCACGTGTGGTTTCGGATAACCAAAACAGATAAACAAATACCCCAGCTTCCGCTACAAGACCAAGAGCATAAGGAGTTTTTGGTTGAACATTTATTGACCATCAAGTGCAAGTACAACTACAGGCATAATCTCATGGTCTACATGGGAAATAACAAGAGTATAATATATTTCCTCTCCCGTGAAAAAAAATTTAAAATGTAATTTTAAAAGTTTAAATTCTAGAACTCATTTTTTTCAAACAAAAATCTTAGGTTAAAATTAATGTATAAAGTAGATCAAAGCAGATAGTTCTAGAGGAAGCAAAAGTAGAGACCTGGAGATCCATCAATAAAGTTTACTCAGAAGACCCCTAAGAACTCCCTAAATGACAGGGTGCAAACCAGGAGGTACAGGAAGGCAAAGACAGTCAAGGTTTGTGATCAGGAATGTGGTAGATTGTGGTGAGGAAACCACAGTGCAGCCAATTTCTCTGTGTGTGGAGTGCTCCTGATGGGGCTTTGCCCTTATCAATTAATTTAATGCTCACAATTTGATATGGAGGTATAAGCATTCCTCACTGATGGCTAAGGAACCTGAGGTTTGGAAAGATAAAATGATTTACCTGATATCTCATAGCTATATTGGCAGGCCTGAAATTCAGACACAGGTCTAGCTGTGTCCAACCTGGACAAGTCTGATATATAAATCGAAATAAGAAAAAATAACTAAGTACACACACACACAAATGCACAGGACATACATGATTGTGCAGTAAGGGGTAATGACCAGGTCTGGTACTTGACCAATGGGAGGGGAAGTGGTAGCATTACAGCTAGAAGTCTGGGCATTACACAAACTTTCTGAGTGTCAACACTGGAACTCAACATAAAAAGAAATGCATCTTTCAGGTAGAGCAGAGGGCAATGATTGAAATTTCTGACACTAGATGTGAGGAATGTAGACAATGAAAATCCTTATTCAGTAGAAAATCTGTCTGGAGGCAGAAGGACTAAATTTGGAGTTGAAATAATCTTTGGTAGCCTCAAAGCATCTTCCTCCCAAACAGTTAGGAATTACTGTGCTGTTTTTTAATCCCTTCAGCTGGTAGAACTTAAGTCCTTTTCCTCAGTGTTACCTGAATTTAGTGATATGCTTGTATAGATATTGGAAAGAGGAGAACATTAACCACCCGGCAGAAATCATGTAGTAACTGGATGATCAGGGTTCATAGCCTGTATTTGGGATATTCATCCCTAAATCCCTAATTTCATTCTAAGAGTGAGAAATATCAGACAAATGCAATCTGAAGTATATTCTACAAAAGATCTGACCATTACTTTTCTAAAGGGCCAAAATTATGACCAAAAGTCTGTCACCATGAGCCTCCCTAGCAGTGCAGGGGGTAAAGACCCAACACTATCAAGCTATTGCCAGCCACTGTGCCCTGATTTCAATCCCCAGCAAGGGAGCTAATCCACATGGCTCAACAGACCTCTCCTGTGGAGTCTTGCCTGCTGCTCCCCTCAGCAGTGTATTTCAGTCTCTCTACCTGTTCTACCCCCCACTCTGTCTCTGGTGAGCCCTCTCACTCCCTGCACCTCTGGCCTACACCCCAGTTCTTATATGCATAAATAAATAAGTCTTTAAAAAAAATAAGTCCGTCAGTGACTAGGAGACTGAAGAGACATGATGTGGTACAATGTTTATACAATGTGGTATACTAAACAGAAAAAAGAAATTAGTGGGAAAACTGGAAAAATCTGAATAAAGTCTGTAGTTTGCTGACCCAATTTTATTTACTTAGTTTTGATTAAAGTATCATAGTTATGTAAGATGCTAGCATTGGGGAGTATTGGGGAAAGGATTTATGGAAAGGCTCTATATTATCTTTGCAGATATTCTATAAATCTAAAATTATTTAAAAATGAAGAGCTTTTAAAAAAGATGTTTGGAGTATGAATGGGGCAGAAGAGCTAAAGATGGTTTCCTTATAGGGAAAAGAATGGTGTGGATAGAGACCCAGAGGTTGGAGACTAAGAAAGAGTTTCAATAATCAACTCACTCAACAGGTTTAGAAAAAGCCAAAAAACAAACACATTAAGGATTCCTTAAAATTAACTCTGGAAAGATGATGTGAGGCCAGATTACAAAGGATTCTGAGATCAAGGTTGAGGAATTTAGACTTGGCAAAAAATGTCATCTAAACCTCATGTACTTCCAAAATAGATGTGGAGCCACTAAATTAGTAACAAATGTTACAAGACAGAGGTAACAAGTTAAAAACCATGATAGGGATATTAAGTCTTTCTGACAATGAAAACAAGAAAGGAATATATTCAATTTAATTGTCAGTCCCTAAAAGAAAACCAAATCATTCACTGGTAGACGTTATATAAACATTTTTTTCTGTTACTAATTTTAAGGTAGAAACAATTATGTCGACCTTTTTTAGCTCATTTGGAAAAGGCATTACATCCACATCACAGTCTGTGTACAGGTCATTGTAAAAAGGCTTAGTGTTTACAATCAAATTGTAACTGGATTAACAAGAGAGCGTGAGAATCAGCTACTTTGTTTTAGAACTATCTAAACTGATTCTGGAAAAGTTGCCTAGAAGAATAGAAAAGAAAGAACAGCTAAGTACCACTTTTTTTAAAAGGATTTACTTATGAAACAAGAACTGGGGTACAGGCCCACGGTGTAGGGGGCAAGAGGAGTCACCAGAAACAGAGTAAGGAGCAGAACAGGTGGAAAGACTGAAGTACACTGCTGAGGGGAGCAGTGGGCAAGGCAGGAGGGGTCTGCTTCGCCGTGTGGGTCAGACCCCTGGCCAGGGATCGAACTCGAGCTGTAATGGCTAACTTCATAGTGCTATGCTTTAACCCCTTGAGCCACCAGGGAGGCCCCCTAAGCACCACTTTTATAGCAGCTTTCTCTTACGAAAAAGGCTTGTCACCTTTTTAGTTACAAAGATTACAACAATTCCCTGTTACCTACAGGTTTAAAACTAAATATTCTTAGTGTGAAAGAACTTTACCTTAGAGACCCACTAGAGAGCCCCGTCATAAACTATTCCTCCTCCAACATTTGCCATAGCTTTGACCAACACTGGCATTGGCTGCTGGCAAGTACTTAGTGAATTTATTAAGGAGGAGAAGGAAGGAAGCTTGTTTGGGTGGAACGAGGAAATAACTACATACATTTGGGTATCTTTGGGGTCTTCTTAGAACTGCTTTGGAAAGTGGTATGATATAACTAAAAGGTATAGTATAAAAGGTATGATATAGGCCTCCCTGGTGGCTCAGTGGGTTAAGCAACGCACTATGAAGCAGACAGCAGTCACTGCAGCATGAGTTCGATCCCTGCTGCCAGTCAAGGAAGTGATCCACATGGCACAGTAGACCTCTCCTGCCGTGCCCGCTGCTGCCCTCGGCAGTGTATTTCTGTTGATCTGCCTGTTCTGTTCCCAGCTCTGTCTCTGGTGAATCCTCTCACCCCCACACACCTCTGGCCTGTACCCCGGTTCTTGTATGCATAAATAAATAAATCTTTAAAAAAAAAAAGTATGATATAACACCCTTTATTTGGTGAAAAAAAATTACTGGGGGTCACCAGTGTTCTAGATTCTTGGGATACCTCGACAAACATGCACATACACATAGACTCTACTCTTGAATTGTTTATATTCTAGTGGAGGGAGACAGGCAGTATACAATTAGATGAAAAAGTAAGTTTTATAGTGTGTTAAAAGATAGTAAGTGCTATTAAAAAAAGAAAAAGTGGTGGATGGTAAGGGAGATTAGGAGTGCCAGAGGCAGATTGCAATTTTAAATGAGTACTACAGAAAAAAAAAAAAAACAAACCTGAGCAAAACATGAAGGCAATAGGCACTCACCGTACAGATTATTTGTCACTCAGGGGAAGGTACTGAGGACAGGGCCAAGCCAAGAGTTGAGTGAGCTGGGGTAAAGGAGTTGGAGGTAAAGTCAGGGAGGACACAAGGCATCTCCCAGGCCACTGTAGCAGTTTTGGTTTTTACTTAAAGGCTGACTGGAGCTACAGGAAGTTCTGAGTAGGGGGGTGACTTGATCTGTCTTAGATTTTCGCACTGGGAAAAGACCAGAATGTAAGCCCAGTTTATGAAAGAAAACCCTTTGAGCCACAGAGTGAAACAGCATCAAGTACCAAGGATTGCTTTTTGAATGACCTCATCTGAGCTGGCCAAAGAAGCTTGTCACAGCATGCAGGTAAGAGTTGTCCAATTTTTAACTTGTTTCTTCGGTGTGTTACTTGGACTAGAGCATATTTCCTGGGTGTCCTGGTAACCATGGAGCTGGCTGCCTTTCTTGCCCATGCAGGCCTCTGTCCTGTGGTCATAAGTGGCTTTTTGCACTTTCTTTTAAGACCTTTGGAGTCTTTAAAATCTCCTTTGTCCTTTCTCAGAGGTGGAGATAACTCCAGTGCTCCCCTCATTTGACCCCAGGACTGGGGGAAGAGAGCAGTAAGACATTTATCTGGACAAATCAAGTCTGTTTCCTGGATTTAAAGTGATCCCCAACACTGTCATGCCAGAGAGAGGGATGTAACAATTAAAGAGGAGTTAAAGAGGTTCAAACTAACTCACCCCCAGATGGGTCTTTAGAGAAATGCTGTCCAATAGCAACATATAAACTTTATTAATTTTAAAAGAAAATTTATTGAGTAACATTAGTTTACAGCATTGTATAGGTTTCAACTCTGTGACTTCTCACCTCAACATCTGTTTATATTCCACCACACCCACCACCAAATGTACAATCACCAACTACCTCCAAACAATCAGTTCTTTCTACCATTCCTACTATCTTCCAACCACTCTGCTGCCAGACTAAGGGTTTGCTTTTGTTTTTGTTTTATGTGTTTGTATGTTTTCATTGCCTTTTATATGCTTACAAGTAAGTGAAGTCATATGCTATATGTCTTTCTCCTTCTGACTTATTTTAGTTAGCACAGTCTCCTCAAGGACCATATATATTGTTGCAAATAACAACATTTCATCTTTTTATGACTTAGTAATATTCCATTTTGAATATATGACACATTTTCTTTTTTTTTCTTTTTTTTATTAATTATATTTGACATCATTTGTAGTCCCCAGGGAGTACCCACCACCATTTCACCCGTGCACCATCACCTCAGTCCCTTGTGCACCC